>CM051267.1:1628715-2116215 GCA_027921565.1 Artemia sinica | reverse complement strand
AAATTACACTTCCCGCTAACATAGCTTCAGAAAGAAAGAAAATTTGATAACAACATAACAAAATTTAAAATAAATTTAAAGAAGAAATGAAAAAAAAAAAAAACATACATAACTTAACTATCCACTCACGGAGATAGGGATGGGGTTTACTTAACAATTTATAAATAAATCAATAGTACAATCAATCCCCGCTACTGTAGGCTGATAGGACCATCTCTTTCAATTTCTTTTTATATATGTATAGTGATGGTGATTCACTTACTAATTCAAATAACTTATATTTATTCGCAATATGAGGAAGTTGATATCTTAAACTTAGTCTGGATCTCTCAATTTTAACAAACGGGAAAAGAAACTTAATCCTAGCTCATGATAAATGGCTATGTTTATTTTCAACCAAAAGTTTCATACTATTGAAAAAATGATCTTTATGTTGGATTTTCAAAAACCATATGCCCAAATTAAGGTGCAAAATTTGTTGTAAATCCAGAATATCAAGAAATAGAAAAGATGTTTTAATTTCAGGTAATTCCTCTGTCTTCCTAGGGTGTGCTAAAAAATGGTCCAGAATTCTTATTGATTTATTTTGAACAATTTGGAGTCCTCGTAAATGTGAAGGGATAGTCAGCATCCAAACGCTCGGACAATACTGGAAGTAACAATCAATTAATGAAAATATAAAGTTCTAATGATTTGGTATGGAAACAGAAACTTTAATCTATGCAAACAACCGAGATTCCTGGACACTGTTGCTTTAAGTTTACTAATATGCGTCTTAAACGACAGAGTTGAATCAATATAAATACCTAAATATTTAAATAAAAACTTTTTATGGAGGAAGCTCCAATATTAATAATTTGAAATGACACACGCTTCACTGACCTCGAACTTCTCCCAAAAACCATAAATTCGACTTCTCTAAATTAGGTATTAATCGGCTATCATGAAACCAAGAATTTACATTCAAAGCAACAGTCTCCAAGGACAATCGTAGGTCCTCCGTAAGGTCTCCTCGTTGCCCGCCCTCAAATTAATTGCTGTATCATCCGCAAACAATATTGGTAACTCATCACCTGAAGGCATGCAATTTGGAAGATCATTTACATAAATCAAAAAAATTATGGCTCCAATACAGATCCCTGCGGCACCCCTATATTTTCTAACGGGGAAAATATGAGATGATTCTTCACAAACTTGGACTTTAAAACTTCTTTCAGATAAATACGATCTCATTAAATCCAGAGCTATTCCACGGATTCCTATATTTTCCAGCTTATCAAAAAGAATTGCATGATCTTTTGTATCAAAAGCTTTTTTTATGTCAAAAAATATAGTTGCCGCCAAATAACTATCATCCATAGGCTCTGATAAGAAATGATGTAAAGCAGCTACTGCTTGCTCTGTTGATCTACCACTCAAAAAACCAAACTGATTAGGAGAAAAAAACTTATTCTTTTCCAGAAATGAAATAAATCTACTTTTTAGTATCTTTTCAAAAACTTTAGAAACAGGTGATAAAATAGTAATAGGCCTATAATTGTTTGGGTTATCTTTATCACCTTTTTTAAACAAAGGTAAAATTTGAGCTACTTTAAGACATACTGGGAAAAATCCATTTTTTATACAAGAATTAAAAATATATAAAAGCGGCAGAAAAAGTACACCAGCTAATTCTTTAAACAGAGAAGTCGATATACCATCACACCCTGTCGAAAATCCATTTTTCAAACTATTAACGGCTTTTTGGTATTCCGAGAACCGGATAGGGTACATAAATATAGTCTTATCTACTTTATTTGGTAAATATTTTATATGATTATGTTTTCAAGTAGAAATTATAATCCACCAGACCATGTCCAACTTTTCTAAAATGGTCAGCAAATGCTTCCGCCATCCCTCTCTCATCAGTTATCTTGACTCCTTCATGACTTGTAATGTGAGATGGAATATTTCTTGTTTTAACATTATTCATTTTTTCATTTATTAATTTCCCTGTTTCCCGAGGTGAATCACATTTGCGAAATTCATTTTGATAATATTTTGCTTCCGCTTCTCTGAGAACAAAGAGTAACCGATTTTTATACTTTTTAAATTTTCAACATTAATTTCATTTGGGTACTGCATCTTCACCTTATACGATCTATTTTTTTCTTTTATACTCTTTAACAGGCTTTCAGTAACCCATGGTTTACGAGGCAAATCTTTACTCTTTATTAATACCATAGGACATACTTGGTCAAATATTTGTTAAATTTACTATAAAATAAAACTATTGACTGATTCGGGTTTTCAACATTTAGGACATCATTCCAATCTATATTTCCTATTTTTTTACTTTCATCTCATCTATCTTTTTTGGGTTAATTATCCTTTTATAACTTTTATTTGGTCACTTTTCACGTTCCACTCCTGATCCAGAGAAGTCAGAAACAACAACACAATGATCAGATGTATCATTCAAAATAGTATGGGTATCAAGGCAATTTTCAGATGTAAAAATGTTATCAATAAGAGTTGCATGGTTATCACAGATTCTTGATGGTAGTAAACAAGTAGGTGACAAACCATGTAAAAATGAAATATTCAAAAATTTTAATCCCTTATTCGATGCCGAAACATTATGTCGCATTAAATCAATATTAAAATCCCCCATTACATAAAATGGGTGGTGTTGCTGGGTGAGGGCATCTAACAACGACTCGTATTGACTTAAAAACTCTTGAATACTAGACGATGGTGGCCGATATACTACAATTACCAAAAAAATATTTCTTCCATCATTCACTTCTACTACACAACTCTCAAATAGCATCTCAACATTCCAAACCATAAATTCATTACGTAAAGAAGATGCAAAAACATTTCGTATAAAAATACCAACTCCTCTCTTATTCTGTTTTCGACTAGCATGAAAAAACTTATAATTTTCATAATGTTGACGACCCTTTAACAAAATCATGCAAAAAATTAAAAAAAAATAAAGAAAAAAAAATAAAAGGCAACAAATATTTCGAAAATAAAAAAATAAGGACAAAAAAGTAATGCATAAGCAATATTTGACATCATACTCACTCTAACCATTATCCTTATCATCACCCGAAGGCGAGCGCAATTTAATCACGGATACCTGAGCTAAATCACAACTAACTACAATCATAAACCCACTCAAACCTACTAAAAAACCACTTTAATCCACTTCCGATACATTTTTTATGCATTTGACTTATACGACATTATACCATTTAAGCTTCACTTTTTGCTCATTCTCAATCAAGCATAATACAGGTGGGACGACTGGGGGGATCCAAGCACTGACTCCCTTTTTCTCTCAATTCTTTCTGTTTGATTTTCAGGGAGTTATGAATGTCACGAACACCTTTTGTCACATCATCTGTTATATAGACATTGGGAGATTCAATTCCGGCTACTATTCTGAACGGGTTTTCACGCAATTTCTTGTTTCCCTGAAGGATACAGAATTTGTCCTTATCATCATGGAGCTGGATTTTGATAAATCGATCCGTAAACTCAAGTAGTTCAAATTGGGTATTCATCCCAAGATGTTGGGAAAGTAAGGCGTTAACATGCTCCTTAGCTTTTAACTTAGATTCACCTTTAATGTTCCATAGAATAATATTCCTTCTTCTATCCTTCTTCTTTACCTAGCTGGTACCTATCTTCTTCTTAGCTGGTACCCACGCGATATACTCTATAGGAGAATTCTAAAGGAAACTAAATTTTTTAAGTAACTTTTGACCGTTCTCTAAGAAAAGTCTCAGTGAATGGATGGACCTGAAACAGTTATAGATGCAATGATAGATGTATCTTATCTTTTCAGTGCACGTTATAGCTATAGGGTTGTCGTAAAATAGCGTTTTCACAGGGAACATACAGCTTAATGTGTCATTGTGTCGACGCCCAAACAGTATATCTCACAATTTCTAGGAGAGAGAAAATAACGTTTTTAATATTTTCGATGGAATAGTGTTTTATTATTTGAATGAGATTATAAAAGCCACGGCAATAATATGAATAATTTCTTTTGGATTCTTGATATAGTAATTAAGGTAATATGTCAATTCGGCTTTGAGCTATAGAAGTTGAAGCATTTTTGTTCCTATCATGGATGATGTTCCTTACCTGCTAGAAAATAAATAAGCCCCTGAAACCTAGTGACAAACTTTGAATTAGGCCTTTGGGTTTAAGGAACATCATTTTTAATTGATAGTTTTGTAATGCTTCTTTAAAAAACTCATTAACAAAGTCATTAATATTGATTATTTAACAAAAGTCAAATTATTGAAGTTTCAAATTTTTCATGTCAGGATAATTTTATAATTAAAAGGAAAATAGAGAAAGGCGTGAATTCAGTTGTGGGAGAGGAGGTCCTTTTATGTTTAATCATAATTTATCAAATTTCCAATCCATATAGTGTTGTAATGAATGGCTGTTGGACGGGGTACTGTCCCTATGATAGAATGAAACTACCCTTTCCGGATGAAATCAGATTAAAACCATTCATGTCCAAAGCAAAGAATTACAAAACAGCTTAGTAATTTTATTCAGAGGGAATTGGGATTTTAAGACCGATTCCGCCGATAGAATTGACACTTGCATTATATGTCTAATAAAATATTACTCACCCTTTTTTGTTATAATGGGTTGCAAAGTGGATATTTGAAAAATCTAAATCCTTGTCTGAAAATCAGTGGTTGTCAACGTAGTTTCATTGGAGGGTATTTGGAGGTAAAAATTATTTCATTAAGCCGAAATGTTTTCTAAAATTCGGTAGTTCTTATAAAAAAAAAACTAGTATATCGTCCCCTGAGAGCGGTTTTGTCGTAACTAAGGTTTTCAAAATTCCGAGAAAAACGACTTTGAAAATTTCACCTTTGCTGGAACTTACACGGTACAACCGATTTTTCTTCGCAAATACATCAAAAAAAAGAGAAAAAATAACAAGGAAGTTCTCCCCAATATGAGATGGAAAAGGTAAAGTTTTCATTGTCGAAACTTGAAATGAAATACAGATACGACAATATCCGCCCTAAATGAAATGGGAGTAAACTTAGATACGATAAAATGGTGTGTGGGCTGCCTATTCTTTTCACCATGAAGATACGACAGACGAGTTCTGATGCAGCAATACTATTTGAAAAAGTATAAAAATTACAAAAAAACGTCAGAAACGTTTATTTTTTGTTGAGTTTCTTTGGCGGCCACCGTTTTGCTTCAGTGGAATCCTCCTCTGGACAGGGATCTTGCGTAGACGGAGAGGCTTCCAAACGTTCAGCATCCCCCTTGGCCTTGTAGTATTGTTCAATCTTGGTTTCAAAATACTCCTTGTCTTGGCTGGGGATGAACTTCAAGAGATACTTGACATCATTGATTTTCGCCTCAGGTAGATCAATCTTTTTGCCACAAAGTTTGATGACAAAGCAAGACGTTCAACAATACGGACAGCCGAAGTGTTGGGACACTTTTTTAACCGAAGTACATTCTTGTGATACAGTAGCCATTTGCAAGTCTCCAGAGAAGGAAGTTTTGAACCAAACTCTCTTAGCATTATCCTGACGGAACTCAAGTTGTTTTACCTTTGAATACGGTACCAACGAGTACTTGTACAGCTTTGCTGGCTTTTGAAAGTCAAAGAACTTTGACTGGGTCATTTGCAGGACATTAAAAGGATGTATCCTTCTTACTTTCAGTAACTTCCTCACCAGATCTAGTGGGGAAAACAAATCAAGATGCTTTAGCCCCCGCTCAATAGTGCTATGTACAGCATCAACCTCCTGTATACTCGAATGACCTGGTTCACAATACTTCATAACCACTTGTTCTAAGCGCGGAAATTTTCTTTACTTTCAGTTAATTTTTGAAATTCCTAAAAGCATAGTATTTCATTATTAAATTAGATCAAAATAGTCCTCTTAACCTGACAAGGCCGACTGCAAGCCTCCAAAAATTCCAGCTCTTGATTGCATTTGATTTGAGTATTCGGGAATTAAAAGCATTAACAAAAGGGGCTACAAAAGCGGGGGGTTTGGGGGGCGGCAGCCCCCCAACTGTACCTCCTAATCCCTGTACGTTTAAGCTTCGAACTTGTGACTCAGCCTCTTTAACTCTTTAGAAAACGTAGTTTTTTTTTTCAAATAATACTAAACAGGGGGCGGATCTAGCCTTCTAATCTAGGGAGGGGGGGGGGGGAACTCGACAAATAGGGAGGGTGTGTACAGAAATTTTTCGGTACTTTTTAAACACATCCTTCGATATTTTTCAAAGCTTACAGATTCTATCTCATAAAATCCCTAAAACAGTATTAAAAGTGGAGTTTATAGTCCGTCTAGGGGGGGGGGGGGATCTTTATAATATTTTAATTGCAACACATAGTAAAAGAGAAGCACTCAAAGATCATCTCTGTAGTTAGATGGTTGTTAAGCTCCTGTATGTTGTGTGTGTGGGTCAGATCACTTAGATCTTTAAGGGTGTGTCCAAGCTTGGCAGCTGAAGCTACAGGAAGATCCAGAGCTGTAAATTGCTTAACAGACAGGCTGCTGCAATACAAGGAAACACTACCAAAATATGACCATAGCCAAGATTTATTCTGACCACTGATATGCACCAAAAATCATTACAAATCAGGTAGCCTATTTGATATACTCTTGGAACAAAATATTAGTCAATTCCACAAAAATGAGGTACCTGGATTCCTGCAAATATTGCGCAGCTTGTGCGGATGTAAACAATGTCCGTTTGGGTCTCATTGTGAAACTTTAACCAAATCTTTTCTTCTTCAAAAGTATACGTTGACGGAGTTACGACAAAAATGCCCATGTAATTTTCCCATATGAGGTACGACAAAACCGCTCTTAACAAAACGGCAAAATGTGAGATACGATAAACGAGAAATCTAAAATTGGGGCACTTCTAGCTGAGCTA
Source organism: Artemia sinica (assembly GCA_027921565.1). Classification (NCBI taxonomy): domain Eukaryota; kingdom Metazoa; phylum Arthropoda; class Branchiopoda; order Anostraca; family Artemiidae; genus Artemia; species Artemia sinica. Next base: position 2,109,276 of record CM051267.1, on the reverse strand, counting down.
CAACAAAATGGTTGACGGAATCGGATAGAGCAAAAAATTTCACGTTAGATGGCCAGTCCTAACTCTACTTCCCGAAAAAGTCGCAGATACGACAAAACTGCTCTCAGGGGACGATATGAGCACAAAACCCACTTCTCACTTGATCGTAAAAAAAAGATTTACGATAACAACAATAGATAAATAAAGGCGGACAAGTGAAAAAAACACATAGTATAAAGAACGGATTGAGGAAATATATTTTTATCTTACGCATAATGTCAATATTGCACGTGATGTTGGCTGCTATTATCCCCACAACCCTTTTAAAACTCAAAACCTCATCTATATATATAACCTCAGAGGATACTCATCACGGACAAAGTAATATAAATGCCGATATAAAATAAATTATATAAATGTCGAAATAAAATAAAAGAATAGGGCAAACAAACGTAGCAGTGCATCAGTTAGAGCAATTTATTAACCTATTAAAATTCTCCCAATATGTTCCTTTATTTTATTTAGCGCTGTTGATTTTATACAAAAAAATGTAATAATATTGGGAAGTATTGCTATTATGTTTGTCTCTGGAAATGCTATTCATTGTCATAATGCTATACAGGCTAGTGACGAGGGGGATGTCGATTAAATCTTCAGCACGCTCGAAATTCTCTTTTCATGTCCCGAGTCTCATAAATTGGTCCAAAGTTCTGAATAGTCTTCAAAGTGCTGATAACCCTCACACTTTAAAAAATAATATTAAGAAAATGTATTTGGTTATGTCTTGTGTGGTCACGACATAAAAATTTGTTCCTTCCCAGATCACATCTTTTTTCCCCTTTTGAGTGGTTTAAGGTGAATTCACATGTTTGATTGTTTTTTTTATATCTCCTTATTTGATAGAATTAGAAGGATTATACCACTTACGTAACTCTCAATGTGGCTTTTCCGTGCTTTTTTTTCGTTTCCTTTTATAAAGGAAATTGTTTATTTTAGCCACGTAGGGTCCCTAGATTCTGATGACTAACATTTTTAACCATTTTTTTGTTCCTTGGTTTTGATTCTCTAATAAATTAGTCTTTTGCTTGTACCCAATTATTAGACCATGAAGTAGTAATATGAAAAGCTAATTAAATAAGAATCAAAGAAATTAAATAAAATTGGATTTGTTTAATTTAGGGAGGTCATTTGTTCCGCTATCGCTTGTAAACCATCTTTAAGCGTAAAAGCACAATGAGTGTGGTTCTTAATGATCTGCAGACTATTATGTCCTGAACGGAATTTACAAACTATAGATCCTGTGTGAGCTCGTTCTCGGCTTGTTAGTTTCAGTTTCAGTGGTGGACTGTTCATTTCAATCTGACGTCATTTTCAAGGAGTTTCAGGTTTTTTTTCAAAATCACCATAAATTTCTTTTCGCAATTAGGTTTCAATTTTAATATGAAATGGAATAAAAGTTACCATTCCTGAATCAATGCCAAATGGCAATTTTTTACAAATAGGTAGCTTTTCTCAAAACGCGTTTTGATCTATCTATATCTATCATAGTCGAAAAGCTGCGACGAAAGCTAATCCGACAATTATTTCGCAACATAATTACTATTGATTTTCTTTGTTTGTTAATTTGAAGATTGATTCTACCTATTGATTAAACAGGAAATCTGATTTTTATACTGGGATATTTTCCTACATTTTCTGAAAATTAATTCTGACCATTCTATGTTTCAGGGATCCTGGAATATTTGAAGCAACATGATGTACAAACTGCATCTAATGTGTTTGCTTCTGATCTCGTTTTTTTGTCTATAACAAACTTGGCGTATAATCCCGAACGTCTTCCTAAGGGATGTCACTGTTCTGACACTAGAAAATGTCCTGTGAATAGGACACAGGTAGTGGTGGCCCTGGGGATAGCGAACCAGTTAATGACCCTATGGAAGGGTTTCTTCTTTACTTGGAACGTTGTAGGAGCTGAAGCTATGTTGTTTGTAGCTTTTCAGTTTCTTATACTTTTTACAACGGACACGTTCTTGCCACTGGTATATAACTTTTAATTTCTCCTCCTGTGTTTTTTTTTTTTATTTTTGTCATAGATGGCAAAATCAATGGATCTTAAAATATTGTATAGGTAACCTATACTGAAAAGTCCAAAGAAATATAAAAATTATAGCTCTTATTTTAGAAGACGAGATGGGCTGGATTAACCTTATGGGAAGTATATTTATGTGAATAGTCACTGCATTTTGCTTCTAGTCAGTTTCTATTTGGGGGACAAGACTTGAAACTACCCTAATGAGACTCATCCTACTTTTTCTAGATACGAATTGAAAAGACCAATCGATAATGTTTGTACAATAGCATATAATGTTGGATATAAAATTGGTGTCTGTTTTGTGCAAGCTGAATTTGTCAAAACATTACACATTGAATGATTTATGAAAATGAATGCCCCTAGTATGACATATGTCTTTATTCCACCAAGAGAAAATAGGATTTTATTTTCTAGACGTCTATTCACTTTCGACTATTAAAAATTGCACTAGCTGTTTCAATTTCCGATCGAATGAGCCCTTTTTCAACTTTCTACGACAACGCGTTCTATAAAAGACCTTATTTACCCCTCTGGCATAACTTTCAACCCTTACCCTGAGGGCTGAGGGGGTTGTTAACCCCCTCAGCCCAAACCCCAGCTCAAAGACCTAATTTCCAAAACTTAAAACTACGTTGAATAAATTGGTTATATCAAAATTTTGATTGGACGTGTTGGGGAAAAGGTGAGCGTGAGAGGGGGGTTAGTTGGTCTCTTATCACTTTCAACTATTAAAAATCTCACTAGCCCTATGAATTTCCAATTGAATGAGCCTTTTTTGAAGTTTCTACACAACGCCTTCTATAAAAAAACCTTATATGCCCACAGGGCATAACTTACGACGCTTGCCCTAAAAGCTGTGAGGGAGTCTCCTTCTCAAGAACATGATTTCTTTTTGGAAATCAACTATGCTGAACAAAATGGCTTTCTCAAAATTTTGATTAGATTTGTTTCGGGAAATGGTGGGTGTGGAAGGGGTGTTAGTTGCCTTCCAATCACTTTCGCCTATTAGAAAGGGCGCAAGCCATTCCAATTTCCAATTTAAAGAGCCCTTCTCGAAGTTTCTACGACGAATTCTTCGATACGAAGAATGTGCCCTGCTCTATAGGAAAAAATAATTAATAATAGATTGTGCCAACTTCGTTCTTATATGCCCCCGGGGCATAACTTAAAACCCTTGGCCTGATGTTTGTGGGTGAGTGCCCACCGCCTTTAAAAATAAATTTTTAAATAAAATAAATCTAAGTCACAGCCCACAACGTGCTTAATTTCTTTTTCGTCCTTTGAACGACACCATCTCTTAAATTTTTTTCCATTGTAAATTTATATTGTGCATATTGTTTTTTATGATACTGATATAAGGTAATGATTTTTATTTGGTAAATTATTGTTGCATTTAAAACCAATACTATACTTCCTTTTTTTGGGCCTGTTTGGAGAATGTAGACTCTTCAGTAGTTCTGAATAGGAAGTCAGCAGCCAACATTAAAACTCTAAACGAATAGAAATTATTACGTACATGAGGCGGGCTGCCTCCTCATTGAAACCTCGCTCTTTACCCAAAAGTTTGTTTTTGTTCCAATTATTTAGGAATAACTTCTTTAAACACGAGGGTCATTTAATAAAATAATAAGTTTTTTTTTTAAAACGATTATTGTAAAACATGATACAATAAGGAGGGGGCTACCTTCATATACATATAATTTCTGTTCGTTGTGATTTTTAATCTTGCTCCTTACTTTCTGCTGTAAAAAGCTTTTTTATTTACTTAATATCTATGTATGTATGTATAAATTTATTGTCCATCATAAATATAAAATACAACAGAATTGACCGATTCAATTCACCAAGATACGTAAGTGTATCTTGTGCTTTAATAACATGTTCACCTAACTCAATATTTGTCGGGCAATCTGAACGGTGATTGAACACCAAAACCAATGCGTTTATACTCCCTATCGAGAATTCCGTAATTTTCCTCAATTCCAAAGGCTGTTCTATTAATATCAAGGATGTTATCAGCATAGTTAGCTAGTGAAATATCAATACCATTAAATATACATGTGGTTAGAACTTTCTGTTGTGGCACAACGACAGTATTATTAAACAGGGGGAGGAGAAGTAACAGTGCCCTGTCTAATGCCCTTTTTTACTGAATTGAAGGAGTGAGTTCCAGCGTACTAGGTGAGATGGTAACCCTAACTCTAGTATTTAGGTTTTTATGCTTATCACGTATCGATTTGATGATAGAAATGCTAAATCCACGCTTATAAGCAGTCAATAAGATATGTGGATGTATACCCGTGTCAAAAGCTCTAGATACGTCTAACCCGGGAAAATATAATGCCTCATTATTTTCATGAGCATGTAGAAGTAAATTAGCAATCAAATGGTGAGCATGGTCGCGGCCTACTCCTTGAAGCCGAATTGTTTATCCGGTGCATAACACTTATCAGATGTCTCGTCAATAATTAGTAACTCAAAAACTTTGCTTAAAATCGGCGACACCGTAATTAAAATTTCATTACTATTTAAAATTTCATTACTTTGTGAGGCTTAATTTTTTTCATTAAATATTTGCAAAAAAAAATTTGTAGATCTATGTAGATCTACATCTTTTTACTATGTAGATCTATGTACATCTTTGTAGATCTAACATCTTTCTTTACGTAGCTTGTTTTTTGATATTACGTTTGTTTTCTTTTTCCAGTTAACGACCGTCATTGAGGCTGTGTCATCTAAAGGGTGGACTGTTGGCCAACTCACTGGTGCCATATTGACATATTGCCAAACTGCTATATAGCATCCATTTTGGGAACGTCCCCGAGACTTCGCAAACAGCAACAATCAGATTTTTTCCAATATATAATTGGCATGCCTACAACTGAGCTTTAAGCAATATTTATAAGACTAGGAGATGCATTTTTTTTTTAAATACAAAATTGTTCTTTGTAATGTATTGTTTCGACTTTAAAAATTAAGAAGTCTACATAAATAAAGTATATGAATAAATACTAATAGTCTCATAAATCAAGAAATTATTGGTTCCATTTATTATTTAGTAAATGAGTAAATGATAAATTAACTAATATATTTGAATACCAATAAACTAAGAAATGCTACTAAATCAACTAATTCAATAATTAGTTTCATAATTAGAATTTAATTTGTTAACTTATTGAATAACTGACAAATCGGTCAATAATCTCGAGGTGGTAGCTTGGTAATTTTAGAATCCAAAGGCGTCTAAAGTTTGAGTAACAACTTACTATAGAGAATTGTCTCTTAAACAACAAATAACAAGTAAAACAATTGGGATTTTTTTTTTCCGTAAGACAGTGGAAATCTTCAAGTGAATATTTTAACCCTATGTCCAAGGTCCGTCCTCAGGATTCTAAAAATGCGAGAATCGATTTATTTTTTGTTTTAATAGTCGTATTTTAATGTAAGTTTTCCTTTCATATTTTCACTTGAGTTATGCTAAGGACGGCCCTTGGACATAGGGTCGAAACATTCACTTAAAGTTTGGATTTCCACTGCCATACGTATAATATTGCATATCGTCCTACTTGTTTATTTTTGTTTATGACGGAAAGGTGGTGTGTGGTCTTCGTCACTTTTTAAGAATTGTCTCTATTTTTTTAAATATAGGCTACTATTGACTTCTATCCATATAGAGTAATGGATTTTGCAAAAAGTGATCTTAGTGATACCATGTATACCCGGACACACTAATATGCCACTAACGTTACCATATTACCATACTCATTACCATTGTACAATATTTGTATAACACAAAGATTAGTATGAGGTATCCCTGTTTTTAGACACCTTGAAATTTCTTGGGAATCATTATTACCAAGCTACTGCACGATCTTGAGGTCCAAAATGACTGCTCTGAGCACAAATGACCTGACTAGTTTATTTGTTGTTCTATCTATCCCAAACGAAAAAAAGTGTATGATGTAGGTGCAAAAATACTAACTACAGTAAGAGGCAGGAAATAAAGAAAAAAAAGATTGTATTGATCCCACCTCACGAAAGGAAAACTATAAACCAAAAGTAGATAATAATAAAAAATTTAAACATAATAAACAAACAAAACTTAATCATTACATAATGAAAATACAGAAACAGATTTTTCTGTGCAAGAAATTTAATGTTCAATAAGCAGAGAGGGAGGAAGCTCAATTTTCAGTAGATCTCCTATTTTTTGATTAACTTTTATTTTTGGACGTTATATTTTGTTTCAGCATACTGATATGGACAATATGGCGTGGTGTTCAAGATTGACTACCCGTATAAATAACGACATGGCTTCAACATGTTATTATTTATTTATTTTTTCATCGGGCCAGTTCGTATGGAAGTAGTTTTTGTAGAAACTAAGGAGGTGGCTTATGTGATTGGAAATTGAAAGTTCTGGTGTTTTTTTTTAAGAAAAAAAATAATTGGAAAACAGTCGGCCCGCTGCCCCCAGAGATCATGTCATTTGAGACAGCATTTTGTTCAAAATAGTCAAAAGACCAAATAAACATGCCTTTGGGGATTATATAACCGACCTTAGTCCCTAGTCAGGCGACAGGATTTTTTTGAAGATTCAACTTGACTGCACCAAAATGTAGGTTTGATCCTTAATCTCTAAAAAGGCAATGGGTATCAACCTGAAAGTTTCAGAGAATTTTGATGGGGATATTCAACTAGATTAAAACGCACTATGCGCATGCAAGTTTTCAAAAGTGCGTATCAGCAATATCTTGGGAACAGCATAGGGTATTAAGTAGAAATTTTCATAGCTAATACAACTACTAATTTTACTGCTACTTCTGCTACTAGTACTAGAAACACTGATGCCACTACTACTATGACTACTGCTGTTACTGCAACTACGACTGCAAATACTTGTAACTTTGACTACTTGTAACCTTGACCACTTGGGACTATGACTACTTACGTCTGCGATTTATTGTGACTCTCAGGGAATGTTGAGGAGTATTTCGAACTGAGTTAAAACCCTCTTTGTGGAAGAAGGTTTCAAGAAGGGAATGCAGCAATACCTCAAAAATGGCTCAGGGCTTTAAGTTGAAACTCTCATGGCTCAAACTACTAGTAATTCTGCGACTATTTGCAATTGTGACTTTGACTACTTACGACTGCAGCTACTTCTGATGGTCAATATCTATTTGCATTTATGAGGACTGCGCGGTCCTGATTGATACCAATTGTTACTTTGCATCTGTTGATGTTTTATTTTGTTTGTGAATGGGTTCCCTGCTTCATCGAAGCTATATGACGTAGTTTATATTCGATTGTAAAAGAATTTTAGATCTGTTAGAGATTAAATATTATTTAAACGATTTATAAATGTGGATAGCAATTGAAGTAATTATGATAATGTGATGAATAGAAACAAATTCCGGATTCTAAAGCGTAAATTATAGAGTTTAAATTTTTTTACATTTGTACAAACCTATTGTCGCCTGAAAGCGGTTTTACCGATTCTGTTTTTCCAAAACCCCGAAAAAAATGAATTTGGACTTTTGACATTTGTATCTCAGAATCGGCTATAGCTAGAGCGTTGATTTTCTGACCATGTAACCAACTGCAAAATACAGGCGGTTGAGACATCTCACAGCAATGTCAATTAGACCATTTTTTTTACTCAAGAAATTTTTTTACTCAAGACAGCATTTGTAACTCAGTTTTGACAAAAACTGTCGAGCCGCTTTCAAACCGCTTACAGGCGACGCTATATCTCATGGCTGCACACAGGAGCATCACGAGCGAGGGAGTGTGTTGAAAGTGAAATGATTATCATAAATGGAAAATAGCACAAATATTAACATTAAGTAGTGTTTTCACCTTGTCGTTTTCACTACATTAGTAGTAGTGCAGTAGTAATGTTTAACATTAATTGTAGTAGTAGTAGTAGTGTTAACGTTAAGTAGTGTTAACGTTAAGTAGTGTTTTCACTATGTCATTAATGAAATTTTATATGTATTTACTTCGACGTATTTGAAACCATAAAAATCATACTTTAGAAATATTGAGGCTCAAATACTTTCCTTTGGCCTAATTTATGTTCTAGATCTATTTTAGGGACTCCCACTTTTAGTTTCTACAAGTTATCCAAGACCAATACACCTTCGACGGGCAGCTTCAATAACTTGAATTTCAATTTTATTATTAGAGCAACAATTTAGGTTCTTTAAATAGTCCTGAAATTTTCCTTTGGTAAAATTGCACAATAGCAGTCATCTAGAGGTCCACACATGCTGTAAAAATGAAAGACATTTTATGTTACTAATTTTATGCTCTTTGTTACGGTTAAAATCGTATTTGTGAATATTCATTCTTATTCCCCCCCCCCCCCCCCCACATTGGGTCAGATAGGCAATCAAACCCAAAAAACCCACACACTGAAATTATTACTTTATTATATACAATACGTTTATATTAAACTGAATATCATGTTTCTTCTTACTATATTTGATATTTTTTTTTAACTCATTTAAATGGTATTTCTTATTCAATATCCAGCACAATCAGTTAGGCGAAACTGAATATCCCAAGTCTACAGATCATAACTGGTCTACAGAAAATCAAATAATGGATAGAACAACAGACACATGTATAATTAGGGTATTGGGTGGATCTAGAACAAAATTATGAGGGGGGAGGCGAATTTTGAAAGTGTGCCAATGAGCAAAATCTTGGGGGTGGGGGGGAGTAATGTGACAAAGGTGCCAATAATTCACCAATTTGACCGGTCTCCTGGATCTGCCACTGATTAGGGTTAAATATGACTGGATCTAGGTTGGCTATATGTGACTGGGCCAGTTCTATTAATGGGCAGAGATCGTGTCATAAAACTTTGCCTAGAATAGTGTTCCATAAGCAATATTACAAATAATAAAATTAGAACAGAAAAATGTGCAATAACACGTTTGGTCTGATGCTTATTTTGGCATAAGAAATCGCTAGCCTGTGCCATTTATTATTTCAGAAATTAAAGCACAATTTCTTTATCTTCTTTCTGACTAAAACACCTAGTATTATTAGTTTCAATCTGCCCGTCAAATCTTTGTGCTGGTCATAACATGGTCTATGACCGGTCTTCAACGAGAATGTGGGACTGCGTCTTCCATCGACTTGCACGCATCTTTCCGTATTCTCATACAGCTTTTCAAAAAGTGAGCAATATTTCTTGGGTAGACCCGTTGTTCTTAGTATCAGCCGAAGTGAACGGCGATCAACAAAAATCAAAGGCAGTCTTAAAGTCCACGAATGCGATGTACGCTTTTCGGTGGAACTCTCGCGTCTTCTCGATCAACTGGCGCATAGTGAAAATTTGCTCCGTCGTCGACCTGCCGGGCATGAATCCGGCTTAAGGGACTCTTCTCTTTCTACGCAAAAAGGTAACCTCATTCATAGGAAATGAGGTAGCTGCTAACCTCATTTCCTACCTTAACCGAAGCAGTGTTATTCTCGTACATAGCACTAATCACTTTAATGTATTTGTCTGGTATACCATACAAGGATAAGACCTTTACTAAAGCTCTTCTATCAACAGAATAGAACTCTTGCTCATAATCTATAAAACTGAGGACCAAAGGTGTTTGAAAACTCAGGCACTTCTCAATTATTAGCCTAAGAGTGAAAATTTGGTCGACACATCCTCTACCTTTTCTAAAACCGCACTGCTCTTCTATTAAAACTTTGTCTACGGCATCCCTCAGTCTAAAAAGTATCATATTACTAAGTAATTTACTACCTACAGAGACCAGACTAATGCCTCGATAATTACTACACTCACTTTTATCACCTTTCTTATAAAGTTGCTTAATTAAGGTTCTTCGTCCGCTTAAAACTATCTAGTAAAAACACCATTAAGGTCTTATTTTAAAAAACTACGGTTCATCTCCAATTTTTAAAATATATTCAAATTCTGTCCAAAATTTTATTGGAATCCAGCTATTTAATTCTTGAACAGAAAACCTAAAGGACTGGAAAGGGGTGCTACCAATCAATATATAGTTATTGAATTATACAATTAAACAAAGAATTTCAAGAACACAAGGGGTTTAAAGGAATTCTACTCCATATAATACCTTGGTTGGACCTGAACAAGTTCTTTCAACAGGAAGTGACAGACAACTTTAAAACTTAAAACGGACAGAAAAATATACCTTATACAAGGAGGGCTTTCTCCCCCTCACCTGCTCGCTCTTTACTCTATAGTTAACTGATTGTAAAAATTCTTTAAGAAAATTCGCTTAAGGACAAGGGACATTGAATAGGAGAAAGAACCTTAAATACTAACAAACTTTTGCTTTACGAGCGAGGATTCGAGGGGGATAAAGCCCTCCTCAATAATGTATAATTTCAGTTCCTTTTTAAGTTTTAAGGTTTCTGCTTACATTCAGTTGATAAAACTTTTTTTCATTCTAATTACGCTTCATGAAATGATCATCTGAACGCGATGCTTTTTCTAACGCAGGAAAACGGTCAATGTTTCAACGCTAGATGTCTGCCTTTTTTGACAGGTAGAAAAATACTGAGAACATTTTTTTTTGGAAAGCTAGTCAAAATAGGTAAAAAAAAAAGCTTAAAATAAAGGCAATGAAAAAGTTTATTATGAGGTATAATAATGATATTTTTTTGTAATGAAAAGGTGAAGTATCTAGTAATAAATTCAAAATAAAAGTGTATGTAAATAAAAAAAAAGTCACGGCAAAAAACAATACTCCAACAAAAAATTCATATAGTTCAGTTTTATTCAACAACATCATGAGTTTAGGCCCTCCTTCCTTTGGTTTCTGCATAAATACCTTGTAGTCCTAGTTTCCAGGGAATCCATGGCTCCCCTTGCCCTCCCTGAGGGCGTCCATGATTGATAGGGTAGATAGAATTTGAATAGGGATGGATCTTGATGAGGGAAGAGAGAAGATCAGAAAGCAAGTTGGTGCTGGAAAAGGGAAAAAAGGTGGGAAGTATCTTGGAGGACTAGAGAGAGAGAGAGAGTGCCAGGGTTCAGTAGATGAAGTAGGATACTATTTAATTAGCATAAATTACGTATTTTTTTAGTGGCTGAAGGCCTCATCGCACTATGAAAGAAATGCAACTTGAAAAAAAGAAGAACAGCCTCTATAGAAGTAAGTTGGAAATGACAACTAGATGTTACTCAGGAGTGAGGAAGAGACTCAGTGAGACCCAATATAACACCAATCCCTTATGGCGAAGTAGGATAAAAGGTTGTAGACTTAGATCGGGAGAATAAAATTTGTATTATTTCTTGGATAATCATAGAGGACTGTTAGATATCTTAGATATAAAAAGGGTTTGAGCTTTTTTGGAAACCTGATTGAAAGCTGAAGGGTAAATAAACGTGCTCGGCTGGCAATTTGTCTTTTTTTGAAGAACTACTAACAGCTCGCCGCAGTATGCCACCTGAGTCCAACAAAACTGTGCACGCTCCAATTCCATCCCAATCTATTCAAAGCCTCCCTCTTTATAACCTCCCAGGAAGTTTCCATTTCCCTTGAATCATTCTATACGATATCCTCAACCACGAATGATCTTCTTTCCATTTACCCCAAGACGAATTGGTGAAAAGTGCAATCTTTGGCAATCATTTTACCATCATTTTCAATTAGGATGATTAAATCATCATCTGATTTAAGTTAGCGGACTTAATTTTCCATTCGATTCCGTGCTCTGTCATTACCTCTGACGCACTCCTTAGGACAAAGTCCATCAGAATTATCCGTATAAATGATGATATAGCACACCCTGCTCAGATCCTGATTTAATCACTTCTAACTTAGATGCAGCAAGGTTATTCTCGTATTTAGCAGTAATTAGTTTAATGTGTGTCTGATATACCACAGAAGGTGTTGTGATACAAGTTATATATGGCTTGCTTCTGCTTGAATCTGTTTTCACGATTACAACAATAATTTGAACGTAGTATTGAATAGTCGACAATCCATAGTAACTAATAGTTGAAAAATGCGTTAAAAAAACTGTCGAATAAATAAAATTACCAATTTTAGCAGATTCAGGAATGGTAACAATTTAAATTTAGTTTAATTGTAAAATGTTATATTGAAAAACAGCCTGAAACTTTCAAAAATGACGTCGAATCGAATTAAGAAACAGACCATTGGAAAAACCATTCGCAGAAAAAAACCTTTCACAGGGAAATTAAAACCCCAATCTGGCTCCTTAACAAGACATAAGAAGCATTCACTTAACAAATCACTTCACATAAGAAGCACTGGAGTGTTCTTTTGTTCTTCTTTTAATTAGAAAGGAACTCAATACAGAGAACCAATTAGAGAGATCCCCATTTGCTTTCTCTTAATTAGCTGACTAATTAGTTAGAATTTAAAAATGTTATGTGAAGACAGTCTGTACTCTTCTAATTGGTGTTCCTAAAGCACACACAACTAAGAATCTTGAAATAAGAAAATGACTATGGTCAGTTTTTAATAAAGCTTTATCCGTATTAAAACGCATATATATATGGATCTGTGTTTCACTGTAATAATAACTATTTAATGTTTTTTAGGCAGTCAGAACAATAATGGAGACTGGTTCTAAAGACAAGCTTATTTCAATTCACTTCTAAAACCAAATTTCAAGAAAATTTTAATTCAATTTTGAATGTTTTGACCTTATGATTAAAGTAAGGCCTCAAAAAAAAATCGTGAGAACGGGGTCAATTCAAAATCCTTACTAATCCCAAGATGAAATAATACGTACAGATAAAAACAAAAACAAAAACTTTATGATTATAGTATGGCCTCAAAAAGAAACGTGAGAACTGGGTTAATACAAAAGCCTCCGTAATCCCAAGATTAAATAATGCAGACAACTAAAAAAAAAAAAAGAAAGGCACTTTTGTTTTTAGCTGCAGTTTTATGCGTCATAATGGTTAAACAGCTGTGAACTCTTTTTATTAACTTTTAGTATTTAATATGACTTATTCCAATGAATACGCTAGTAACAACCACAAGCCGAAGACATACAATAACTTTGGTTTATTATCGCATAAAAAAAATTGGTACACGTTATTTGGTACAGTTGCAACACAATATTTAAAAATAACTTTAGGATTAAAGTAAGGCCTCAAAAAAAAATCGTGAGAACGGGGTCAATTCAAAATCCTTAGTAATCCCAAGATGAAATATACGTACAGATAAAAACAAAAACAAAAACTTTATGATTATAGTATGGCCTCAAAAAGAAACGTGAGAACTGGGTTAATACAAAAGCCTCCGTAATCCCCAGATTAAATAATACAGACAACTAAAAAAAAAGAAAGGCACTTAAATCCATAAGGCACTATGAGAATTAAGACTTAAAGGAGGCTAGGATATTATCTAGATCGACTAGATCAATTTCTTCGACTCCACATGCCTTATAAATATCACTATTGAAAAGCTACATACGCTTTGTAGGCTCAAACGTCGAGCAACTCGACATCACAGGCCTTATGAATATCACTATTGAAAAGAAGTTGCAATTCAATACTTAAAGATAACTTTATGATTAAAGTAAGGCCTAAGAAAAAGTAAGAACGGGGTTAATACAAAAGCCTTCGTAATCCCAAAATGAAATAATAAGTACAGATAAAAAACAAAAACAAAAAAGAAAGGCACTTATATTCATAAGGCACTAAGAGATTTAATACTCAAAGGAGGCTAGGATATTATCTAGATCGACTAGATAGGTTGTTTGGTCAGTTTCTTCGACTCCAAATATCACTATAGAAAAGCAGTCGCAACACAATATTTTATGATAACTTTATGATTAAAGTAAGGCCTGAAAAAAACGTGAGAACGGGGTTAATACAAAAGCCTTCGTAATCACAAGATGAAATAATATGGACAGATAAAAAAAAGAAAAAAGAAAGGCACTTAGTTCCATAAGGCACTAAGAGATTTAAGACTCAAAGGAGGCTAGGATATTATCTAGATCGACTAGATCGGTTGTTTGGTCAGTTTCTTCGACTCTACAAGCCCTATAAATATAACTATTGAAAAGCATTTGCAATACAATATTTAAAGATAACTTTATGATGAAAGTAAGGCCTCAAAAAGAAGCGTGAAAACTGGGTTAATACAAAAGCCTTCGTAATCCCAAGATAAAATAATACAGACGGATAAAAAAAAAAGAAAGAAAGGCACTTAGATCCACAAGGCACTAAGAGATTTAAGACTCAAGGGAAGATCGACTAGATCAATTGTTTGGTCAGTTTCTTTGACTTCACAAGCCTTATAAATGTCATTATTGAAAAGCAGCATACGCTTTGTAGGCTCAAACGTCGAGCAACTAGAGCCGCATGCCGACAACCACAGCCTGAACAAAAGTATTGAGTTCAACATGGGCAAGAGCATACGGTTTCGGAGCTTGCAGTTAATGACATTCATTATAGAAAAGGACTGTTCCACTATCGGATTACTAATTGGGAAACTCAGCAGGGTCACTCACTGCCCACACTGGCTAACTCACGAAAAAGGAAATGCCCCAACAGCATCAAGATAATGTAGGACAGCTATCCAGAACTCAGGAGTCTTTGGGGATTTATACTCCACAAACAAATGACCAATTAATGTCCAACAGTTTTCTCCAGTGACTCTCCAAAGTACTGAGATCAGTGATAGGAACAATTCTCAATGGCAAGTCTCCAAATTGGGGTAGAAATTGAGACAAGCAAATGACAGGGGATAAAAATTTTAGCTGTAGGAGCGAATCCAGAGCAGGAGGCATTCGTTTAAGTACCGCTTTAGCCACAGCTTTCAGGAACGCAAAACACAATATTTTGATTTCGCTCTTCTGTGTATCTGAAAGTTTAGATTTGCCCAGTTCAATGAGGAACTCGTGTCCGTAATCAACTTGATCTGGTGGCAAACGATTAATTTCGAAGTCCATATTAACCATCAAAGACACTGCAGATGAGCAGAGTATCCTACGCAGGAGACTTAGTATCAAACAATGGAGCTCTTCAAAAAGACAAAATTGGTCAGCGTGTGTGTGCTGAAACAGCAAGTTGACCCTTTGAAATTTGGACAGCAATGGCTTCAAGAACACAATGAAAATTCTGTTGTGCTCATCTTGATACATAGCGTGCAGCACTCTGGCAGTATAGCAATGTTCTTTCTCTTTGGCTAGACTGAAGTGTGTGGTGAGCTCCAAGTACTGCTCATGAACGCAAACCAAGGCATTGTATCGAGAGAGCCAACGAGTATTTGAGGGAGAAATAATAAGTAAGGGTGAATTTCCATCGTTTATCAACTTAAATACATGTTGATATGTCTCCCTTCTAAGGGGGCTTCCATTAAACCATTTATATGTTTCGGACATCATAAACTCAAGGTTCGAAGGGAGTTCACAAACCGCCTCTGAAGCACACAGATGGAGTGAGTGGCAAACACACTTAAAAAGCTGAAGATAGGGTAAGCCATTGTCTCGTAGTAGGGTAAAAAAGGAATGGTTTACTCCGCACATGTTACTAGCACCGTCTGTGCCAATACCAATAGGGTTAATCATAGGTACTTTGCAGATATCAAGGAACTCTTTTAGTTTGTCATACAGTATAACAGTGGTAGTCGAAGGTTTTTTTCTTTATATGTTTCTTATTTAGTAGCTCTGATTTAAGACTAATAGACCTTGATTTCTGTTCTGGTAAATTTCTAGTTTAGTGGCTTTTTGCTGTCTTGGAAAATATTTGAGTCAGGTGAATGAATCTTTCAAGAATGCATCAAGATAATAATTAATAATCTCTTAGGAAAATATTTTGAAATACTTACCTCTACCTCCTTCTCCCTTTAGAAGGCACTGATATTTGATGACCTTAAACAATACTTGTGAAACCTTGCAAATTAAATAATTATAGATAACACATTTTGATTGTAATTCAACTTTACTCCCTCCCCCCACCCCCAATGTGCAAAAATACAGGCTAGCCTAGCCCAAATTCTATATTTCCAATATATTTTCTGTTTCTTGATTTTGTCATTATTGATTCACTTTTTGAGCAGATTGTTAAGACAAGAGTGAGTGTAAAATGAGCAGGAAATATGTAAGGTAAAATTTTAGACCAGCTACTTTTTGATATCTTTGAAGAGTTAGGTTAGGAAAGCAAAACTTTCAGTGATGAATCCAGGGCCAGAAACATGCTCTGGGAAGGTATTGCCATTCTACTATGTCAACCCTCTTCTTATTTCTAAGTCTTGGAATTTTGACAAAAACAACATTATATCTTAATTTTGAGTTTATTTTCTCTGGTTTTAGTTTGAAAATGCAATTACTGTTATTAGAGTAGAATATTAAGCCATATCAAAGGTTTTTTTCTAAATTTAAGAAATGTATTTCCAGATTTTTGAAACTTTCCAAATTTGGACTGAGCAAAGTTGTAAAGCTAAAAACACTTTTTTTTGTACTTTTTTTTTTAAAGCAGAAGATCTATTCTGCATGGTTTCACTTTTATATAAAACAAAGGTTTTTAAAGGTCATGAAAGGTCAGTGCCCTCTATTGGAGAAAGGCGTAGAGATAGGTTGGCTACTTCAAAATATCTTTCAAGGACATACTTTAGTCTGTAAAGCCATCCTAGGAAGCTTCAGTTTTGTAACCTAACCTCTTCCCAAGATAACAACAAATAGCTTATCTAGAATTTCACCATGTATAATTCAGACTAGGCTATATATTTGCATGGGCACCCATAACGGGGAACAAGGGGGGGCACCTTCACCTTAGTACTCTTAGCATCATTAGTTACAGTAAGTATAGTTGTAGTGCTAAAAGTATACTCATAGCGCCTTCTGGCTAGTTCAAAATCCCCCACAAAGCACTCTTAAAGATCTAACTTATTAATATAAGTTGTTCTTGAGATATTGCTTTGTCACCTTTTTGAAAGTCCACATGCTCATATTTTGTTTTGATTTAGTTCAATGTCTGCCTAAATATTTCTTGTATTTGATTACTGAGGATGTTTTATATTCTCTTTGGACTATTGCTCTGAGGGTTGTGGGGGGGGGATACCATTCTGAAAGTCATACTTTCTGGACCTTTAAACTATGCTGAACAAAATGGCTATCTCGAAATTTTGATTGGATGTGTTTGGGGAAGTGATTGACGTGGGGGAGGGGGAGCTGGTTGCCCTCCATGAGCTCTTTTTGAAGTTCCTATGACATTTTTTTCTATAAGAAGTACCCTGGTCTAAAAAAAAACAATACACTGTGCCCACAGTGCTCTTTACTTAGGCAGCACTATTGTGCTGCCTATGATATTTTGTCTTGAGATTTTAATTATTCCTACAATTCAGCCTATGGGCACCCATGTACATTTACACATTAGGGGGGGGAGAGATAAAGTATAATATACTTGCAGTTAAAAAGCGTTAATTACAAGTCTAGAGAAGGACATGTACAAAAGGAAACATGTTAAGAAAACAATTCATAACATGCAGAATAATTGTAGATAACATATATTGCATGTATCTCAGCTATACTTACTCCCTAACTCCTTCCCCAAATGTGCAAATATATAACCCAAATTAGATATTTCCAATACATTCTGCCTCCCATCAGTAACTTGTTTTTCTGTTTTTGTTTTGTCACAGTTAATTAAATTTACTGGTACAATGGATGAATTTCAGCCATGTATTTGCAAATTAAGGGGGATGGCCTGGGGGTAATGTATAGTAGGGCTACAAGCAAGATATCAGCAACAATTATTTCTGTATAATAATTATCAAGTATGAATTGTTTTCTTAACATGTTTCCTTCTCTAGGTATATACCATTACAAGTAGGGAAATCTGCATAATAAAAAGTATAAATTGTTTTCTTGACATGATTTTTTAGTAACAGTCCCAATTCTAGACTAAGCCTAGGCCACAAAAAGATTGGGCCAAATCAGTCAAATATATAAAAAAGGATAGGTCTGCATAAAATTCAAGTCTTGCCTTAATCTGAGCAGCAATAAAATTCCTTGTAACTTGTAAGACTCCTAACGCAGAACCATCTCAGCCATGCAGAAATAAATTCCTAATGGCGAAGCGTTTCAGAATAGAAAGCGTTCTACGCGCTAAAGGAGGGCTCTTGTTTTTTTTTGGTGCATAACCACGGCTGAGCCACCGTGATTTTGGAATTTTTGTCTGGTTCCAAACTTTCACTCAAAATAAGCCCATTTTTTTACAAAAAAAAACCATTTTCCCGCCCCACGGCCCTCACGCCCACTCCAAAATTCAGCCCGCCCCTGACGGCTAAAACAAGCCCACGGAGCGGAAAACAAGCCCATTTGGCAAAACAGATTTAAAGTAATGCAGCAAAGTTTTGAAAAATTCGCCATTTCTAAAAGTGGGTTCATATTTAATTCTCTTCTTTTCATTGAAATAAGATTGATATTCTTTTTTGTTTTTAGACTATTAAGGTTTTTTGTGCTTTAAACTAAGTTTTTATTTACTTAGTCTCATTTAAAATTGCAGCTAGGATATATTAAAAAAATAGATTTCCTTCGTTTTTCATTGGCTTGGAACCCGGAAATGCCATTTCCTTTATTTAACATACGCCATTTTCAGAATGAACTGTACTATTACAAAATAGTAAGTTTTTTGTTATATATGGGGGTTCATTTTTGGTTACTTTTCTTATATGGTTCTGGAAAGTAATCTAGGTAAAATTCTACTTTAGTTACTTTTGGCTATCTTGGAAAGGAGTTGGGTTAGGAAAATGAAACTTTCAGGGATGGATGTACATGCTAAGGTTTGTCCCGAGAAGGTACTTCGAAGTACCTACCTCCACTCATCCCCCCCTCTATATAATGGTAAATTACTGCACATTACTAGTTGTTTTTAACTCATATTTCATCCTATATTACTATCATAAATATAAATCACTGCTTACCTTACACAACTTCTGCTTTTAACCTTGTTCATTAAAATATATTCCAAAATCCTATTTAAATCCTAAGCCATTTAATTTTCAACCCATGCTGACTTTCTTTATGGTATATCAAACCAGTTTGTTGTGATGTCACACTTGCCTTATCAGACACCCTTACCCTTAAGGGTAGCAGGCACATGCCAAACAACTCTGTTGATAAGACCATTTAAACTGTATTAATTAGGGAAAGAATTTCACAAGAGAGATCAGTAAAAATAACCTAATCCTTTTTAGAGGACAAATTATGTCATGGGAAGATGTTTTTGAAATTCCCCTTCCACCCGAACTTAAAATTTTCTAAAATTCTACTTTAGAAGCTTTTAAAATATTTCTAAAGTACTAAAAGATAGAGTACTAAAAACATCAGAATCGACTTCAGAGGACACGTTATATCACGGGAAAGAGGTTTTTGAAATCACCCTTCCCCCCAAACTCAAAATTTTCTAAAATTCTACTTTAGAAGCTTTTAAAATATTTCTAAAGTACTAAAAGATACAGTGCTAAAAACATCAGAATCGACTTCAGAGGACACATTATATCACGGGAAGATGTTTTTGAAATCCCCCCTCCCCCCAAACTCAAAATTTTTCAAAATTCTACTTTAAAAGCTTTTAAAATATTTTAAATATTTCTAAAGCGCTACGACATAGAGCGCTACAGACATCAGAATCAACTTTAGAGGACAATTTATGTCATGGGAAGATGTTTTTGAAACCTCCCTTCCCCCCAAACTCAAAATTTTCCAAAATTCTACTTTAGAAGCTTTTTAAATATTTCTAAAGCGCTAAGACATAGAGTGCTAAAAACGTCAGAATCGACTTCAAAGGACACGTTATATCACGGGAAGAGGTTTTTAAAATCCCCCTTCCCCCCAATCTCAAAATTTTCTAAAATTCTGCTTTAGGAGCTTTTTAAATATTTCTAAAGCAGTAAGACATAGAGTGCTAAAAACATCAGAATCGACTTCAGAGGACACGTTATATAACGGGAAGAGGTTTTTGAAATCACCCTTCCCCCAAACTCAAAATTTTCTAAAATTCTACTTAGAAGCTTTTAAAATATTTCTAAAGTACTAAAAGATACAGTGCTAAAAACATCAGAATCGACTTCAGAGGACACATTATATCACGGGAAGATGTTTTTAAAATCCCCCCTCCCCCCAAACTCAAAATTTTTCAAAATTCTACTTTAGAAGCTTTTAAAATATTTTAAATATTTCTAAAGTGCTACGACATAGAGCGCTACAGACATCAGAATCAACTTTAGAAGACAATTTATATCATGGGAAGATGTTTTTGAAATCTTCCTTCCCCCCAAACTCAAAATTTTTCAAAATTCTACTTTAGAAGCTTTTTAAATATTTCTAAAGCGCTAAGACATAGAGTGCTAAAAACATCAGAATCGACTTCAGAGGACACGTTATATCACGGGAAGAGGTTTTTAAAATCCCCCTTCCCCCCAATCTCAAAATTTTCTAAAATTCTGCTTTAGGAGCTTTTTAAATATTTCTAAAGCGCTACGACATAGAGCGCTACAGACATCAGAATCAACTTTAGAAGACAATTTATGTCATGGGAAGATGTTTTTGAAATCTCCCTTCCCCCCAAACTCAAAATTTTCCAAAATTCTACTTTAGAAGCTTTTTAAATATTTCTAAAGCGCTAAGACATTGAGTGCTAAAAACATTAGAATCGACTTCAGAGGACACGTTATATCACGGGAAGAGGTTTTTAAAATCCCCCTTCCCCCCAATCTCAAAATTTTCTAAAATTCTGCTTTAGGAGCTTTTTAAATATTTCTAAAGCACTAAGACATAGAGTGCTAAAAACATCAGACATCGAATCGACTTCAGAGGACACGTTATATCACGGGAAGAGGCTTTTAAAATCCCCCTTCTCCCCAAACTCAAAATTTTATAAAATTCTACTTTAGGAGCTTTTTAAATATTTCTAAAGCGCTAAAACATAGAGTGCTACGGGAAGAGGTTTTGAAAATCCTCCTTCCCCCCAAACTCAAAATTTTCCTAAATTCTACTTTAGAAGGTTTTTAAATATTTCTAAAGCGCTAAGACATAGAGCGCTACAAATTTCGGAATCGACTTCTGAGGAAAAATTATGTTATGGGAAGATGTTTTTGAAATCCCCCTTCCCCCAAACTCAAAATTTTCCAAAATTTTACTTTTGAAGCTTTTTTCAATAGTCCTAAAGCACTAAGACATAGAGCGCTACAAACATCAGAATCAACTTTAGAGGATAAATTATGTTATGGGAAGAGATGTTTTTGAAATCCCCCTTCCCCCCAAACTCAAAATTTTCCAAAATTCTATTTTAGAAGCTTTTAAAACATTTCTAAAGCACTAATAGATAGAGTGCTAAAAACATCAGAATCGACTTCAGAGGACACGTTATATCACGAGAAGAGGTTTTGAAAATCCCCCTTCCCCCCAAACTCAAATTTTCTAAAATTCTACTTTAGAAGCTTTTTTAAATATTTCTAAAGCGCTAAGACATAGAGCGCTACAAACATCAGAATCAATTTTAGAGGATAAATTATGTTATGGGAAGATATTTTTGAAATCCCCCTTCCCTCCAAAATCAAAATTTTCCAAAATTCTACTTTAGAAGCTTTTAAAATATTTCTATAGACATAGAGTGCTAAAAACGTCAGAATCGACTTCAGAGGACATGCTATATCACGGGAAGAGGTTTTGAAAATTCCCCTTCCCCCCAAACTCAAAATTTTCCAAAATTCTACTTTAGAAGCTTTTTTAAATATTTCTAAAGCGCTAAGACATAGAGCGCTACAAACATCAGAATCAACTTTAGAGGATAAATTATGTTATGGGAAGATGTTTTTGAAATCCCCCTTCCCCCCAAACTCAAAAATTTCCAAAATTCTACTTTAGAAGCTTTTAAAATATTTCTAAAGCACTAATAGATACAGTGCTAAAAACATCAGAATCGACTTCAGAGGACATGCTATATCACGGGAAGAGTTTTGAAAATTCCCCTTCCCCCCAAACTCAAAATTTTCCAAAATTCTACTTTAGAAGCTTTTTTAAATATTTCTAAAGCGCTAAGACATAGAGCACTACAAACATCAGAATCAACTTTAGAGGATAAATTATGTTATGGGAAGATATTTTTGAAATCCCCCTTCCCCCCAAACTCAAAATTTCTGCCAAAGTTAAATTTATGCAACCTGTGACTAAACAAGCGGAATCGTTGGGTCAACCATGTAGGCTCAACACTAGGATATTTGCATCAAGGGTAAATGGGTATTTGGTGGAATAGAGCGAGGAACTGGTAATTCATTCATGGTTTCTGTGCCGGATAGAAGTAGTGCCACGTTGTTGGGAATTATCCAAAACCGAATCCTGCCAGGGACAAAAATTATCAGCGACTGTTGGAGGGTTCTACGATTGCCTGGCTAGCAGGGCTATCAGCATTTACGCGTCAACCACAGTATAAATTTTGTTGAGCCTGCAACAGGTGCTCACACACAAAACATCGAAAGACACTGGCGTGACGTTCGAGACAATATACCCAGATATGGCAGAAAAGAAGAACATATGGAAGGATATCTGGCAGAGCACTATTTCAAAAAAAATATTCAATCTCCTCGAGAATGCACCATTTCATGAAATATATATCGGAGCTTTATAACCCCAACTAATTTGGTTTTTATGGGTATTGTTTACTTATTAATGTTTAAAATGTTGTAACAGAAAATTTGGCAATTTACGGTATCTAACCCCATTTGTTCTTAAAGCCATTCAAATGTTTTTGTCCAAATAGTTTAGTGTAGCAATCTTCTTCATTCTTGAAGCTACGAGACGTTATTAAAGTGTAAATAGGGGAGGGGGGAGAGAGGGGGCAGAAGTACATATTTGACTATAGATTATTCGGTACTTGTGCATTATAAATAACCCACCACTATGCACGAAAGAAGTTAAGTTTGGTTACTGCTAATGAAATAAAATAAAATAGGATGCAAATATAATAGTTTAGAAACAAATTCGGGCTATATATTTGCACATTAGGGGGGTGGGGGGTAAATCATAGCATATATTAAATAAGTAACCTAACCCAGGTACCTTTTTCCCTCCCTAAACCCAAAAAAACAACAGTTTAAATATTGTAAACGCAATAAGAAATCACGTCTGGTTTCCTTGTACAGTCTATAGCGGTGGGTTATTTATAATGCACAAGTACCGAATAATCTATATTCGTTTTGATTATTTTTTTTTTGGAAACCCCTTAACATTTTGAGTTGGGTAACCACATAAAACATATTCAAATAGCTTAATTCTATAATGTTGAAAAAATTTTGCTTTTCTTTTTTACATCCGCGATTTAAAATATGTAAAAAATGTTGGAACTTATATAGAAATTTTCTTTCGAGGGTGCAAAGGTTAGCTGAAAGGAGATTTGATAGCGGGAGGAGGGGGAGGGCGGGGGCGGTGGTCAGCAACCTGCTCGCGGTGCCCTGCTTCTACTAATCTAAGCTGACCATTTCGTTGCAACGCGTTGCACCAGAATAATACTCTAAAATCTGGTTGATAAATTGCCTGTCTAACAAATTGTGTCTGAGTTTCGTAAAAGAGGGAAACAACCCCTAAAAGTAAAAGATTTTAATAAAACTCATACCATCAAATTTGTGGTACTTGGCGAATACCCGCCGGAAAATCCCCCCGAAAAATACCTCCCCGCGGAAAATGCCCCCCCCCACGGGAAATACCCTCACGGAAAATCCCCCCTCCCCCCCAAAAAAATACCCCCGTGGAAAATAAGGCTTTTCAAATTATCAACCAGATTTTAGAGTATGAAGGGGGAATGGGATGAATGGTAAGGGGGATTTCTAAAACTTTGAATGACCTTTAAAAATTTGTGAGTTATAGCAACGGAAAACAAATTTGGGCTATATATTTGCACATTAGGGGGTGGGGGGTAAATCATAGCATACATTAAATACGTAACCTAACTCACACAAATTTGTTAGACAGGCAATTTATCAACCGAATTTAGAGTATTATTCTGGTGCAACACGTTGCAACGAAATGGTCAGCTTAGATTAGTATAAGCAGGGGCACCGCAACCAGGTTGCTGACCACCGCCCCCGCCCTCTCCCTCCTCCCGCTATAAAATCTCCTTTCAGCTAATCTTTGCACCCTCGCAAGAAAATTTTTATAATTTGTCCTCTGAAGTCGATTCCGATGTTTGTAGCGCTCTATGTCTTAGCGCTTTAGAAATATTTAAAAAAGCTTCTAAAGTAAAATTTTGGAAAATTTTGAGTTTGGGGCAAAGGAGGATTTAAAACACATCTTCCCATGACATAACTTGTCCTCTTAAGTCGATTCTGATGTTTGTAGCGCTCTATCTATTAGTGCTTTACAAACATTTTAAAAGCTTCTAAAGTAGAATTTTGGAAAATTTTGAGTTTGGGGGGAAGGGGGATTTCAAAACCTCTTCCCGTGATATAACGTGTCCTCTGAAGTCGATTCTGATGTTTTTAGCACTCTATCTATTAGTGCTTTAGAAATATATTAAAAGCTTCTAAAGTAGAATTTTGGAAAATTTTTAGTTTGGGGGGAAGGGGGATTTTCAAAACCTCTTCCCGTGATATAACGTGTCCTCTGAAGTCGATTCTGATGTTTTAGCACTCTATCTATTAGTGCTTTAGAAATATTTTAAAAGCTTCTAAAGTAGAATTTTGGAAAATTTTGAGTTTGGGGGGAAGGGGGATTTCAAAAATATCTTCCCATAACATAATTTATCCTCTAAAGTTGATTCTGATGTTTGTAGCACTCTATGTCTTAGCGCTTTAGAAATATTTAAAAAAGCTTCTAAAGTAGAATTTTGGAAAAATTTGAGTTTGGGGGGAAGGGGGATTTTCAAAACCTCTTCCCGTGATATAACGTGTCCTCTGAAGTCGATTCTGATGTTTTAGCACTCTATCTATTAGTGCTTTAGAAATATTTTAAAAGCTTCTAAAGTAGAATTTTGGAAAATTTTGAGTTGGGGGGAAGGGGGATTTCAAAAATATCTTCCCATAACATAATTTATCCTCTAAAGTTGATTCTGATGTTTGTAGCGCTCTATGTCTTAGCGCTTTAGAAATATTTAAAAAAGCTTCTAAAGTAGAATTTTGGAAAATTTTGAGTTTGGGGGGAAGGGGGATTTTCAAAACCTCTTCCCGTGATATAACGTGTCCTCTGAAGTCGATTCTGATGTTTTTAGCACTCTATCTATTAGTGCTTTAGGAATATTTTAAAAGCTTCTAAAATAGAATTTTGGAAAATTTTGAGTTTGGGGGGAAGGGGGATTTCAAAAACATCTTCCCATAACATAATTTATCCTCTAAAGTTCATTCTGATGTTTGTAGCGCTCTATGTCTTAGCGCTTTAGAACTATTGAAAAAAGCTTTGAAAGTAAAATTTTGGAAAATTTTGAGTTTGGGGGAAGGGGGATTTCAAAAACATCTTCTCATAACATACTTTTTTCTCTGAAGTCGATTCCGATACTTGTAGGGCTCTATGTCTTAGCGCTATAGAAATATTTAAAAAACTTCTAAAGTAGAATTTTGGAAAATTTTGAGTTTGGGGGGAAGGAGGATTTTCAAAACCTCTTCCCGTAGCACTCTATGTTTTAGCGCTTTAGAAATATTTAAAAAGCTCCTAAAGTAGAATTTTAGAAAATTTGAGTTTGGGGAGAAGGGGGATTTTAAAAGCCTCTTCTCGTGATATAACGTGTCCTCTGAAGTCGATTTTGATGTTTTTAGCACTCTATCTATTAGTGCTTTAGAAATATTTTAAAAGCTCCTAAAGTAGAATTTTGGAAAATTTTGAGTTTGGGGGGAAGGGGGATTTCAAAAATATATTCCCATAACATAATTTATCCTCTAAAGTTGATTCTGATGATTGTAGCGCTCTATGTCTTAGCGCTTTAGAAATATTTAAAAAAGCTTCTAAAGTAGAATTTTGGAAAATTTTGAGTTTGGGGGGAAGGGGAATTTTCAAAAACTCTCTTCCCGTGATATAGCATGTCCTCTGAAGTCGATTCTGATGTTTTTAGCACTGTATCTATTAGTGCTTTAAAAATATTTTAAAAGCTTCTAAAGTAGAATTTTGGAAATTTTTGAGTTTGGGGGGATTTCAAAAACATCTTCCCATAACATAATTTATCCTCTAAAGTTGATTCTGATGTTTGTAGCGCTCTATGTCTTAGCGCTTTAGAAATATTTAAAAAAGCTTCTAAAGTAGAATTTTGGAAAATTTTGAGTTTGGGGGGAAGGGGAATTTTCAAAACCTCTTCCCGTGATATAGCATGTCCTCTGAAGTCGATTCTGATGTTTTTAGCACTCTATGTCTATAGAAATATTTTAAAAGCTTCTAAAGTAGAATTTTGGAAAATTTTGATTTTGGGGGGAAGGGGGATTTCAAAAATATCTTCCCATAACATAATTTATCCTCTAAAATTGATCCTGATGTTTGTAGCGCTCTATGTCTTAGCGCTTTAGAAATATTAAAAAAGCTTCTAAAGTAGAATTTTAGAAAATTTTGAGTTTGGGGGGAAGGGGGATTTTCAAAACCTCTTCCCGTGATATAACGTGTCCTCTGAAGTCGATTCTGATGTTTTTAGCACTCTATCTATTAGTGCTTTAGAAATATTTTAAAAGCTTCTAAAATAGAATTTTGGAAAATTTTGAGTTTGGGGGGAAGGGGGATTTCAAAAGCATCTTCCCATAACATAATTTATCCTCTAAAGTTGATTCTGATGTTTGTAGCGCTCTATGTCTTAGTGCTTTAGGACTATTGAAAGAAGCTTCAAAAGTAAAATTTTGGAAAATTTTGAGTTTGGGGGAAGGGGGATTTCAAAAACATCTTCCCATAACATAATTTTTCCTCAGAAGTCGATTCCGATATTTGTAGCGCTCTATGTCTTAGCGCTTTAGAAATATTTAAAAAACCTTCTAAAATAGAATTTTGGAAAATTTTGAGTTTGGGGGGAAGGAGGATTTTCAAAACCTCTTCCCGTAGCACTCTATGTTTTAGCGCTTTAGAAATATTTAAAAAGCTCCTAAAGTAGAATTTTAGACAATTTTGAGTTTGGGGAGAAGGGGGATTTTAAAAGCCTCTTCCCGTGATATAACGTGTCCGCTGAAGTCGATTCTGATGTTTTTAGCACTCTATGTCTTAGTGCTTTAGAAATATTTAAAAAGCTCCTAAAGCAGAAATTTAGAAAATTTTGAGATTGGGGGGAAGGGGGATTTTCAAAACCTCTTCCCGTGATATAACGTGTCCTCTGAAGTCGATTCTGATGTTTTTAGCACTCTATGTCTTAGCGCTTTAGAAATATTTAAAAAGCTTCTAAAGTAGAATTTTGGAAAATTTTGAGTTTGGGGGGAAGGGAGATTTCAAAAACATCTTCCCATGACATAAATTGTCTTCTAAAGTTGATTCTGATGTCTGTAGCGCTCTATGTTGTGGTGCTTTAAAAATATTTAAAAAGCTCCTAAAGCAGAATTTTAGAAAATTTTGAGATTGGGGGGAAGGGGGATTTTAAAAACCTCTTCCCGTGATATAACGTGTCCTCTGAAGTCGATTCTAATGTTTTTAGCACTCTATGTCTTAGCGCTTTAGAAATATTTACAAAGCTTCTAAAGTAGAATTTTGAGTTTGGGGGGAAGGGAGATTTCAAAAACATCTTCCCATGACATAAATTGTCTTCTAAAGTTGATTCTGATGTCTGTAGCGCTCTATGTCGTAGCGCTTTAGAAATATTTAAAAAGCTCCTAAAGCAGAATTTTAGAAAATTTTGAGATTGGGGGGAAGGGGGATTTTAAAAACCTCTTCCCGTGATATAACGTGTCCTCTGAAGTCGATTCTGATGTTTTTAGCACTCTATGTCTTAGCGCTTTAGAAATATTTA
Organism: Artemia sinica; assembly: GCA_027921565.1. Classification (NCBI taxonomy): domain Eukaryota; kingdom Metazoa; phylum Arthropoda; class Branchiopoda; order Anostraca; family Artemiidae; genus Artemia; species Artemia sinica. Next base: position 2,081,326 of record CM051267.1, on the reverse strand, counting down.
AAAAGCTTCTAAAGTAGAATTTTGGAAATTTTGAGTTTGGGGGGAAGGGAGATTTCAAAAACATCTTCCCATGACATAAATTGTCTTCTAAAGTTGATTCTGATGTCTGTAGCGCTCTATGTCGTAGCACTTTAGAAATATTTAAAATATTTTAAAAGCTTCTAAAGTAGAATTTTGAAAAATTTTGAGTTTGGGGGGAGGGGGGATTTTAAAAACATCTTCCCGTGATATAATGTGTCCTCTGAAGTTGATTCTGATGTTTTTTAGCACTGTATCTTTTAGTACTTTAGAAATATTTTAAAAGCTTCTAAAGTAGAATTTTAGAAAATTTTGAGTTTGGGGGAAGGGTGATTCAAAAACCTCTTCCCGTTATATAACGTGTCCTCTGAAGTCGATTCTGATGTTTTTAGCACTCTATGTCTTACTGCTTTAGAAATATTTAAAAAGCTCCTAAAGCAGAATTTTAGAAAATTTTGAGATTGGGGGGAAGGGGGATTTTAAAAACCTCTTCCCGTGATATAACGTGTCCTTTGAAGTCGATTCTGATGTTTTTAGCACTCTATGTCTTAGCGCTTTAGAAATTTAAAAAGCTTCTAAAGTAGAATTTTGGAAAATTTTGAGTTTGGGGGGAAGGGAGGTTTCAAAAACATCTTCCCATGACATAAATTGTCCTCTAAAGTTGATTCTGATGTCTGTAGCGCTCTATGTCGTAGCGCTTTAGAAATATTTAAAATATTTTAAAAGCTTTTAAAGTAGAATTTTGAAAAATTTTGAGTTTGGGGGGAGGGGGGATTTCAAAAACATCTTCCCGTGATATAATGTGTCCTCTGAAGTCGATTCTGATGTTTTTAGCACTGTATCTTTTAGTACTTTAGAAATATTTTAAAGCTTCTAAAGTAGAATTTTAGAAAATTTTGAGCTGGGGGGAAGGGTGATTTCAAAAACCTCTTCCCGTGATATAACGTGTCCTCTGAAGTCGATTCTGATGTTTTTAGTACTCTATCTTTTAGTACTTTAGAAATATTTTAAAAGCTTCTAAAGTAGAATTTTAGAAAATTTTAAGTTCGGGTGGAAGGGGAATTTCAAAAACATCTTCCCATGACATAATTTGTCCTCTAAAAAGGATTAGGTTATTTTTACTGATCTCTCTTGAGAAATCCTTTCCCTAATTAATACAGTTTAAATGGTCTTATCAACAGAGTTGTTTGGCATGTGCCTGCTACCCTTAAGGGTAAGGGTGTCTGATAAGGCAAGTGTGACATCACAACAAATCTGGTTTGATATACCATAAAGAAAGTCAGCATGGGTTGAAAATTAAATGGCTTAGGATTTAAATAGGATTTTGGAATATAGGTAAATTTCTACTTAAGCTACTTTTGGCTACTTGGAATAAGTTTAGGTTAGGAAAATGAAACTTTCAGGTATGGGTCTACAGGCCAAAGAATGTCCTGGGAAGGTATTTTGGAGTACCTACCTCCACTCCTTCTCCCTCTAGAGGGTCCTGAAATTTGCCTACATGACAGGTCTATACCCATTGAAATTTTGACAAAACAACATTTTACCTTAATTTTCAGTTATCAGTTTCTTTTTCTCTGGCCTTTGCTCTGAAAATGCAATTTCAGTTATTTGAGCAGAATTTTAAGCCATATCAATGTTTTTTTTCCAGAATTTAAGAAATGTATTTGATTATCTTTGAAACCTTATAAATTGGGATTAAGCAAAGTTGTGAAGCTGAAAACAATTTTGTTGTACTTCATTTAAGCAGAAGATCTATTTTGCAAGGTTTCACTTCTATAACTCACAGATTTTTAAAGGTCAGGGCCCTTTAAAAAGTTTTATTTTCCTAACCCAACTCCTTTCTGAGATAGTCAAAAGTAGCTAAAGCAGAATTTTACTGCCTTTTCTTATGCTCTTTCCAAATATAATAATCATTTTTGTTGAAAATGAAATTCACCCCCACCCCCTATATACCAATCCAAGGAATATATTTGCACATTAGGAGGGTTGGGGTAAAGTTTAAACTTACATCCTATTCATATCAGAAATAAATCCCCCCCCTCCCTAATGTTCAAATATATACCCTATAAATTGGTATGTATAGGGGTGGGGCAAATTTTTCAACTAGGCTGATCAAAATGGCTAGGCTTATCTAAAATTTTTGATCAGATGAGTTTGGGAAAAAGAAGTGTGGGAGTTTTTTAGTACTTTTAAAAAAGCATCTGACTGTACTAATTAAACAGCCCTTGTGTTTCAGGAGTCATTATTAAATAATTGGGACAAAATTTAAACTTTAGCATAAATAGCAATGTGCTGAGGAGGGGACAACCCTCTTTATATACATAATAATTTATGTTTATAAGTTTTAATGTTGCTCCTTACTTTCAGTTGAAAAAACTTCTTTGCTTTGATTTTAATTTTAAATCATTTTTTAAATAATTCCAGGAAATCTGGTCCTACATCCACAGAGAACCCCCCCCCCCCCCCAGAAATATCCTCTATACAATTCAATCCGAGTGAAAATTTACCTTGGACAATTTTTCTTAACCACTCTATATGTAAAATTGAGACAGAAAAGAGAAAGCAGAGAAGAGGGTTGGGGGAGGGGGCCTGGTAGTTGCCATCCAATTTTCTTGATCACTTTAAAAGGGCACTAGAAGTTTTAATTTCATTCAATAAGACCTCTAAGATCTGAGTGTGTGATTTTCATTTAGATCACTAGACTTTTAGGGGCTGTTTCCCACTTTCTTTGAAAGCCAGGAAAATTTTCTCAGGCTTTTAGCCTTTGATGGGTAACATTAAACCTAATGCAACTTATATAGCCTACCTGAAATCAGCATAAAGAGCCAATTTTTGGTATATCTACTGGTATTGAAATTCCATTTTTTAGAGTTATGGTTACTATTGATCCAGGTCACTTGTTACTTACAATTTGTCACAACAAACTGTTTGATATTTAAGTTTTAATTTGTATATTTTGTCCAATATATCAATATCTAATATTGCCAAACACTAGTAAAAGTCGGCTCCTGGCCTGCCTTATAGCAACTTAAGCCCATGTTTTCTACAGGAAATTTTAGGCTGGGGCAATTTGCCAAAATTCTTTCTATTTGTCTTTGCTGTACTCTTTGGTTATATAATACACAATTGAGAAGTGAAATTTGGTAAATACTAAGGAAATAAAAAAAATATGATGAAAATATGATAGTTTAGAAACAGATTTAGGCTATATATTTGCACATTAGGGGGGGGGGGGTGCATAGAATATGTTCAATACCTACGCAAGTTACCAACTAAATACTTAAATAAAATATAGCCACAATTTATTTTCCTGCCAAAACTAATTGTCTGGTATAATGAAGTTGCTTGACAAGTTTCTTGTCTCATGTTTGTGTCATCTGCAGTCAAAATTCTCAAGTGTATATTATATATCTGACAAGTGCTAACTTCATCAACTAAATTTAATTTGTGCAATTGTTCCATGGAAAGTCTTCAACAGGGTTAGAATTGTCTTGAGGTTTTTCCATGGGGGGGGGGGGGCAATTTTCCTCTGGATAAAAATGATATTAAATTAGTAGAAAAAAAACAAGTTTTCTTTTTGGCTGAAAGTAATGTGCAAAATAATAACTTAAAACAAACAGAAATTATTCTGTATATGAGTAGGGTTGATTCCTTCTCCATACTTAGTTCTTTATGCTAAAGTTAAGCTTTTTGTCTCAATTCCTCAAGAACAGCTCCTGAAAACTCCAAAATAATTTAATTAGAATAAGTATATTTTGTAAGTTCTGAAGTATGTTAGCATCAGGAGCAAGGTAATGAGGAGGGGGCAACCCCCCTAAAATATGTGATAATTTATGTTGCAGTTATTGAAGGTTGCCTTGGACCTTGATTGCTGCAACCATGATTAGCCTAATTTTTCTGTGATATGTGAGTTTAATAATAACTTAGCATTGGCTTAATAATCACCTTAATCCATTTGAGAGCTTTAAGGTCCTCCAGACCTGTAGTGCTCTTGAGTTGACAACTCACGATTGAACCTCCACTGCCTCTTCTCCCACTCCTGGTCAAGGTGGCATTTGAATGACTGGATTGAGGGAGTGCTGACAGTTGTCCTTCAATTGATTCCAGTGGTTTATGGCTCTTCTTGAGAAGTACATTTGACGGGTTCTTGATTTGGAGCTTAACTTTGGCAGCTTCTTGGAGTGTCCTCTTGTGTAATGATGGCTTGTGCTATGACTGCTGCTAAAGATGGTAGAGTTTTCTTCTCAAAGTTTTTAAGTCAGCATCATATCACTACGCATGCGTCTCTAGATGAGGGTAGATAGCTTAAGTTGCTTGAGGTGGTTCTCATATGAAGCTGATTTTAGGCTATTCATGCACTTTGTTGCTCGCCTCTGAACATTTTTGATGAGCCATACATCTTGCCAATAGAAGGACCTGCAAGGCACATGCCAAAATCAAGATGGGGTCTGACGAGAGCTTTATATAATTTTATGAATATTGTTGCCTCTCAGCTACTGATGGTCTGTTTTAATAGGCCAAGGCTGGAATTTGCACGGAAACAACCTGCTGGATGTGGCTGTGGACCTACCTCCACTCCTTCTCCCTCTAGAGATTAACACAGAAAGGGAGTTCTGTCCACTTGTATGGCGGGGGGACTGTCCGCTCTATCGTTATAGCTACACTAATATTGTTTCTTGTTGTTTTTCTCTAAATTTTAAAATCCCGACTATTTTCATTTTTTAAAAGAAAAACACAAAAAGGAAGTTTCGTATTTTCTTCTAATTCAACAGTAAACTTTAAATCCCCCTCCCCAAACAATTAATATGTTCCAAAAATCCTCTTAATTCTTTCTCCCCATAATCCCATACTAAGTTATGTCATCCATATACTGGCTCCAAAAAATATGTTTAAAAAAATATGAATCTAACGCAATTGTTTCAATATTTTCCACAAAATTTTAGCTAATAATGGGGATAAAAGGGCCCCATCAGTAAACCTTTTACTTGTTCAAAAAATTCCCTTATGAATTGAAAAAAATAAGAAAACTTAATGCACAACCTTACTAAATACATAATTACAGAAACTTTGAATTTTGTTCAAATCACAAAAACTGGTTAATTAGAATAGATAGCTCTTTTGAAAGTACACTAAAAAAAACTTTAGCGTAAAGGGCGAGGCATTGACGTAGGGGTGAACAGCCTCATATACGTAATAATTTCTGTTTGTTTTAAGTTTTAATGTTGCTCCTTACTTTCAGTTGAAAAAAACTTGTTTTTTATTTAAGTTTTGATCGTTTTTTTTTAAATAATGCTGGGAAACCTGTTGCCCCTTCATAGGAATGTCCCTTCCCTCAAGAAAACATCCTCCATGGAAGGATCCTCCCCGTAACCCCCTCTTCTGATCCCCCCCTCCATCAGAAAAAATCCCTCCTTTTTCGAAAATAAGGCAAATTATCTCAGGCACGTAACTTTTGATGGGTAAGACTAAACTCAACAAAACTATATATTTGAAATCAGCATAAATATCTGATTCTATTGATTCATCTATTGGCATCAAAATTCCGGTTTTTAGAGTTTCGTGCGGGTCACTCTTTACTTAAAGTTAGTTACCACAAACTGTTTCATTCCAAATATGTAAGATGCATTAAGTTTACTGATACCAATCAAAAGCTAAGAGCCTGAGTATATTTATCCTATTTTCAAAAAAGGGAGAAACACCTCAAAGTCAAGGAATCCCAATAAAAATATAAAAATGAATCTTAATTGAACCAAAAAGCCTAGAATATCTGGAGAGGGTTCAATTTAACCAATATTAAAAGTCCTAGTGCCATTTTTAAGTGACCAAAAAGACTGGTTGACAACTAGTCTCCCTACCTCGTCCCCTTTTTCATCAAGTTCGTCCAATCAAAAGATAGCCTTTCTGTTCAGAGTAGTTGAAAATTCCACTAACAATTCTTTTGGGGACAGTTTGACCCCCCACAGCCCCTTGGAGAATGGCTGTTAATTGTGAAATTTCCCAATAGTTTACGCAAAGTATTTGTTATTGGGATGTACAAAGACATTATTCACTCATGGAAGGGGGAATTTCCTGATTCTTGGGGGTATGGGGGCGAATTTTCCACAGGGAGAAAAATTTCCAGGGCTAAACTTTCTAGGAAAAACTTAACGCCTGGTAATTTGCTAGAATTCATAAACATTTTTTTTTTTTGTCGTTCTTTATGTTTGTCGACTCAATTTTATATGTTGCAATGTTCCCTGAAATTTTTAGAGGGTTTAAAATTGTCTGGACAATTTTTCATGAGGGCAAGGATTTTCCGCTGGAGAAATACTACATGGGGGATATGTGAGAGCAACTTTCGATGACTATGTTTTGTGAGAGCAACTTTCGATGGGGGGAGGAGAAGGCTTCAGAAAAAGATTCCACAAAGAGGAGATTTCTGGGATGATTAAAAACCAATTAGAAATCGAGGTCTTTTTCAAATCAAAATATACTAAAGAGAATTTTTCAGGTTGAGTTGTAACCAAAAATTTCCCGTGAGGAATTTTCAATGAGAATGGAATTCAGCCAGGGAAATTTTCGTGAAGGGATATTTCTGTGGTAAGAACTCTAGAGAAGTTTTTGGGAGGGAGAGAATTTTCTACAGAGGAGAGCCAGATTTAGTGGCATTATTTGAAAAACATCAGAAATTAAATTTTAAAAATAATGTTTTTCAACTGAAAGTAAGGAGCAACATTAAAGCTTAAAACGAACAAAAATTATTCCATATATGAAGGGAGGTTGCCCCTCCTAAATATCTCGCTCTATACGCTAAAGTTCCAATTCTGGGAGAACGACCCCTGAAGCATAGGTGTCGTTTAATTCAAAAATTTTGGGTTAAAAGTGAGGTATTTACGTTGAGGCAACCCCCCGCCCCCTCATATACGAAATAATTTTTGTTAAAGTTTCTATGTTGCTAATAATAACTTAGCATTAGCTTAATAATGGCTTTGCTTTACGTATAGACGGTATTTTATTGTATGCTGTGTAAATACTAAGCATAGTTTTGGTTAGAGGTTCAATTTCTTCACCCAAGATAAAACATCTAGCCTATATGAGGGACTGAGCTTAGTCTAAGCCCTTAATCTAGGCAATCCACCAAACACAACAAAGCTCTTCAAGAATACATCAATCATAAAATATTTAGAATATATATTTTTAAATACAATACAAAAATATAGTCAAGCAATGAAAATAATCACATATCAAAATAATCTTTACACAGTCAATTCTCATTATACACATGATCACACATAAAAATAAACTATTTTAATAAATCAAATTTACATGTAATCAAAATACACGTACATGTTTTAGTCAGCGCTGCAAGAAAAGATTTGAAAAGTAATCAGATAACTTAAAAAGCAATCCGAAATTAGCTTTTTTTTCTAAAAAAAATAATTAAATTTAACAAAAAGCTAATTTTTCAGACGGAATCGTCAACAAAAACATTTCCTGGGGATTTTCAGCAATGATTGAATTGTCTGGGAGTAATTTGTGAATTTAAATCTTGGGATCACATACAAAAATAAACCATTTATAATCAAAAAATTAAATGTAATCCAAATACACATACATGTTGCAGTGGGTGCTACAAGAAAAGGGATTAAATAACAACTAATCCTGGTATTTTTCAAGTTGATGTAAATTGTAAATCTATTTGTGTAAAAATAAATCCAAACTTTCCTGATAGGAAAATGGAGAAATTAATGACGAAAATAAAACGGAAAATTTACTGAAAAAAGAAAATAAATTTACAAACGATCTGAGGATTGTTGGGAAATGTCCAGATTCTTTCTTTGTCCAAGTTTCTAATCAAATATGTTTTTAAAATTTTGTACTAAAGAAGTTATTGGTTGGGATTTGGATTGAATTTGGACCTTGACTGTATATTTCTTTACAATAAATGCAAAGCCACTGGTCATTTTCACCATTAGCCTTTTGCTGCTTGTTTTTTTTTTTTTTTTTTGTGGTTTTCTTGCAACCACCTCATACAAGAAGATTGCGTTAAACAAGAGTCAGGTGGAAAACTTCTTTTCTGGGAAGGCCTTCTATTGTCACTAGCCTCCACACTTGTACCTGATGAAAACTTTTCCATTGGACCAGTGACAGAAAGAGAAGGGGAGCCAGGGATAGCTGCAGAGCTACAATGTGGCAGCACTATGGTCCTCGGAATAGAAGTTACTTCCCTCCTTGCTGCACTTATTTCAGCTGGCACACATACTGCATGACTGCTGCTATTCTCTGTGGTGTTTTGGTTCAATGTTTGGTAAAGGAGTGACCATAGAACTCGGGTTATGAAGAGAATTATATGCATCTTGCCACATATAAAAAAGAAGCATATGCTCTCTATTCCCCTCCCACCTTATAGAATTTCTCTGTCTCATAAACTCATTGAGGTCATCAGGGTCAATATGATCAACAACATAAGTTAAAAAACTATTTTTCATTGACGAAGGAGAATTTTCTACTGGGAGAGGACTGTGTGTTGCTGTAGAAGGTATGGAAGGTGAAAAGAATGCTGTGGATGTAGTCAGGATGGGAGTAGATGATTCGAGGGGTTCAATATTACTTAAAAATGACCCCGAGGAAGGTGATTGGGTAAGATTCGACCCCTAAGTTGATGGAACAGGAATAGGATCTGGGGTCGACATTAAGGGGGGTGAATTTTGACTTTCTGGAAAAACAGAGGAATCCCTTTCAATGCATTTTGTAAAATTAATATTGACTGCAACATGGAAACAGCCCAGTTGCATGAAACGCATTTTTGAAAGTACTTTCTTTCATCATTTTTTTAATGGTACTTGGTAGATGAGCTGCAATTTTTTTTTTTTTTTTTTTTTTTTTTTTTTTTTTTTCTTGGAGGGTCACAGACTCTTTCCAATAGTGCAATCCCATTCTCGTCACAAATACCAACGTCAGCTGGCTGTAATATGGGTCACATTTTGAAAGCAGCATATCAGTTCAATTTTATTCTCTAAACTGAATCTGGACAATTCATAATTTATATGGGACCTGTGTCCATCAAAAGTTAAGACGACTTTGTCGTTGTTTAGGCCCTTTTTTTGTAACCATGGCACAAATATATCTTGGATATACTGTAGTAAGGCTGAGGCCTTCGTCCAACCTAAGTCGGTGAAGTCTACTGCCAACTCTTGCGGTACAGAGTTTGCTAAAGCAGAGTTTTTTTTGTTTTGTCTTTAAAAAGAATGAGGGGTCGTGGATACTCCCCTTTTGCATTAAAACAATGGAAGAGTGTGAACCCCACTTTTTTCGTTACTTGCCTGAAGGTGGATAACTTTTTTAGCAAGTACTCTGTTTTTTTTTTTTGGTGGCATTGGGCTTAAAGTATAACATGGTTTCATCTAAAACCACCGACTCGGGTTATCAAACACTTGTCGGGGAAGTACCCATTCCAATTTGGCATTTATATGCCAATTCCTTAGATTGGTCTTGTTCACGGCGGTAGCACCAGCATGAATGATTTTTACCATTTAGTTTATAATACAGGGTTTTTAAAAAGCCTGCAATGGGAACGAGAAAACTGCTTATTATATTTGAGTAATTTTTTTTTACATCACAGACCACCAAAATCTCAGTTCGAAAAAAAATTTTGTTTTCTGTTTACAAACTGTTATTGTAATAAACAATGTTGTTGAACAGAAACAGTTTAGCTACCAAGGCTGTGTGTTACTTGTGAATGGCAGTGGTCTCAACTTTGATTTTTGGTCAGACATGTGTCTAGACATGGCATTTTAGCTAGATACGCATGTTAACCCACTTGATAGTAACCAAAGCTCTAATAAAAATAAGTTTTGATTGAAATATATCAAACTGTTTATGGTAACAAACTGTAAGTAAGGAGCGACCCAGCTCAATAGTAACCAAAACTTTAAAAACCAGAATTTTGATACCCATAGATGCATCAATAGAATCATATTTTTATGCTGATTTTGATCCAATTGGAGGGCAGATGGCCCTGAGCTGCATACAATAAGAGAGATATCTAGCTTGTAAATTCAGCTGAGGGTAGAAATTCTGCCAATACATTCTTATAACATTTTAGTGTTTTCGATTTCGTTATCTTCTCATCCATTTCTGAACCATTTGATTTTGTAGCACAATCTTAATCCACTTTCAAGATTTCCATGTTTGACCATTGGTCCTCTACCTCACTCCACACAAAAGATCCTGAATTTCAAAGAACTAAAATTAGGTCCATCCAAATGTTCATAAAAAATTAACGTTAACGGAAGTTAACGAATTGTATTTTATGTTAACGTTTGTCCACTATCGAACGCGATCTTTTGGGGAAATCTCCGGAACCCAACTTTCTTTTGGGTAAATTAATTTAAAAAAAACTTAATCCACAAAATAATTTTTTCAAAAAAAAGGAAAGAACTTCATTAAACCAAAAATGAAAAAAAATATAGAATCAAATAATCTACCAAACATACAGCTACCACAAATCAGTATCAATAAATATTTGAAATACATAACAAACAAAAACTAAAATAAATAACAGAGCCAAACTCAAAACTAGCAGAAATTAATATGAGTAGGGTTCTAAACCCCTGTGCTTTCGAAAAGCCAGAAACATAATTTATATTTCACTGAAAAAAAATCCAAATACAATTACTGGAAAATCTGTGCATTGTCAGTTTAACCTCCTGAGACCTGACCATATAAATACTTTTCCGGGTATGTTCTTTTCTTTTGTAGTTGACTTAAAAACAAAATTTTGACCATTGATCAACTAAAAAAAAGTTGACCCCTCATCTCTCCCTCTGGAGGAGGTCCACAGGTGTGGACATTGCGCCCCTGTCGAGCTAAAAGTATAGTAAAAAATTGTTTAGTCTATTAAAAAAGATTTGTCAAAACGTTAAAAACAAAACATTACCGAAGATTTTTCTTTTCGGCCAACCGTCTAGGGCTACACAGAAAGCAGGTCGTCCTCATCTGAGGTAGGAGGACGTCATAAAGAAAGATTCAAAGGAAATGGGAACTTCGTGGCGGGTGTAAAAAGGGAGGCTTTGAATAGATTGGGATGGAGGAGGAACGTGCGTAGCTGTGTTGGCCTCAGGCGGCTTGGTGCTGCGGTGAGTTGTTATGTGTAATAGTAGTAGTAGTAATTAATAAAAGACTTACTTTTACGGAACCATTGAACAATCCTGCAGCATTTCAATCTGGTAGTTCTCGTTTCCACAAGCGAACATAATTCCCTAAAATAGAAGTTGAACTTTATGAAATTACACTGCATAATGTCAATATTGCACGTGATGTTGGCTGTTATTATACCCACAACCCTTTTAAAACTCAAAACCTCATCTATATATATAACCTCAGAGGATACTCATCATGGACAAAGTAATATAAATGCCAATATAAAATAAACTATATAAATGTCGAAATAAAATAAAAGAATAGGGCAAACGAACGTAGCAGTACATCAGTTAGGACAATGTATTAACCTATTAAAATTTTCCCAATATGTTCCTTTATTTTATTTAGCGCTGTTGATTTTATACAAAAAAAAATTAATAATATTGGGAACTATTGCTGTTATGTTTGTCTCTGAAAATGCTATTCATTGTCATAATACTACTACAGGCTAGTGATGAGGGGATGTTGATAAAATCCTCAGCACGCTCGGAATTCTCTTTTTCATGTCCCGAGTCTCAAAAATTGGCCCAAGTTCCAAATAGTCTTCAAAGTGCTGATAACCCTCACACTTTAAAAAAATTATTAAGAAAATGTATTAGGCTATGTCTTGTCTGGTCATGACATAAAAATTTGTTCCTTCCCAGATCACATCTTTTTTTTTCCCTTTTGAGGGGTTTAAGGTGAACTCAATTGTTTGATTGTTTTTTTATATCTCCTTATTTGATAGAATTAGAAGGATTACACCACTTACGTAACTCTCAGTGTGGGTTTTCCGTGCTTTTTTTCGTTTCCTTTTATAAAGGAAATTGTTTATTTTAGCCATGTAGGGTCCCTAGATTCTGATGACTAACCATTTTTAACCATTTTTTTGTTCCTTGGTTATGATTCTCCAATAAATTAGTCCTTTACTTGTACCCAATTATTAGACCATGAAGTAGTAATACGAAAATCTAATTAAATAAGAATCAAAGAAATTAAATAAAATTGGACTTGTTCAAGTTAGGGAGGTCATTTGTTCTGCTATCGCTTGTAAACCATCTTTAAGCGTAAAAGCACAATGAGTGTGGTTCTTAATGATCTGTAGACTATTATGTCCTGAACGGAATTTAAAAACAATAGATCCTGTGTGAGCTCATTCTCGGCTTGTTAGTTTCGGTTTCAGTGGTGCACTGTTCATTTCAATCTGACGCCATTTTCAAGGAGTTTCAGGTTTTTTTTTTCAAAATCAACATAAATTTCTTTTTGAAATTAGGTTTCAATTTTAATATGAAATGGAATAAAAGTTACCATTCCTGAATCAATGCCAGATGGCAATTTTTTACAAATAGGTAGTTTTTTCTCAAAACGCGTTTTGATCTATCATAGTTGAAAAGCTGCGACGAATGCTAATCCGACAATTATTTCGCAACATACTTACTGTTGATTTTCTTTGTTTATTAATTTGAAGATTGATTCTACCTATTGATTAAACAGGAAATCTGAATTTTATACTGGGATATTTTCCTACATTTTCTGAAAATTAATTCTGACCATTCTATGTTTCAGGGTTCCAGTTCCTAGACTTTCTCAAGCCACTTCGTAACCTACTTCATCTAATTGGTTTGCTACTGGTCTTGTTTATTTTATCAATTACAAACTTGGCTTATGATTCCAAAACTCTTCCAAGGGCATGTTGCTGTTCTGGGGAAAACAACACAGGTTGTGCTGGCCATGGGGATAGCCAACCTTGCAATAACCCTATGGAAGGGTTTGTTCTTTACATGGGGCGTAGTAGCAGCCGAAACTAAGTTGTTTTTCTTTTTTCAGTTTTTTCTAGCTTTGACAATGGACACGATCTTGCCACAGGTATATAACTTTTAATTTCTCCTCCTTTGATTTTTTATTTTTGTCATAGATGGCATAATCAATGGATCTTAAGATATTGTATAGGTAACCTATACTGAAATGTCCAAAGAAATATAAAAATTATAGTTCTTATTTTAGAAGACGAGATGGGCTGGATTAACCTTATGGGAAGTATATTTATGTGAATAGTCACTGCATTTTGCTTCTAGTCAGTTTCTATTTGGGGGACAAGACTTAAAACTACCCTAATGAGACTCATCCAACTTTTTCTAGATACGAATTGAAAGAGAAATCGATAATGTTTGTGCAATAGCTGATAATGTTGGATATAAAATTGGTGTCTGTTTGTGCAAGCTGAATTTGTCAAAACATTACACATTGAATTATTTCTGAAAATGAATGCCCCTAGTATGACATATGACTTTATTCCACCAAGAGAAAATAGGATTTTATTTTCTAGACATCTATTCACTTTCGACTATTAAAAATTGCACTAGCTGTTTCAATTTCCAATCGAATGAGCCCTTTTTGAAGTTTCTACGACAACGCGTTCTATAAAAGACCTTATGTACCCCTCTGGCATAACTTGCAACCCTTACCCTGAGGGCTGTGGGGGTTGTTATTCTCAAAGACCTAATTTCCAGAACTTAAAACTACGTTGAATAAAATGGTTATATCAAAATTTTGATTGGACGTGTTTGGGGAAAAGGTGGGCGTGAGAGGGGGGTTAGTTGGCCTCTAATCACTTTCAACTATTAAAAAGGTCACTAGCCCTATGAATTTCCAATTGAATGAGCCTTTTTTGAAGCTTCTATGACAACGCCTTCTATAAAAACCTTTTATGCCCACAGGGCATAACTTACGACCCTTGCCCTAAAAGCTGTGTGGGAGTCTCCTTCTCAAAAACATGATTTCTTTTCGGAAATCAACTATGCTGAACAAAATGGCTTTCTCAAAATTTTGATTGGATGTGTTTTGGGAAATGGTGGGCGTGGAAGGGGTGTTAGTTGCCTTCCAATCACTTTCGCCTATTAGAAAGGGCACAAGCCACTCCAATTTCCAATTTAATGAGCCCTTTTCGAAGTTTCTATGACAAATTCTTCGATACGAAGAATTTGCCCTGCTCTATAGGAAAAAATAATAAATAATACATTGTGCCAACTTCGTTTCCATATGCCCCCGGGGCATAACTTAAAACCCTTGGCCTGAGGTTTGTGGGTGAGTGCCCACCTCCTTTAAAAATAAATTTTTAAATAAAAATAAATCTAAGTCACAACCCACAACGTGCTTAATTTCTTTTTCGTTCCTTGAACGACACCATCTCTTAAAATTTTTCCATTGTGAATTTATATTGTGCATATTTTTTTTATGATACTGATATAAGGTAATGATTTTTATTTGGTAAATTATTGTTGCATTTAAAACCAATAATATACTTTCTTTATTTTTTGGGGGGGCCTGTTTGGAGAATGTAGACTCTTCAGTAGTTCTGAATAGAAAGTCAGCAGCCAACATTAAAACTAAACGAATAGAAATTATTACGTACATGAGGCGGGCTGCCTCCTCATTGAAACCTCGCTCTTTACCCAAAAGTTTGTTTTTGTTCCAATAATTTAGGAATAACTTCTTAAACACGAGGGTCATTTAATAAAAATAATAAGTTTTTTTAAAACTTCCAAGAAAAGATTATTGTAAAACGTGATACAATAAGGAGGGGGCTACCTTCATATACATATAATTTCTGTTCGTTGTGATTTTTAATCTTGCCCCTTACTTTCTGCTGTAAAAAGCTTTTTTATTTACTTGATATCTATGTATGTATGTATAAATTTATTGTCCATCATAAATATGAAATACAACAGATTTGACCCAATCGATACACCAAGATACGTAAGTGTATCTTGTGCTTTAATAACATGTTCACCTAACTGAATATTTGTCGGGCAATCTGAACGGTGATTGAACACCAAGACCAATGCGTTTATACTCCCTATCGAGAATTCCGAAATTTTCCTCAATTCCAAAGGCTGTTCTATTAATATCAAGGATGTTATCAGCATAGTTAGCTAGTGAAAATATCAATACCATTAAATATACATGTGGTTTGAACTTTCTGTTGTGGCACAATGATAGTATTATTAAACAGGGGAGGAGAAGTAACAGTGCCCTGTCTAATGCTTTTTTTTTAATGAATTGAAGGAGTGAGTTCCAGCGTACCAGGTGAGATGGTAGCCCTAACTCTAGTATTTAGGTTTTTATGCTTATCACGTATCGATTTGATGATAGAAATACTAACTCCACGCTTATAAGCAGTCAATAAGATATGTGGATGTATACCCGTGTTGAAAGCTCTAGATACGTCTAACCCGGCAAAATATAATGCCTCATTATTTTCATGAGCATGTAGAAGTAAATTAGCAATCAAATGGTGAGCATGGTCACGGCCTACTCCTTTCTTGAAGCCGAATCCGGTGTATAACACTTATCAGATGTCTCGTCAATAATTAGTAACTCAAAAACATTGCATAAAACCGGTGACACCGTAATTGGTCTAAAAGAAGAACATTGGTCTTTGGGATTTTCCCTCTTTAATACCGGGGTTATTACTCCAGTACTAAACAAATCAGGAACTATACCACTACAGAATATCATCTGAAAGAGTAAGGTCAGATGCTCAATCAGGAGAGGGGACCCACATCTTAGATGCTCGGCACAGAGACCATCAACACCACAAGAATTTTTCTTTTGTAGCTTAGAAATGCATTCAGTAACCGCAGATCGAGTAACAATAAAATTGATCTCATCAGTTGATTGGCCTAAGCAACCATCAAGCTCCCTTTCATATTGGTTTGACAATTAGGGATCAGGCTCGGAAAATTCACTTTTAAAGTAACCATACCACTGGTCACTGTTAATTTTGAAAGCATTATAGGCTTTTAAATTATCTCTTTTGAGCAGTTTCCATACGAAATTAGGTTCACTTGTGGCTTTACTTGATAGTTCAGCTACTTATTTAGCCTGATGTTGCCTAAGTACTTTCACAAAATGTCGCTTTGCTTTTAGACGAATTTCATTTTCCAAACCTTGCCGTGGCATACCACACTCCTTCAAGAATTTCACACTCCAGAATTTCGATTGAGCACAAGAATCAACAAGGTCAGGGCTACTTGACCAACCATGCTTCTTAGTTCCAAGACGTACTCTTCGTATGGGTAAACTAGCACGCTCAGCAGAGCTTAGAGCGTGAATGATCTCTGCACAGTAATTATTCAGCAATATTTGCTTCTCTGCAAAGGTTAATAGTGTTTTCTGGGAAAGTAGATGAAACGGCACTTCGATATTTTTCAAAATAGAATCACTAATAGCCCAGAACATAAACGTATCTGCACGAGCCCAGTTAGTGGTTTCATGCCATTTACTATCATTATTTGGACTTAGACCACTCGGCGCAATAAGTTAAACAAGGAATATATTACTGATAGGCATATGGTCTGAGACTTGGAAAATGGAGATAAGTGAGGATCCTGAGTCTGGTTTTACATTCGGGGAACACATGAAGAAGTCCAGAGAAGAGGTACTCCCAGAGCTATGGATATATGTGAAAAATTGGGTATTCTTGACCGCCAAGAGCTGAGGGCTCATACTTTTCAGAATATTAGCACGACTGTTTCTGTCGTCAAAAAGGTTACAGTTCATCTCTCCAACGCTCATACTATTCAGAATATTAGCACGACTGCTTCTGTCGTCAAAAAGGTTACAGTTCATCTCACCTATAGGATTACTGCTAGGTTTTGCAGTTCACAATCAGACACGAGGGAACTAACTTGGCGGCATGCTTGATCAAATTGTCTGTCTGATGTAGCATTACGGTAATCGGTGGGTAAAATACACTGAGACCGCCACATAATTCTGAATTTTGACTGCCGTAAAATAGTTACTGTCGCGAAAGTGTTCAGGCATGAGGACGCTTCTAGCAAGAATAGCAGTACCTCCACTCGGTCGATCAGCCCCGGAGTGTCTAGCGGCACGACTTATTACGACAGTAGAAGCAGTCCTGCTCAACAAACATAGACTGTCGGCAGTGAGAAGGTGCTCTTGTAGACAGAGAACCTCATTCGTGTCACATAGAGTTTGGACTACGAGTAATTTCACTGAGACGCCTCTATTAGTATTGCATGATGTAACGCATAGATCAGTGCTCATTTTAGGAGATTCACAAGTTTTTGTGCGACAGGACATTTGTAGCTGTAACAGGGATGGTCAGCTTGGCTGCACAACGCACACTTCATTTTATTTTGAGGGGGGGTCCAGCTTGTTCGAATGTCCTGTCTGCGCACAACGCGAACAGCGAGTAAGAGCTTTACAGTGCTGGGCAATATGTCCGTAAGCTTGGCAGTTGTAGCAGCGAGGAGGGAGAGGGAGAAACTTATCAATGGGGATTCGCTCGTACTCGATTATCATTGACGAGGAAATGGCTGCTAATAAGTCTTCTTGGCGGGAGAACCAAAGCTTGTAGGACCTAGTTTTGCCGATACGGTAAACTTCGGTACAGTTAGTTATCAAGTTATGCAACTGACCGTCAGTAACACTGTCAGGAACGAAACGGGCAATTCCATAATACAATGGAACTCAGGGTTGCCACCCTGACCCGGAAGAATTTGCTAAATCAGAGAGGAAAAATTTACTAGATCGCATTTGTTTTTACTAAATGCTCAAAAAAATTTTTGTGCGTGTGGCTATGCTGCACGCGCACCATCAAGCATCGATTTTTACTATAGGAGGATAATTAATACGATTTTCACAATCTTTTTTTCCTTTTCTCTTTTCTTTTGTTTTCATAGTTTTGTTTTGATTCTAATAGATTCCCAATCATCACAAATCCAAGTGTCATTATAGCTTCATTTTTGGTTGGTAAGATTTGATACACAGAAAGCTGATTTTGTCGACCTTTAGACGCCGGAAGTGAAGTGTCTGTTTATGAAAATAGGTGACTGGTTGTCTGTCTCTGGACAGACAAGCAAAATTGTAAATTGTAAAACAGACAAGCAAAAATTGTAAATTGTCATATGTTTACGATAATTTTGTTCCCTGAATTCATGGCAAATAAAAAAAAAGTTTTATGATGAAAATTCCGGAAACCTACAAGTTCAAAAATCCTTTTTTTTACATTTGTACTACTTTTAATTTCTCTCAGCAGGCTCCTTTCTCCTCAATAAAGATTTTCAAACCGAGGAGATTCACCTAATCACCTTGGGTGGTTGAGTGTTCCCCTATCGGCACCCGGGGACACGCTGAAAGGCCTGGGGGGAGGCCAGAAAAATACGCCCAACTTGGGGCTCGAACCCACGATCCTGAGATTAAGAGTCTCATGGTCTACCGACTGAGCTAGCCGGGCTTTAAAGATTTAAAGGGCTTTTGCTAATTTAAAGATTCCATATATATACACTGTCATTCATAGGTAAAATTCTATTTTAGCTACTTTTGGCTATCCTGGAAAGGGGTCAGGCAAAAAAAAAAAAAAAAACCAAAGTCCCAGGGACGGGTCAACAGGCCAAAGCATGTCCGGGGAAAGCACCCCGAAGCACCCACCTCAACTCCCCCTCCCTCCAGAGGGTCCCGAAACGGGCCTACATGACAGGTATATACCTATCAAAATTTTGACATAACAACACTTTATCTTAATTTTCAATTATCAGTTTCTTTTTTTCTTGAAGCATAAATGAAACTTAAAACGAACAGAAATTAAATAAACAATCAATGCAAACAAACACACATTAGATATTAACGTAAAACAATAAATAAATCCCAAACGAGTGAAACCCAAATCGAATATGCAAATCAAGCCTGAAACGAACAAAAACCATCACAAACAAGAGACTGGGTACGACCTCCCTCTCCCACTGTAAAAGTCCAAAACCCACTTCGTCATTGGTGCCTCACTGAAAACCAACTTTGACAAATTTTCTTTTGTACTTAATATTGAAAATAAACCTTATAATTATAGTAAAATTTGAAATTGATGAGCTTTCAGCAAACAGATAAACTTAATACTAAACAGATTATTTTACAATAAAAAAAATTATTAATACTTTGACTCGAGGTCAAACATTTACATATAACACTACATCACTAGTTAAAATTTGAAGTAATTTAAAACAGCGTATATATAAATAAGCATTGTGTAATAACTTACACAAGTATTTAAGTCGCAAAACTAGATATGTTATTATACTATTGGTTAAAACTTGAAGCATTTTTAAAAACAAAACACGGTGTAGACTAGTATTTATAACAGTAGATATTTTCTCAATTACATTTGTTACAACTATATAACTTTTCTCATATACGGCTATATACATTTTGTTTTAAAACTTTGGTTCTATTTCGAACCCACTTGTGATATTAACTGTCATTATTTATAAGCCTGTTTGTCTATTCAGACTTTTAAGCTTTTCAATTCTTTTCGAATTTCTAGGTACTTTAAACAGTTTTATAACGTTTTTGTCTGTAATCTCTCTTTTTTTCAGCTTTAACATCTTTTTGGTTTAAGGCTTTTATTTACAGCTTATATCTGATAAGCTAAAAAAAAATTTGCTGTTCACCTTATACCTGTAATGCCATTATCAAATGACTTTGCCTGTACTCTGAAGGTTCGCTTACCAGGACTGCCTTCTGGTAGCTCCTTATAACGTTTCCAGGTCCTCTTGTCATGGCTACAGCTAAAAAGACTATTATGAACCTGCACACAAAATAATTAATTATTTAATAATTTGTGGCTACAATTTTTTTCTTGGGCTATTCTTTTTTTTCAGAAAAAGTAGCCCTTCTGCCGAAAATACCTGGCCTTCATGGCACACAGTAATTCAGTTTTTGACCTACAAGTGACAATGACTATTTTTCACTTTAACTTTCCCACTTTTAATGGTCTTGCCTTAGGTTTCAACTTCAAGTTCTTAAGGCTATTACGTGCCTTACTTTCAATTTTCTATGTCATGCTATTCATTTTTCTGAAAACGACTTCCACATAAGGGAGCCAAATTTCTTTTCTTGACTACTTTGAGCATTTCTCCAATATTTCTATTAATCTCGGCCCGTGTTAACCAATGTAACGGTGGCTCCGTAGTATTAATGCTACTTATTTGTACTTATTTAGCACAATTTTCATACTAGTTCGCGTTCGGCAAGTCCAATAAGTTCGTCTAACAGAGTTTAACTGACTTCATTCAGCTTATTTTCCTTTTAGTTTCGTCTGGCTATATTTTCAACTTGAACCCTTCTCTTTTTTTTTCCCGATATTTCAATGGAGCCTAAGGGTTTTTTCAAGTCTTTCCCGCTTTTTCAGTAAAATATGTCTTTTTTTTAAGCCTATATTTATATATTCCATGTTTTTTTTTTTTTCAATAACCTTACCAGTTTTTATGCTGATTGCCCTTTATGATCAAATTCATTATCTCTATATTTCTAAGAGGGTTGGGGGGGTTTCTAATTTTTGCAACCTGTATTTTTTTTGAAATTATTCAAATTTTTTCTTCGAAAGTTTTTGTGTTAGAAAAGTACTGAAGTTTTTCAGCTAATTTTTTTTTCTTTTTTTAACACTTTTAATTAGGTTTTGCCTTGCATTTGCTAGTTCTCATTTCTTCCTTAAAATGCAATTTTTACGATATACTGGTTGCCAATTTTATCCTAGCTTTAATTACTATTTTATTTGCCAAAGAAAGAGAGGCAATAATTCCATTGCAAGGATAAATAACTTTGAATTCGGTGCTCATTATCTGCGATTTATTGATAAGCTTGAATCTGGGAGAATTACAAGAATGAATTTATGTTCATTACTGCGAGTTTTTTTTGTTGTGAAAGGTTATATTTTATTTTCAAATAAAAAGTGGATACGTTTAGTTTCTGTTAGGGTTCGACGGCTTGGGATTTGGGTGTTTGGGTTGGCACAGGTGAAAACCAATTGTTTAAAGTAGGGATCTTCTGTGCCAATTCGTTTTTCTCAGATCCAATACATCGCTAGAGTTAAAATTATTATCTTGAACAATGAACTGTGGTTTGCTTGTGACGATGGGGTTAATTTTTGGCTGATTTTTAATGGATTTTGTCGTTGGCTTTTACCTCCTGGTAAGTTTTTAAGATTACAGCTAGCTTGTACATGTCCGGATTCATGTAAACCCTCGCTGCCTTTCCAATTATAATTATTTTTAAATTTCTTCAAAACAAACAGATGTTTCTTCTTTTTTAATTATCCCCCCCCCCCCCCAAAATATTTTTTTTTCAATATATATATCAAAAGAATCGCCTTTTAATGCTGATTCTAAATATGTATAATTCAATTAGGTTCACCACACCCTTTTAAAAGTTACGTGGCCTTACTTATTTCCCCTTTTTTTTAAGCGAAGCCTAATTCGTTTTGACAAGTCTTGACATTTCACCGCTCGCGAAGTCTTATCTCGTATCGGAAACAAAATTTTTTGCAAGAACCTATGATGTCACTTCAGATCGGAGCTATAATTTAACGTTAGAATGTGACGGTCATAATTTTTACTGGCGATGTATATTTGAAGGAAAACTTGATGTTATCTATATACCGATTAAAAAAAAATATAGATATTTCTTTAGTGGCTTTTATACTCGTTTGATTTTTATTTAATATTTTTTGTATATTGTTTTATTCAAATATTAATCTGCTGGGGGCTGCGCTTGTTCTGCCTTTCTCCATTTCCTGGTCCGAGTTCTGGACTCCAAAGTTTTTCTTTTCTTCTTTATTATATTGGCAAGTTTTTCCGTGGTCTCCATAGTGTGGTTTACAAGGCTCTGAGTCCGAGTGCTGTTTTGTTGCCTCGTCAAATATCTTTAATCTTTGTTTCTCTTGATGTTTGGCCTTTTTCATAAGTGTTTTAGCGACTTGTGCTGCTGACAAAGGAAATTCTTGCTGCCCCTTTGGTTTCTTTACTGTTCTCCATAATTTTTCTCTCAAAGAAGGTTTTCTTGACGATGGCCCAGGTTTAGCTATATCGGTTTCTGTAGAAGAATTTTCTGTGTCACATTCTGTTAGCTCACGTCTGGTAGATGGCGTTTGTTCCAAAAGTCATTTTTGCGTTAAGAATGAAGGTGAGTCTAGTGTATGAAAATCAGATAATTCTTTGGTTTCTTCCAATTTTTCTTCCTCTTTGGATTTAACCTCTGGTTTGTTATGTCTTAAACCAGTAGGTTGTGTTTGAGGCTCTTCTCTGTCGCTTTCATCGCTAGTGTCCGATGAACATTGAACTTTTCCTTTTTTTCTTGTTTGTTGTGGAAAGTTTGTAGCCAAGACTGGGCTAAATATTCCTTCCACTTCTCCCAACTGTTGTGGTCGTTAAAAAGGTCATATAATTCATATGGTCTTCTGATATATACTGGTGAGATTGTGTCCTCTATTTCTTCTTCTGACAGTATAGGCTCTGCTTTCCACGGTTTTGAAAAATATCCCTTTTTTCATTCTATTAAGGTGTATTACTTACTTCCTTTTCCTTAGTCTGATGTTTTAGAACATATGTTAAGTTATTTGGTAGAATTTTTTTGTAATCCTATAGGGTCCATCCCATTTCGGTTTTCTTTTTTGTTCCTTCCAGATTCGTTTTGTAAACATAAAACCAAATCTCCTAAACAGTAACTCGTTTTATTTTTGCTTGTTCTGTCATATTTTTCTTTTTGTTCTGTTTTCGCATCTTCCAGATTTTCTTTAACTTGTTCCATAGCTTTTTTCATTCGCATCACCATCTCTTGCTTGTATTGGTCTAGGTTGTAATATATTCTGTCATTTTGTATTTCATCTAAACAAATTCTGGGATCTCATATGTTGCGAAAAAAATGGCGTTTTTTTTAAGGTACGTGAAAAAGCCGTACTTATTGCAAAGATTACAAATGGTAAATGTTCATCCCAATTTTCATTTTCCTCTCTTGCATGTATTCCCAGCATGTAAGCTAATTCCCTATGCTTACGTTCAACCTTCCATTAGCCGCCGCCATGTAAGACGAGGTAAACCATTGTCTAACCCCCAGATATTCTGTAATTTCGTCTAATAATTTGGCTCTAAGACATGGCCCATTGTCGCTAAGTAAAACTCTAGGGAAAATCCCGTGTTCCAGAAATAGGCGATTGACCAAAACTTTCGCAATGGTTTTTGTCTTTTCATCTTTAATTGGAAAAGCGTATAAATATGAATTAAAATGGTCTACTATGGTTAGTACGCACCTGTTTTCCTTTCCTGGAAACCGGTAAACTTCCCCCGGATCCCCAAATGTCTATTGACATTATTTCTCCTACCTCTGAAGGGGTGGGGTATTGACCTAATTCAGCCCTAGGGGTCTTTGGTGGCGACTTTTGTTTGGCGCACTCTTGGCAGCTTTGTATAAAAGCTTTTACTTTGGAGTACATTTTTGGAAAATTAAAATTTCCCTTCAGTCTCCCCATAGTTTTTTGCTTCTCCCATATGACAGCCAATCGTTGCATGTGCTCTCTGTAAACCTTCTCCTTCCAGAGATTTTTTGGAATTACTGGAATAATTTTTAAGTCAATTTTTCTATATTCTTGCGATGGTCTATGATATCTTACTAGAAGATTTTTACTTTCGTCCAGATCAAAATTATCTTAAGTCCTTTAAAAAAATGTTTAAAGTGCTCTGGCAGTTCCGTTCCTTTTGATAAAAAGGATTTCATTGCTAAACAAAAAGCATCTTTATCTTGGTGCTTCGAAATATTTTCATTAGACAGTATTTCTACCCTTTCCAGTTCGTTCTGGATGGTTGCTATCACATTTTTCTTCCGTATCTGGATTTCGTGATAAATAGTCTGGTAAAATATTTGTACGGCCCTTTATATATATTGGGGTATACGAATATGCTTGCAGACGTAGTATCCACTGTGTCAGCCGGGCTGAAGTATTTTGCATCGTATGTAGCCAAACTAATGATTATTGGTCTACGCGTAAAATAATTTTTTTTCCAAGTAAAAATTGTCGAAAATATTCTGTAAATACTACAACTGCTAAACACTCCCTTTCAACTGTCGAGTATTTTTTTCTGCTTCCGTCAGTGATGACCTACTGGCGTATTGAACTATTGATTCTACTCCTTCAGAATTTATGTTTAATAATATGGCCCCTATACCGTACCCCGAAGCATCTGTTTGCAAACAGAAGTCTTGTGACAAATCTGGTAGTTTTAGTATTGGTGCCAGTAATAATTGCCTTTTCATTTCATTTAGTGCTTGTTTTGCTTCCGCTGGACATTCGAATTTACCTGATTTTCTTCAAAAGGTTCGTCAAAGGTTGTGCTATTGTGGCATAATTTTTAATATATCGTCTGAAATAGCTTAACAAACCACAAACTGATCTGCAGCTTTTTTGATCTTTAGGAGGCTGTAAATTTTCTATGACTAAATTTTTCTGGATTTGGTGAAATAGTACCTTGGTTTATCAGGTGTCCAAGAAATACTAATTTTGGTACTACTATTTTTAACTTTTCTAGTTTTAATTTTAATCCTGCTTTTTTCAAACTTTTCCAGTATTTTTCTAAGTCTGACCAAGTGGTCTTCCAAGTTTTCATTAAACAGAATTACATCATCTAAATAAGCCAAGGTATCTTTTTTTCCTTCCTGGTTCGATATCTTTTAACACCAAATTCATTAGGCGACTAAAACAATTTGGACTAAATAATAAGCCAAATGGCATACGTTCAAATGTGAACGTTCTCCCATCGTCTAAGATTACTGTAGTCTTATGCTTAGTTTCTGCATCTAAAGCGATTTGCCAATATCCTGCTATTAAATCAAAACTAGTGTAATATTTTGAACCCCCTAACGAATCTAAAATCGTATCAATTCTTGGTAACTTCATTACGTCTTTAACTGTGACGGCATTTAGTGATCTAAAGTCTATACATAGTCTCCAGGTGTTATCTTTTTTTCTGACTATTACTAATGGAAAGCACCAATCACTAATGCTTTCTTTAATTATTCCCTGATCTTCCATTTCTTTTATTTGGCTTTCTAGCCATGGCTTTAAATGATAAGGTGTTTTATACGGTGACTTATTGATTGGAGGGCCCTCTGTTGATATCTTGTGCGTGATTAAGTGAGTTAATCCGTAATCTGCTTTGTGTCTTGCAAAAGTCCATTTAAAATCCCAAAGAATATTTTCCACCCTAGTTTTTACGTTTTCCGGTAAATGTTTTTAAATCAAATTGTTGCAAAAAATCCGTTTTCGACATTGCATACTCTTCTTGTGGTTGTGGTTTTAATGAGGATAAATGTTCGTGGCTAATGAAGTTAGCGCTTAATTCCGGACTGTTTAGAGATTTTATTTCCGAATTTGAAATCTTTTCTACTGATCCAAGTTCTACCTGGTTCAGTTTTATTTTATTATTACTTAGATTTGATAGTTTTAAGTAGGTTATACCATTTTCAATTTTTATAACTTGATTTTCCACGAAAATCATTGGGTATTCTTTTATGGTGTGTCCCCCTATCATGGCATCCCTTGTTTTAACCTTTCCTTCTTTTTCATTTAATGTAGCTAGAACTTGAGCTGTCGTTCCCCCTTCTATTGTGATTTTTCCGCTTATTTTTAGGCTATAATTCGAATCTTCACTTTCGTTATTTGTTGTTACGCAAATTTGCCTATTATTTTCATTTGCCTGGTTTATTGTGATTGTATTGGATATGGGTTCCCATACAATCCCATATTTTCTGATGGCATCTACTCCTAGAATACAAGGAAATGAATTTGGTGAAATAGTACCTTGGTTTATCAGGTGTTTAAGAAATACTTACTTTGGTACTACTATTTTTAACTTTTCTGGTTTTAATTTTAAGCCTGCTTTTTCAAACTTTTCCAGTATAAGTCCGACAAAGTGGTCTTCCAAGTTTTCATTAAACAGAATTACATCATCTAAATAAGCCGAGGTATCTTTTTTCCTTCCTGGTTCGATATCTTTTAACACCAAATTCATTAGGCGACTAAAACAATTTGGACTAAATGATAAGCCAAATGGCATACGTTCAAATGTGAACGTTCTCCCATCGTCTAAGATCACTGTAGTCTTATGCTTAGTTTCTGTATCTAAAGCGATTTGCCAATATCCTGCTATTAAATCAAAACTAGTGTAATATTTTGAACCCCCTAACGAATCTAAAATCGTATCAATTCTTGTTAACTTCATTACGTCTTTAACTGTGTGACGGCATTTAGTAATCTAAAGTCTATACATAGTCTCCAGGTGTTATCTTTTTTTTCTGACTATTACTAATGGAAAGCACCAATCACTAATGCTTTCTTTAATTATTCCCTGATCTTCCATTTCTTTTATTTGGCTTTCTAGCCGTGGCTTTAAATGATAAGGTGTTTTATACGGTGACTTTTTGATTGGAGGGCCCTCTGTTGATATCTTGTGCGTGATTAAGTGAGTTAATCCGTAATCTGCTTTGTGTCTTGCAAAAGTCCATTTAAAATCCCAAAGAATATTTTCCACCGTAGTTTTTACGTTTTCCGGTAAATGTTTTAAATCAAATTGTTGCAAAAAATCCGTTTTCGATATTCCATACTCTTCTTGTGGTTGTGGTTTTAATGAGGATAAATGTTCTTGGCTAATGAAGTTTGCGCTTAATTCTGGACTGTTTAGAGATTTTATTTCCGAATTTGAAATCTTTTTCTACTGATCCAAGTTCTACCATGTTCAGTTTTATTTTATTATTACTTAGATTTGATAGTTTTAAGTAGGTTATACCATTTTCGATTTTTATAACTTGATTTTCCACGAAAATCATTGGGTATTCTTTTATGGTGTGTCCCCCTATCATGGCATCCATTGTTTTAACCTTTCCTTCTTTTTCATTTAATGTAGCTAGAACTTGAGCTGTCGTTCCCCCTTCTATTGTGATTTTTCTGCTTATTTTTAGGTTATAATTCGAATCTTCACTTTCGTTATTTGTTGTTACGCAAATTTGCCTATTATTTTCATTTGCCTGGTTGATTGTGATTGTATTGGATATGGGTTCCCATACAATCCCATATTTTCTGATGGCATCTACTCCTAGAATACAAGGAAATGGTAGCTGCTTGCATATTATTACTGTTACTGTTATTTCTTTATCCCCTGCACTAAATTTTAGTGGACATTCTCCCAAAATTGTCAGCTTGTGCCCTGTCAGTGATGTTAGGGTATTTTGGCATCTGCTTACGCGCGATTTTTGACACTAGGAGGAAACCTATTAAAAACTTCCTCTCGAATTAATGATTTATATGCGCCTGTATCTAGTAAACATGGTAAATTTTGAAAACACGAAGTCCCATTTCCTTTAAATCTTTCTTTATGACGTCCTCCCAACCCAGACGGGGACGACCTGCTTTCCGTTTAGCCCTAGATGGTTGGCCGAAAAAAACAATCTTCGGCAATCTGTCATCCTTCATCCGAACAACATGCCCTAACCACCTCAACCTTTCTTTCATTATAGACCTAGAAAGCGGTATTGAACCACATTTTTCGTATAGCCTATTGTTTGAAATACGGTCAGTCAGCCGGGTACCCAGAACAATCCTTAAGCAATTTCTCTGGAAAACATCTAGCAAATCTTCATCCGCTTTTCGGAGCGTCCATGCTTCAGAGCCATATTTGACCACTGTCATCACTGTAGCTTCTAAGATTCTAATCTTGGTTTGCAGACTTATCTTCCTATTCTTCCAGACTTTTTTTTAACTGTGAAAAAACACCCTGAGCCTTGGCTATTCTATTTTTAACATCTTCACTGCTCCCACCATCTTTACTAATAATACTACCAAGGTAAGTGAAACTGCCCACCTGATCAATGTTTTCATTACCCAACGTCACCTTTTCATCTTCACTTATTCCTAGCCTTAGTGACTTGGTCTTCCTAACATTAATTTTCAAACCAATACTAGCACCCTGAACTCGCAAAACCTCTAAAACTTCATTCATTTTGCTCACACTTTCATCTAGGATGCTTAAATCATCAGCATAATCCAAGTCCAGGAGACTTTTTCCTCCCCATTTGATTCCGTGGTCTCCCATTGCCTTTCCTGTGCTCCTTAAAACAAAGTCCATCAAAATAATCCATATAAAGGGGGATAGAACACAACCCTGCTTAACTCCTGATTTAATACAAAACCAGCTGCTAACCTCATTTCCTACCTTAACCGCAGCAGTGTTATTCTCGTACATAGCACTAATCACTTTAATGTATTTGTCTGGTATACCATACAAGGATATAACCTTTACTAAAGCTCCTCTATCAACAGAATCGAACGCTTGCTCATAATCTATAAAACTGAGGACCAAAGGTGTTTGAAAACTTAGGCACTTCTCAATTATTAACCTAAGAGTGAAAATTCGGTCAACACATCCTCTACCTTTTCTAAAACCGCACTGCTCTTCTCTTAAAACTTTGTCTACGGCATCTCTCAGTCTAAAAAGTATCGTATTACTAAGCAATTTGCTACCTACAGAGACCAGACTAATGCCTCGATAATTACCACACTCACTTTTATCACCTTTCTTATAAAGTGGCTTAATTAAGGTTTTCCTAAAATCATTAGGTACTTCCCCTTTTCAAAAATCATATTCATAATCTCCAATAACTTATTTCTAACCTCAGAGCCACCATATTTAAGAAACTCATTTACTACCCTATCAGCACCTGGAGCCTTATTATTCTTTAATCCTTTTAGTACTGTTTCTAATTCCTCCTCACAAAACAAATCTTCCTTCACATCCAAGGTATCACAAACTTTTTCATTTTCCTCTATATTTTTTTTCCTGCAACTCTATCTCGGTTAAGCAAATTCTCAAAATGTTCGGCCCATCTCGCTTTAGCTTTTGTCTTATCGCTAATTGCCACCCCATTCCTATCTTTAACTGGGACAAGTCCGGATTGACTACTACCTCTCAATTTGTTAACGTGCCAGTACAATACTTTACTATTATGCCGTCTAGCTGCATCTTCTAAATCCTCGGCAATTTTATCCATGGCCTCCACTTCACACCTCCTTAGTTCATATTTCAATGCTTTCTCCACTTTCTTTACATTTCTTTTGTTTTCATGTGATCTATCACTCAGATAATTCTTGTACAAGTCCTTTCTCCTTTCTATTAAACTTAAAGCTTTTTCACTAATATTCTTAGCTGCAGTTCTAGCTTTCTTCCCTAATACACCTTCAGCAACTTCACAAATTATTTTTCTAAAATTATTCCAACCATCTTCCACATTATCAAATTTTAAACTCTCAAGTTTAGTATTCAACTGTTCCTGGAAAGTTTCTCTCAAATTCTCATCCTGGAGTCTACTAACATCATAACTTCCCGGGAGGTAATTACCCTTCCGATATTTCAGCTTTAAATTAACCCTTGACACTACTAGATGGTGATCTTTACTTTTAACATCAATAACAGCACTCCTATATACCCTAGTATCTTGTATTGATCCTGCCAGTCTTCGATTTACTATAACATAATCAATAAGGTTTGCTGTCTTACCATCACGTGAATACCATGTTAGCTTATGAGCCATTTTATGACCAAACACCGTATTGGTTATAACTAGATTGTTTATACCTATAAAATTGCAAAAGTCTGTATCCATTACTGTTTTCTTTTCCTACACCAAATTTACCTAAGCTGGGATACCATCTATCCTTATTTCTACCAACCTGGGCGTTAAAATCTCCCAGCAATAACATCATATTTCTACCTGGGACCTTGTCTATTTGCTCCTGTAACTGTAAGTAGAATTCGTCTGAGTCACTAGTATCTCCATCAGTCGGTTCTACAGGGCGTATACTACTATAACTGATACCTTGAACTTTCTAGTCATAAAATGAGCAATTAGTATTCTATTATTAATACCTTCCCAGCCTAAACAAGACTTAGCAGCTTCCTTATTCATCATGAGCCCTACTCCCTGTCTATGTAACCCATCCTTCCTGCCTGAGTAAACAAATTCTATATCACCTAATTTCATGCTTCCTACCCCTGGGATATGAGTTTCTGAAACTCCTAATAGATCCAGTTCGAATCGTCTGAATTCGTCAGTCAAAATGTCGATACGACAGTATTTTTTTTAATGTCGTAACATTCCAAGTTCCAATTTTCATGTTCTTTAAATCATTGAAATTTTTTTCGCCTCAGGAAAAGCAATGATCCCGGATACCAGTGCAGGACGGGGATCACATATCTTCTCAAGTCTACACCGAAGTGCTTAAGCCGGCTTAGAACCGGACAGCAAGAAGTCCCTGGGACCTC
This sequence comes from Artemia sinica, assembly GCA_027921565.1. NCBI lineage: Eukaryota > Metazoa > Arthropoda > Branchiopoda > Anostraca > Artemiidae > Artemia > Artemia sinica. The sequence continues at coordinate 2,050,991 of CM051267.1, read as the reverse complement.
CATGAATGGAGGCTTTGTGCAATCCTGGGCCCATCTTGGTCACAACATGGTTTTCAGCGCTTGGCGATGCTCTTCTATCAACAAGAGTCGAAATCCTGCATAGACAATCTCAAGCCTATTACCTCCGACTCATTATATATTCATGCCTACAAATATTATGCTACTACGGGGAGGCAACCCGTAATAGATAAATCAGCTAGGAAGAGGTTTTTTCAGCCCAAAGACGCCCATCAAAACATACCAATCCCAGAAGAATTGTCCATTAGTCAGAATCCCGTACGAATGCTGTGTTGTTTACTAGGCTATAATTTCCTCGAGGGGCGCCACTCCTCAAGTGGGAATAGAGTTGACCGCAAGGTCCCCAGTCTTGCAGGTACCCCGAAAAGGTCGAGGCAGCCCTTTGCAGAGGCCGTTGTCCATAGATCTGGATCTTACGCCCTGCCACAGTTGTCCTCCTATAGAGGATCCTCCCGCGATGGTGTTCTGCATCACCATGTAATTTAACCCATTGCTGGGAGAAGGTTTGCAACTCATGGAACTTGTGGATAAACAAGTGGGCCCTTTTGAGTGTACATTTGAGGGGCCTTCTTCCTCCTCCGCCTGTATTTATGACCCCGGGCAAGGGTGCCCCAGATTCTATTATGGACCCCCAGGGACAAGGTCCCCCCTTGGTCCATGCCTCCTATGGAGGTACCCTACATATCTTTAGAGAGCGTTCCCCTATCGCCACCTGGGGACATGCTGAATGGCCTGGGGGAGGCTAGATAAACGGATCACTTTTGTTTTGCAAAGGCAATAACTCAGTGACATATTTAACCTGAATCTCATGTTGCTTGATTAAATAGTAGTTATAATAATAGTACACTAAAAAGGTGCCCCCCTGAGCAAACCTAACGCTTTTAAATGTTCAAGGGAAAAAATTGGATGGAAATGGAGCTTTCATAACTGTTGCAATGAATTTGTAAGCTGAAATATTACCCACTTTGAAATAAAAGAGTATAAAATTCATAGTAACCTGCTGTGTCACTAGATAAAGATCCAGATGCACATTGCACATCCATCTCTGTAGTTGCAGAACTTTCAGGTTGGCATATTTCAGTAATGGTTGCCGAAGAAATATCATCATCAGAAAAGCCCCATTGGGATATGCCTTCCTCAGCCGACACGAGTAATACTGCCTAAAAACTACAAGAACATCCAATTAAAAATACTACCTTCAATAAAGTCATAAGCTGTTATATAACTATCCTAGTTTAACAGGTTATTTATCTGACTACAGCTCAATGAACTAACTCAATGAAACTTTTTTCCACATTTCTGTTTGTTCAATATAAGTCACAGACAATTAAGCAAAATAAAAAATAATGACTTGCATGATCTTGAGACACGGTTCAACCCCCTCGCCCTACCTGGATACAGCCTTGTTCATGAGTATTAGTCTGTTTTTGAAGTACCTTCTTGAGTATTTTCTTACCCAGTCATTGAAAATGTTTATTTAAGTTTTTCACTAATAATAATTCTTTTAGATCTTTTGATGTGATAGTGGGGTCAAAAAGATGGAGGTAGCCGAAGATAACTGAAGGTTAAAAGTGATAAAAAAGCAAGTGTCGTTTTTTGTGATTACTTAAAATTTGTCAATTTGTATGGCATATATTATTAGTTAAATCTGTATTTGACTCAAGTGAATATTTGTTGAGGATTGACAGTGGTCGTGCCTCTTTCCCGACGGCTGAAAAAAAATGATAAAATGTAGTGAATTTAGGAATTCAGAATTTGTTTAATAGACGCGGGACTGTCATTTATGTAAAAAATGCGTTGTATAGTTAATTGTTTCTTTTTCTGAGTCTCGCTTTGTGATCTGCCTTGCTTTTTATTAGTTCTTTTTAGTATTTGCAGTTCCCAATTTGTTACGTATTTTCAATAAATTATAATCCTGTTCTTTTTTCCTTTTTAAAACACAAATATGAAGAGTAATTGAGCTATGAAAATTTTGTATAAGCACTAAACTTTTGAAGCCAAATTGAAAAAAGTCCATGCAAGAAAACATAGTGTGAATTAAAACATTTACTTTTTCCTGGTTTTGACTTTAATGTACTGATGATCTAGTGGGTAAATTGGCCTGGGCCTTCCAGCTTTCGAATTTCAAAGATGGAGTCAAGTGAATTTTAACAATAAGTCATATTGTCCATTTTGATTTGTGTCCTTTTTTTCTTTTTGCATTGATCCTTGTTTTTGGAAACGTAGTCAATTTGGCTGGAAATGGAAACCAAAGTTTTTTATAAATATTTTATTAGTCATTAATTACGAATATAATGCTTCGTGTTAGGTATGAGAAGAATTTTAAATCCAAAATTGAATATAGTTGATACGAGATAATTTCATTCATATATTTATTTTCTTTTAGATCTATGTTAGGTTCGCCGTATGTTCGGCGAGCCCAATGGGATGTTATGTGTTGCCCTTCCTTAGTGCTTGCTATTTTATTTTTGTTCTTCATATAAATTAATGATAATTATCCTAATAGAGTAATTGGCATAAAGTTAAGTGGAACGTTGTTTTCATTCTAGTCGATTTGAACTCTGATTAATTAGAAAAACTGATTAATCCAGAACCAATTGATGGAAGATAAACCGATTTTTCATTACCCTCATTATTTATTTCCGCACACTGTCACGTTTTTTTTTCATTTTAAATACAAGTATAAGTTAACGGAAAAAAAATTATGGATTTATTGAAATCAAATAAATCATTTTAATAATGTGTTCAGCTTTTCATGCTTAGGTCCTCTTGTTTAATCATTTGTGATATGTACCCTTGGCTAACCCTATATATTCCATGTATTTGACGTCTCCTTTTTTATGTGTGTTATACTTTGTTATTTTAAATATTATCAGGTAGGTGTTTCCAGTACAGAAAAAGAATTGGTGCTATTTTTCTTAAAAATGAAGCTGGATTTTCCATCTTCTGCTGATATAGCCATAATAAACTATTAAAAGGTAAAAAATATTTACCTTTCAATGACCAGGCTTTCTATTCATTTTTTATATATAATATATATATATCTACTGAATCCACCGTTCAGGTTTTCGTGTTGGTTGGAGTTTGGAAACAGCCACTTCAGTTTTGTCTTATAATTCTATGTTGGTTCTGGTAGTTGATATGAAAATTACTTTCGAGCATCTTTATGCTCGAAGGAAACTCTGGAAAAGAAATCCTAGGCTGTATTAAAAACCTTTGCTGAAAGGTCCTGCGCACTATGTCAGCCCACTTGTGGTTTTATTCAATAAAGTGTCGACTTCAAACTTTTCCATAAATTCTAATTCGTAATCAAAATTTAGGTTGACCTTCAAGAAGAAGCAGAAAATGAAGAAGGTCTCGAAATTTAATGTATAAACAAGGACAATACCCAAAGGAAAGGCTGTTAAAAAGAAGGTCCAAAGCGTGTAATCTTCCGAAAAAGAAATATTCCTTATAATGCTTGCTAAGTTTCACACAATAATTGTTTTTTATGCTCTAAAATAAGAGCCTTCCCCTCAAACAACGTGTTAAAATAAAAAAAAAAATTGGAATAGGTTATTCTTGTAATAGCTATGGCATACTTTGCCATAGCAGAGTTTGCTTTTATTGAAATCAGTACTGTTTATTTCCGTCTTCTTTGGCTGTTATATTCTCTCTATGGCTGTATATTAGAGAAATAATGGTGTAGTGGCTCAACTTATTTGTATATCCCAATTTCTTTTGTTTTGAAAAATAGTTTATGAATTGTATATATACTGTTAAATAAATGGTTGTAATAACTATGTACCTTTTGTTTCATTGATGTCTCTGCGTGTAAAAAATACGTTCACACCTAATTAACAGGTCTTCTTAATAGCTGTTTCGCGAATTTTCCAAAATTTAGTATTACAATCAGGGCCATATCCAGGATTTTTTTTCGGGGGGAGGGGGTTGTTACAAAAGAATTTGTTTTCGGGGGTTAAAAAAGACTTTAAAAGATACATCAAAAATCTGTTAATACTCATTTTTTGCTAGGTTTTTACGAGCGGACAAACATTTTTTTTTTGGGGGGGGGGGGAGGGGTAGCGTTCTCATTCTTGGTTTTAGATTTTATTTATATATAAATAAAATCAAAATAAAACATATAATTTTATTATATATTACTTTTGACTCATAAGAAAAGGAGAGGTTTCAATTTCTGATCTAATGAACACCCTCCGAAGTTTCTGTAGCCAAGAGGTGGAGGTATGGATTAGGAGTGGGCAGTCCCCCTTCTATATGGAACAAAGTCTGCTCATTTTTGGGTTTAATGTTAATCTTTACTTTCACAATAACAACACAAATATGGGAGGGGCAGCGTTTACCCTCTCTCCCCAGTTAGTTGATCTAGAGTCGCTTTTGAATCATAAGAAAAGGACTAGAGGTCTCATTTTCTGATCTAATGAGCACCCTACTAAGTTCCTGAAAATATTGAGAGCCAGCGTTTAACCCCCCCCCCCCCCCCAGCTGATTGGTCTAGAATCGCTTTTGACTCATAAGAAAAGGACTAGAGGTCTCAAGTTCTGATCTAATGAGCACCCTCCGAAGTTTCTGTAGCCAAGAGGTGGAGGTATGGATTAGGAGTGGGCATTTCCCCTTGTATACGGAACAAATTCTGCTCATTTTTGGGTTTAATGTTAATCTTTAAGTTCACAATAACAACATATACCACAAATATTGGGGGGCAGCGTTTACCCTCTCCCCCAAGCTAATTCATTTAGAGTCACTTTTTCTCATAAGAAAAGGACTAGAGGTCTCAATTTCTGATCTAATGAGCACACTACACAGTTTCTGAAAATATTGGGAGCCAGCGTTTACCCCCCCCCTCCCCCCAGCTGGTTGGTCTAGAATTGCTTTTGACTCATAAGAAAAGGACTAGAAGTCTCAAGTTCTGATATAATGAGCACTCTCCAAAGTTTCTGCAGCCAAGAGGTGGAGGTGTGTATAAGGAGGGGGCAGTCCCCCTTTATACAGAACAAATTCTGTTCATTTTTGGGTTTAATGTTGATCTTTACTTTCAAAATAACATCATTGACCACAAATACTGGTCTAATGGTTAAATATATAAGAGAGGGGATATTAATTTCACATTTTTGATGTGTTTTCTATAGTTTTCTTATTGTGTACCCCCCCCCCCCCCTTCCATAAAAAATAATCATAAACCCTACTGTAGAAGTATACATGCCTTTTAAGTTTAGTAATTTGTCCATTTCTTACAAATAGTAGGCTAGTTGTTATTGGAAAACATTCAAACATTTTTCGCGAGTGAGGTTTCTGCGGGGGGGGGGGGGGGGTTGTCAGGGGGGGAATTTTTGGAAATAATTTCCTTTCGGTGGGGATGTATTTTCCATAGGGGTCAGGGAGACCTAGAACAAAAGCGTGGATACCCATGATACCCCAGACAATTTTTGGAATTGGAGCATTAATATAAAGTAGAGGCTGGTAAAATGGGCGGCCTTCGTTTACCTCCCCCCCGGAAAATACTTGTGTATTATATGCCAGTCAATCAAGTTTACGATGCTTAAAACTCGAAAACAAACTAGCTTCTTTGCTAATTACTTGGTTACCTGAGAAACAATTTGGGCTATATATTTGCACATTATGGGAGGGGGGTAAAGTATAGCAAGTCAGCATGCAAAATGAATTAGGAACAATTATTCTGCACATTATGAACTAAGAATTGTTTCTGACTTCAAAAATGTCCAAATACTTTATCCTCCCCCCCCCCCTTATGTGCAAATAAATAAGGGGGAATGTTTCTGACTTCAAAAAGTCCAAATACTTTATCCCCCCCCCCTTATGTGCAAATATATAGCCCAAATTACATATTTCCCTATCTATTCTGTCACTTGTCTTTGTATCATGCTAAGCTGAAAAAAACTCTTGAAGAAACCAGTTAGTTCTCAAGTTTTCCACAGCATAAACTTGAGTGAGTGGCATATAATAGACAAGTACCAAAATGCCTTCCCCCAACAGAAAAATAAATTCTCAAATTTGGAAAGCCTTATTTTCCATGGGGTATTTTTCAGGAAGGGGTAATACCTACAACTATGAAATGATGGCACTCAGTGTGTCTAGAGTGCTACTAGATTGTTTCATCTATGCAGAATTGGGGCCTAGGAGTCATATGAGAGTAGGTGTGTATGTGAGTAGATGCTTACCCCCCCCCCAAAAAAAAAAACAACAGAAAATACCCCCCCCCCCCCCCCCCCCGCCACACAGACTCTGGTAGGATTGAGTTAGAATCACTTTTGACTTACAAAGAAGGACAAGAACTCTCTTTAAACATCTATAATGGAGTTTTCTGATTATTTTGTAGTTAGGGAGGGAGGGAGATGGCTAGAATGCTGGATTTTAATGCCAAAGCATCCTAACACTCATTAAGCCTTCAGATAAATACAGAATTAGTTCTGAGGGAGAAACAACAGGAGGGTGAAGGTAGTAATTGATGTAAGATCCCAAAGCTGCCACCAGGACTTTTGTTTTGGGGGGAGAGTACAAAAATAACTTTAAATATACTTTAAAACTTTAAAAAGGGTGCATTAAATTCACCATTTGAGGCATATCTCTCACTACCTTGTAATTGTAAAGCAACCGGGAATTTACCTAAGAAAATTAAATTTTTTTACACCTCAAAATATTTCTTCAAGCTAGAGAGGGGAGGAGATACGCCAAAGGCTGAATTTTAATGCCCAAACATTCCAACTCTCATTGACCCCAGATGAATGCCCAGCTGAAGTAGTGCAACAACTAGCTTCAATCATTTCAACCAGTCTTGCTGATAAAAACTAAGCATTAGGAAAGCCCCAATTGGCTTTGGCCTCCTCAGCTGAGATACAAGTAATGTCACCTAAAAAAAACAATATAAGAAACTCCAATAAGAAATACTATCTTCAATAAAATTAGAAGCAGTTATAGAGCTAGCCTAGTCATTTATCTGACTACTGCTACTCAATGAAAAAAATGTGACCAGAGAAAAACAATTATTTGAAAAAAGAAAATATTAAAAAAAAAAACTCAAGTCATAGTTGCTGCCATTTTCACTACTGCCTCATAAACAATATTTTTTTTTTAGACAAATTATTTTTAAGACAGGTATCAACAAAACTCCATCAGGGATTGTAATTACTTACAAAACAATCAAGCACTGTGAATGCCTAGTTTTGTGATATTTTAGTCTTGAAATAATAAAAAAAAAAGAAAATTTATATTTTCTATTAGTTTTCCACCAGCTCATTTGGGCATGTTGTGCCAGCAATATGACCATGATTGGCCTAGAATGTCTCTAAAATGCTTTAAAACAGAAGGACATACCTAGGACAGGAAGGCTACAGGGTGGGTTAATAGCCCTTGACATATTTCAATTTTTAATGGCTTTTTATTCAATTCATTTTTATATTCCTTCCCCCCCCCCCTTGGGACACCCCTGCCAGTATGTGTCCCAATTTTTTATTTAGTTCCCTTAAAATCAATGAGTATATAAAATAAATAAATGAAATTGCCAAAAAATACAAAATATACAACAGCAAAATATCAGAAATTATTTACGTTTTTGAAAAAAGGAAAAGGTTGTGCAAAAGAACTTACCTACCATTTGATCTTTAATAAAAAGCTCCTCATAGACATTAGGGCTAATCAATAATACCAAATTTGGATTTTTCACCCAGTTGTGAGCCCTTATAATAGGCTTGCTAAAAGAAAACATTTATCCTTTTTTTTATTGTTAATACATTTCTCAAAACAAGCAGCCTATTCTAAACTGAGGCTCAAAACACAAAGCTGGAAATAACTAAAATAATTATCCCAAACTGCCACCTCTTTAGCCTAGACCTATACCTCCCTCTTCATGCTTAATTATTCTGATTATACAAGATTTTATGGATAAAAATTGATTAAAGTGAAAATCTTGCAAGCCTATACCAAAATATATAGCTAAAATTGGTTAGAATTTAAATCTTGCAGGTATGCCAGCGCTGCAACTGCTGTCATTCAAAATTTTGAAACGTTCAAAGACTGCTAAAAGAGAACTCAGGCAGTTTTTGTATTTCAGTTATTTTAAAATAAATTTTAGGCTATGGGAAATGGCTGAGTTGACTTTGTGTACTGCACGATTATTTCAGGTTTGTTTTATTCAGAGCCCCCCTCTAGTGGTCTTAAATAGGCTAGCTGGTAAATTTTTCGTTATTAACTTACAAATAAAGTAAACATACCACTCGATGCCTTTTTTATGCTCTTTCCAAATATAATAATCTTTTTTTGTCAGAAATGAATTTGACCCCCACCCCTATATATACCAATTCAGGGTAGGCTATACATTTGCACATTAGGGGGATGGGGTTAATTTTATTTCTGATGTAAATGAGAGGTAAGTTTAAACTTTGGTAAAAATTTACAGTTCTGCCCCATGATAAGGAGACATGTTAAGAAGACAATTCTTACTTTAAAATATGTATAATGATCATAATTAACATATTATCCAAGGGGAGAACATTTATCCTCAAATCTTTCCTTTTTCCTTTCTTTTTCCAACTAAAAAGAAACAAATTACTATTTTTTCTATGCATTCAACACAATGTGTAAATCTTCTCAAATTGTTGCAATAAATTTTTTTTATAGATGTCATTCATCCTGGTTATTCAATCCCCATAGTAAATGTTTTTTTTTTTTTAATTTAAAATATGGTTCTAACTATGGTTCAATTTTACCCAATATCTTAGAACCTATATATTAACAAAGTAAATACACCCACCCCCTAATGTGCAAATATATACCAAAATTACATTCTGAATGTAAATATAACCAAATGGACTTTACCCCAACCCCTAAATATAGCCTGTACAAATCATGGTATATATTTGGACATCAGGGGGGTGGGGGGGGGTAACATTCATTTTGATGCAAATGAAGGTTATATTTAGATTCAGAACATAATTTTGGGTACATCCTTGCACATTAGGGGGTGGGGGTTAATATATAGGTTCTGAGATATGGGTACTAGGTAAAATTGAACTGTAATTAGAACCATTTAAAAAAAAAATGGAACTTAATATGAGGATTGAACACCTGGTTAATGCCATCTGTACAAACAAAATTATAGCACAAATTTCAAATCATAGAAACGTTTTCAAATAAAGCATAGAAAAAATAGTAATTTGCTTCTTTTAAGTTGAAAAAGAGGAAATATTTGAGGATAAAGGTTCTCCCCTTGGATAATTTGTTAACTAGGATCATTATACATTATTTAAAGTAAGAATTGTTTTCTTAACATGTCCTCCTTATCATGGGGCAGAACTGTAAGTTCTATTCTCAAATCTTTTCTTTTTTTCTTTGTTTTTCCAACTTAAAGGAAACAAATTACTATTTTTTTCTATACTTTCAACACAAAATGTAAATCTTTTTGAAGTTTTTGCAACAATTTTTTTTTTTATAGATATTGTTCATCCCGGTTGTTCAATCCCCATATTAAGTTATTTTTTTTTTAATTTAAAATATGGTTCAATTTTACCCAATATCTTAGAACCTATATATTAACAGAGTATATACCCCCCCCCCTAATGTGCAAATATATACCAAAATTGCATTCTAAATCTAAATATAACCCAATGAACTTTACCCCAACACCTAAATATATACAAATCAGGGTATATATTTGGACATCAGGGGGGTGAGAGTAACATTCATTTTTGACACAAATGAATGTTATATTTAGACTCAGAATGTAATTTTGGGTACATTCTTGCGCATTAGGGGATGGGGGTATATACTTTGTTAATATATATATATGGTTCTTGGATATTAGGTAAAATTGAACTGTAATTAGCAGGGTTGCCATAAAGTCAAACAAAAAACAAGCCCAAGCCTTTGAAAAATAAGCCAAAATACGCCCGAGCCTTTGAAAACCAAGACTGCCATCATGGTCAGTTCATAAAGTTCTAAAATTGCCCAAATTTGTGTGTTTCACAACAATTTTCGGTGCTAAAGTCAAAAAAAAAATTTGGATTAGTTCTAGATCAGTTTTTTTTTGTCCGGTTGTTTCAAACTTAGCACCAATCTTTTGAAACAAATACGGCAAAAAAAGGTGGTCCTGGTTAAATCAAACTTCGCACAAATCTCTCAAAACAAATACGGAAAAAGCGGTCCAAACTTTTCGCTAATTCCTTAACCTTTTTCAAAATCCTAATCATTTCGTCAGTGACAAAATTTAAAAATTGTATTACGAAAGTGCTACAAATTGAAGCCCGTGCTACACATCATGAAATAGTGATAAAATAGTTCTTTCTTTCGTGCTAAAATCAGAAAAAGTTTTGCCCCTAATCTAATTCTACTTTTACCTTGCTTGCTTACCCTTTGTTCATCCTGCTCCACTTTCACGGAAGAACAACGATTTATGTGATCCGCCAAAATTCATCTGTTTTTAGCTGAAGTTTTATGCGTCATAATGGTTAAGCAGCTGTGAACTCTTTTTATTAACTTTTAGAATTAATATGACTTATTCCAATGAATGCGCTAGTAACCACCACAAGCCGAAGACATACAATATCTTTGGTTCTTATCGCATAAAAAATTTTGGTACACGTTATTTGGTACAATTGCAACACAATATTTAAAGATAAATTTATGATTAAAGTGGGGCCTCAAAAAAAAATTATGAGTACGGGGTCAATACAAAAGCTTTCGTAATCCCAAGATGAAATAATAAGTACAGATAAAAACAAAAACAAAAAAGAAAAGCACTTAGATCCATAAGGCACTAAGAGATTTAAGACTCAGATGAGGCTAGGATATTATCTAGATCGACTAGATCGGTTGTTTTATCAGTTTCTTCGACTTCAAATATCACTATTGAAAAGCAGTTGCAACACAATATTTAAAGATAACTTTTTGATTAAAGTGAGGCCTGAAAAATCGTGAGAACGGGGTTAATACAAAAATCTTCGTAATCCCAAGATGAAATAATATGGACAGATAAAAAAAAAAGAAAAAAGAAAGGCACATAGTTCCATAAGGCACTAAGAGATTTAAGACTCAAAGGAGGCTAGGATATTATCTAGATCAACTAGATCGGTTGTTTGGTCAATTTCTTCAACTTCACAAGCCCTATAAATATAACTATTGAAAAGCAGTTGCAACACAATATTTAAAGATAACTATAGTATTGCCTCAAAAAGAAATGTGAGAACTGGGTTAATACAAAAGCCTTCGTAATTCCAAGATGAAATAATACAGACAACTAAAAAAACAAAAAAAAGAATGGCACTTAGATCCATAAGGCACTAATAGATTTAGGACTCAAAAGAAGCTAGGATATTATCTAGATCGACTAGATCAGTTGTTTGGTCAGTTTCTTAGACTTCACAAGCCTTATAAATATTACTATTGAAAAGTTGCATGCGCTTTGTAGACTCAAACGTCGAGCAACTCGACATTACAGGCCTTATGAATATCACTATTGAAAAGAAGTTGCAATACAGTATTTAAATATAACCTTATGATTAAAATAAGGCCTCAAAAAAAATGCAAGAACGGGGTTAATACAAAAGCCTTCGTAAATCCCAAAATGAAATAAAAAGTACAGATATAAAACAAAAACAAAAAAGAAAGGTACTTAAATTCATAAGGCACTAAGAGATATAAGACTCAAAGGAGGCTAGGATATTATCTAGATCGACTAGATCAGTTGTTTGGTCAGTTTTTTTCGACTTCAAATATCACTATAGAAAAGCAGTTGCAACACAATTTTTTAAGATAACTTTATGATTAAAGTAAGGCCTGAAAAAAACGTGAGAACGGGGTTAATACAAAAGCCTTCGTAATCACAAGATGAAATAATATGGAAAGATAAAAAAAAGAAAAAAGAAAGGCACTTAGTTCCATAAGGCACTTAGAGATTTAAGACTCAAAGGAGGCTAGGATATTATCTAGATCGGTTGTTTGGTCAGTTTCTTCGACTCCACAAGCCCTATAAATATCACTATTGAAAAGCAGTTGCAACACAATATTTAAAGTTAGGCCTCAAAAAGAAACTTGAGAACTGGTTAATATAAAAGCCTTCGTAATCCCAAGATGAAATAATACAGACGGATAAAAAAACAAAACAAAAAAGAAAGGCACTTAGATCCACAAGGCACTAAGAGATTTAAGACTCAAGGGAAGCTAGGATAAAATCTAGATCGACTAGATCACCTTTTTGAAAGTCCACATGCTCATATGTTGTTTTGATTGAGTTCAATGTCTGCCTAAATATTTCTTGTATTTGATTACTGAGGATGTTGTTACATTCTCTTGGACTATTGCTTTTAGGATTGTGGGGGGGGGGGGGCATTCTCAAAGTCATAATTTATGGACCTTTAAAATATGCTTAACAAAATGGCTATCTCAAAATTTTGATTGGATGGGTTTGGGGAAGTGATTGACGTGGGGGAGGGAGAGCTGGTTGCCCTCCATGAGCTCTTTTTGAAGTTCCTATGACATTTCTTTCTATAAGAAGTACCCTGGTCTAAAAAACAAAACAATATATTGTGCCCACATTGCTCTTTACTTAGGCAGCACTATTGTGCTGCCTGTGAAATTTTGTCTTGAGATTTTAATTATAAAGCACTGGAAGTGCCAATTAGACCATGTAAGCCCCTTCTCTAATTCAGCCTATGGACACCCATGTATATTTACACATTAGGGGGGGGATAAAGTATAATAAACTTGCATTGAAAAAGTGTTAATTACAAGTCTAGAGAAGGACATGTGCAGAAGAAAAACATGTTAAGAAAACAATTCATAATATGCAGAATAATTGTAGATAACACATATTGCAAGTATCTCAGCTATACTTTATTCCCTAGCTTCTTCCCCTAATGTGCAAATATATAACCCAAATTAGATATTTCCAATGCATTCTGCCTCCCATCAGAAACTTCTTTTTCTGTTTTTGTTTTGTCACGGTTGATTAAATTTATTGGTACAATGGATGAATTTCAGCCATGTATTTGCAAATTAAGGGGGATGGCCTGGGGGCAATGTAAAGCAGGGCTACAAGCAAGATATCAGCAACAATTATTTCTGTATATTAATTATCAAGTAAGAATTGTTTTCTTATCATGTTTCCTTCTCTAGGTATATACCATTACAAGTAGGGAAATCTGCATATTACAAAGTATAAATTGTTTTCTTGACATGATTTTTTCGCAACAGTCCCAATTCTACACTAAGCCTAGGCCACAAAAAGATTGGGCCACAGATCTGTCAAATATATAAAAAAAGGATAGATCTGTATAAAATTCAAGTCTTGTCTTAATCTGACCAGCAATAAAATTCCTTGTAACTTGTAAGACTCCTAACGCAAAGTCATCTCAGCCATGCAGAAATAAATTCCTAATGGCGAAGCGTTTCAGAATAGAAAGCATTCTACGCGCTGAAGGAGCGCCTATTTGGTGCATAACCACGGCTGAGCCACCGTGATTTTGGAATTTTTGTCTGGTTCCAAACTTTCAGTCAAAATAAGCCCATTTTTTTTACAAGAAAATCCCATTTTCCCGCCCCACGGCCCTCACGCCCACTCCGAAATTCAGCCCGCCCCTGACGGCTAAAACAAGCCCACGGGGCGGAAAACAAGCCCATCTAGCAACACAGGTAATTAGAACCATATTACAAAAAAAAAAAAAAAAAATGGAACTTAATATGGGGATTGTACACCAGGTTAATGCCATCTATATGAACAAAATTGTAGCACAAATTTCAAAACATAGAAGCGTTTCAAATAAAGCATTGAAAAAAAAGAAGGAAAAAGAGGAAAGATTTGAGGATAAAGGTTCTCCCCATGGATAATTTGTTAACTAGAATCATTATACATATTTTAAAGTAACTGAGTTTACTTTAGTAAACTCAGTAACTGAGTGGGGCAGAACTAAGTTTTTTACCTAAACTTCCCCCCCCCTAATGTGCAAATATATACCCTAAATTGGTATATATAGGGATGGGGGAGAGATAAAATTCATTTCTGACAAAAATGATTATTAAATTTGGAAAGCATAAAAAAAGGCATCAAGTGGTATGTTTACTTTATTTGTAAGTCTATAATATGAATAACAAAAATCTACCAACTAGCCCTTGGCTATATATAGAAACTAACCAAAAAATGAAATTCTTACTTTATAACATGAAAAAGGTAACATTCTACTTTAGTTACTTTTGGCTATCTTGGAAAGGGGTTAGGTTAGGAAAATAAACTTTCAGGGATGGGTCTTCAGGCTAAAGTAGCCTATGTCCTATGTATTTTGAAGTACCTACCTTTACTCATTACCCCTCTAGAGGGTCCTGACCTTTGATAACCTTTAAAAATCTGAGTGAAGTACAACAAAATTGTTTTCAGCTTCATAACTTTGCTCAATCCCTATTTATAAGGTTTTAAAGATCTGCAAATACATTTCCTACATTAAAAAAAAAAAAAACAACAACATTGATATGGCTTAAAATTCTACTCCAATAACAGGAATTGTATTTTCAGAACTAAAGGCAGAGAAAAAGAAGCTGATAGCCTAACTGAAAATTAAGATAAAATGTCAGGACCCTCTAGAGGGAGAAGGAGTGGAGGTATGTACTTCAAACTTCCTTCCCAGGACATAATTTAGCCTGTAGACCCATCCCTGAAAGTTTCATTTTACTAACCTAACCCCTTTCCAAGATAGCTAAAAATAGCTAAAGTAGAATTTTACCTGCAACAAGTATCAATGAATCATATTTCTTTATTGTTTCCCATTATATCTTTAGGTTCTTGCACTCATTTGCTTGCTCCCCCCCTCTTTTTCAGTTCCCCCAGTAATTTTTTATATTTTATTTTTGTTTCTTTTTACGAGGGTTTATTTATTATCTTTTTTTTGTCCCCCCCCCCTTTCTTGACCAGTTTTTATTGTTTTTAACTCTTTTTTATTGACTTACTGTAGTTGAATTATTGATACTTTCTTTAGTATCTCTGTTAATTTAAATGTATTTATGTCTTGCTCTTTTTTTTGTGTACTTTAGCTTATTCCCCCCCCCCCCCTTTTTTTATGCCTGTTCTAATTCTTTTTCTGATTTGTGTTTGTTTAAGTTTATTTGACCAGTTTTTATCTTTTTGATTTTTTAGTTGACTTTTTACAGTTTTAATTATTGACTATTGTTCATTATGATTTTTCTATTTTGTTGTTGTTCTTTGCATTTTTGCCAGTTTTTGTGCAACCATTTATAGGGGAGACCAGGGCATTGTGGACACTTTTTCACAGGATTGCAAATAACTTTTCAGTAAGACTCTTTTTTGCACATCCAATTCTACCAACATTAACTTCAGTATGTTAGCTTTATTTGAGCTATTCATAACAAACTTGTACCTCTTACCAGAGGGAATGGGGAAGTGACCAAACGAAAAGTGGTAAAAGTGTCCTTATACATAGATTACCAGGGTATAACAGACAATTGGTATGGGTAATTTGGACACTGATGTCCATTATACCCTGGGCTACTAAAGTCAAAAATAGAAGAGTAAAAAATCAGAAGTAAAAAAGAGAGTTTAAGAGAAGCACAAGAAATCAGAAAGAGAAGAGTTGGTTGTTTATTAAAAATGTATTGAATATAACAACTTAGGTAGGCAATTTTCAACTGTAGGCTTTAATTCAACTCAGTTGTTCAGCTGTGGTACTTTAAGCAATCATGACTACTTGATGTCAAATTGGGACAGGTTCACTTGAAAAAACAAGCTGTTCTGCATGTCACATACTGCCACCAGTAATGATGGAGGCCCTATGTTTATTTTGATGCTTGCTCAGTCAATTGTAAAAATATGATCTGTTCTTGTAAACTTCAGGAAAGGCACAAGTCTTTTTAAATAGAGTACCTCATATTTGTCTTCCTCCTGTGAAACTATCTTCCTAATTGAGTAGGTTGGGATTTTCCCTATTTTTTCCTCTAAGACAAGTACATAGTCACCAGTGTTTACTTCTTCATAGCCAATGTCTCCCACGACATCTGCATGAATGCTTTCATCATCTGGGTAACTTAGATGGAATTCTTCTTCTATTTCATCCTGACTACTCTCTATGGTGTCAAAACTCAGGGCCTTTTTCCCTTTTTTCTTGCTAATTTTGCCTTGTTACTTCTCACTTTTTCTTTCCCTTGGCCATTGCTGTTCTTTCAGAGAAGTCTTTCACCAGTTGATTTTTAACAGGTGTGTCAGTTTATTGAAAAAAAACATATCAACAAAAAAATTATTGCTTCCTCCCCTAAAAAGCAAAGCTTGTCCGTGGGGGAGGTTGAAGGGATAGACTCAAAAAACTCTGAAGCCAGACTGAATATCTGCAGCGTGAAAGCCTGTGGAAAAGCAGTGCAAGCAGTTCTGCAATATTATCAATCTTAATGAGCTGACCAGGATGTTTGAGCATCCACGCATCAGCAGCTCTATTGTATTGAGCTTTTAATGGTCCAAAGACAGATGTATCCAGGGGCTGAAGCTTGTGACATGTGAGTGGTGGGATAGTAATTATCACAATTCCATTCAATTTAGCATATTGTCCATGCATATATGCATATATGTCAATGATAAATAATACTTTGAGGAAAACCTACCCCGTGTGTGCTTTTGAAAGTGTTTAAGAAATTCTGGAAAGGTTTCAACAGTCATCCATCCGCTTACATAAGCAGCACCTTTCGTGCCAGTAGCGGCACCAGAGACCATACAATATTTGAAGTGAATACGTGGAAAGACCATAAGGGGGAAATTGCTGCACCTGTGGCACTAACTGCACAGCATACCGTTACAAGCTCGCCCCTCTTGGCTGATGTTAGCTGACCAACTTGCTTAGCACCTTAAAGAGCTAACACTTTCTTAGGATTCTTCACAGTTGTAAGACGAGTTTCATCAACATTCTATATAGCATAAGCTTCCAATTTCTCCTTTTTTAACACTGCTGAGTAATTGTCAAAAATAACTCATTGACTGTTGTTTGATAAAATGCTGGTGCCACGAGCAATGCTCGTAGCCTGAGGAGAACGGATAGACCCACTTAGTTTCTTTCCAGGAAGGAAACCAATCTGCACCAGGAATTTTATTATTTTCCCAGCTTTCCGGAATCTTTTTCTTGTTCATTTTTGCAAACTGATAGGCCAGACTACGACATCGTTTTGGGCTGAGTCCATAATGCAGCTTACTAGCTTTTGTCAGATAATTAGCTAGATTATTTTCTTAAATACCACTTAATATTATTTTAATACCTTTATCAGCTTTAAATACCTCTGGCTCTTTACTCTCAAGTTCATTTAAAGGCACTTCCTTCCAAAGTTCTACCCATCTTATCAGGCTGGCTTGAGGAATGTTGACTTTCCTTGATGTTTCTTTCTTGGAAACACCACTGCTAATCATTAGCAAAGCTTCCTTAATTGTCTGTCCATCTGTTATGCCCTTGGTTGACTTTCTTAGATATTTTTTTTGCCATCTGAAACAGAAAAACAGAATTATCTATTATAATCTAGATGTGGAGTAGATTTTTCCGCTATTGGGGCATCATGGACACCCCTGTCCATATTATCCTGGTCTTGGTGTCCATTTTGCCCCTTAATCAGTTACAATAAAAAAATTAAAATATGTCCTCTCCACGAAGTGCCACTTCAAATTATATGTACACAATGCCTAGCCTAAACAGTACTCTTTTGAACTTACCTTAAACACATTGTGAAACTACATACTGCTTGCTGAAAATTTTAATTCAGTGAAAACAAAGAAATTTACTTCACCTTTGAAAATTCCAAGTTTATGCTCTCAGAAATGAATGCGTAATCCAAATGACTGAAGTCATTCTTCTTCTTCTATTTAACAGCAGGTGGGCTTTTCAGTAAAACTATTTAGCCCTTTTCCTTTTGCTTCACTCTGTGGGCTACAGAGCTACTGGCTTGATTGCCTCATATTTATTAGATATATTCAGATATCTTTCAGCAGATCTTTCGACTCTAGGAGTTCAAATATAAGATGATAGATGTCGATTTCTATGCTCTTTGTGCAGGTATAGTTGGCTAGGCTCTTGGCTGATAGTGGGATTTTGTGGTGTTTGAAGTATTTTAACAGTTTAGAAAGCAAGGTATGTTGTGCTGACGTCAGCATATTACATTCAAATAGGCAATGGTCAATTGTTTCATTATTCATGTTACAATGCCTGCAAAGAGGGGACAGGGGAATTGAACCATTTGAATTAGAAAGCTTATATGAGAATGCAAGGAAATTTAGTCCATTTGTTCCAGAACGAATTCTATGATAAATTTTAGAAAGATACTTATTGGGAAAGGGGGAAAGGATAGGATTAATCTTATTAAAATTAATATCTGATAGCCTCCTTTGGTAAATATCTCTAATTGGGATTGGTCTCCCACTTGGCTGGTCAATATTTATAGCATTTTTTGCTATTTCATCAACCTGATGATTACCACTTATGCCAGAGTGGCTAGGAATGTACTGAAAGTAAGTTTTTATGCCACTTGAAACAAGATTATCAATAATACTGAGACAATGATAAGTGTCAATGTCCAACTTATATTGAGGAGCTGAGGCCAGCAACTCAAGGCTTGATAAAGAGTCGGAATAGATGATAATATTATTCGAATTTTCAATCAAAGATTGGTTTTGCTTAAGGTGTTCTAATGCCATGATTATGGCATTTAACTCAGCAGACATTATAGATAAATTATTAAATAATCTCTCGCCCATTGTAATTTTCAGGTGAGGAAGGAAAACACCACTTGCAACCTTCTCATTCATTTTTGACCCATCAACAAATATTTGGAAGTGATTTTTATAGGTAATTGTATTAAGTTCTGCAAATTTTTTCTGAACAAAAGCAATGGGGGTTAAATCTTTATTCCATTTTGAAAATTCAGTATTTATTATGGGAAATGACCAATTCCATGGAGGGGATTGGGGGAAAGTAGGTGCAATAGACTTTGCTGGTACAGGGAACTTCTTTTGAATATTGGCATACTCATCTGCAATACCTCTATACATGGCTGGATTTCTTAACCAACTATGTAATGTGTGTGAGCTATTTGATTCAATTTTTGTAAGATGTTTTATCAAGAGAAAGCTACGTCTCTCCCTTATTGTTGTTAATCCACTCTCCATAAGCAGAAACTTGGTGGTTGTGGGTTTCCTAAGACCAAATATGAGACGTATTATATCATTTTGTGTTGTTTCAATTTTTTGCATCTGGGTCTTTGTACATGCACCATAGGCAATGAGCCCATAGTCAATATGGGGTCTTATATGTGATTTATAAAACTGGAGTAAGGTTTTCTCCTTACAACCCCAGGGTGTGGAAAGAAGTCTTTTTAGTATATTTGCTTTTCTATAGCATTTTTTTATTGTGTTTGAAATGTGGAGGTGGAAATTAAGTTTTTGGTCAAGCATGAGACCTAGGTAATTAATATTATTATCTTCTGGAATAGTTGTTGTATTTAGAGTTAGTTTTGCATTAACATGGTTTCGCTTCCGGTGAAATTGGATTATTTTTGACTTGGTGGGTGCAATGGGTAAATCTGAATGTTGAGAGAATTTTTCAAACTGGAAAAGTGACTTTTGCAGATTTGACTGTGCTATCTGAAAGGTGTTGCCAGATGACCATAGCACCAGATCATCAGCATATTGTAGATTCGTGTGGGGTAGGTTCATGTCCCCAGAGATATAGGGCAAATAGGAGGCAACTGAGGACTGCTCCCTGAGGTAGGCTTTGGATATTGTCTTTTGGGGTGAAGAGGCTGAACCAACACAAACAATGAAACTTCGCACTTCTATGAAGGATTTAATAAAGGATACTAGCTTAGGAGGTACTCCAAGGTTTGCAAGTTTATTTAAAAGGATTTGGTGGTTCACATTGTCATATGCTCCTTCAAAATCTAGGAAAGCTGCCACTAGGATATTATTTTTTGAGAAAGATTCATTTATTGCATTTGTTAGCAAAATGAAAGCATCTGTTGAGGAGTGGTATTTCCTGAATCCAGTTTGAGTGTGTGGGATCATGTTATTTTTCTCAACAAACCAGAGGAGTCTGTGATAAATCATTTTCTCCATTATTTTCCCCATCACAGGTGTAATCATTATGGGCCTATAAGACTCAGGGTTATCTTTTGGTTTATTTTTCTTTAGGACTGGTAGGAGGGACAAACATTTCCATATATTGGGGAACCTAGAAGATGCCCAAGCGTGATTATAACAATTTAGCAGTTCTTGTTTGTATGAAGGTGTGAGATTCTTTATCCATGTAGGGTGTATATTGTCATAGCTGCAGCTAGTTTTGGACCTAATAAGATGTATTGCATTATTCAATTCCTGGATTGAAAATGGATTAGTTATGTACTCGGATCCTGGGCGTGGTTGGTAACTAGGGTTCATAGGAATTGTGGACAGTTTGCTTTGATTATTTGATGTTAGCTTATTAACAAAAAGAGTTGCAAATAGGTTAGCCTTTTCAATATCATTGTCATAATGGGTATTATTATGTATAAGCTCATACAGGAGTGGGTTGGGAGAAGTCTTTTTCCCACATATGTGGCTTATGACTTTATGTATAATTGGCTCATGCGTTTCTCTGGAGAGATTATTTGCAAAATTATTCCAGTATTTATATTTAGCATCTATTATAGTCCTTTTTAGATTAGATTCTGCTTGTAATTTTTTTAAATATGAAGTAGGTGTTGGTTTTTTTATGAATTCTGTCCTAGCTGCCTTTTTATCCTCCATTTATTTAGGCACTCATTTGTCCACCGTGCTTTAGGAATTTGTTTAGGGAATGTTTTCTTAGGTGTTGTCCTGGGGATAGCATGATTAGCTGCATTTATTAGTAAAGATGTCAAGGCTTCAGTATGTGTGTCAACTGTTGTGTTAGAAATGCATGAACTTTGGGTGAAACTTGTAATTTCATCATTTAGCTTATTTTGGAAAATAGACCAATTTGCTGTAGTGTTGATATATTTGGAGGTATGAGAAGTTTCAGCAGGTTCATTTAGGGAGCAAACTATAGCAAAGTGGTCTGTACATAGACTATCAATTTTTTATTTATGTAAATTTTGTTCAAAAATTTAAAGACACAATTTGTAGGTCAATTGTGGAGAATTTGCCACTTTTGGGGTTAAAATATGTATTCAGGTTTGGAGGGGTAGCAACAGCTAATTCATTATTATTTGAAGTCATATGCTCAATAAATTTACCAGCTTTATTTGCTGGTTTATTCCCCCACAAAAGGCTGTGGGCATTGAAATCACCACAAATAATGATATTTTTTAACATATTAGAATTATTTATATAATTAAAGAAATCCTTGGCATCTGTAGTTTGGCCATTAGGGTTATAAAAGCTTATTATGTAGGTTTTTAAATTATTCTGCCAAACACTTATACCAATTACATCAACATCATTTTCAAAATCTGGAAAATTGATGCCACAAAATTTTATATTATTATTAACTAATAAAGCTACACCACCTCCTTTTCTCTCTGAAGATCTATCCTTTCTCAGGATAGTATATCCCAGAGACTTAATTTGTTGATTTTGGGTTAAATGAGTTTCCTGGAGGCAAGCAATATTAATGGAATTATTATTCATAAATGATATTAGTTCATTTAGCTTATTTTCTGTGAGTGATCTTACATTCCATTGGAGTATTGATAAATGTTGTGTTGTTGATTTATTCTTCATATGACTGTGTATCAATGTTCAGCTTTGTTAAAAGTAAAGCAAGATCTTTTTTTGCTTGAATGAGCATATCATCTGGGATGTAGATTTTTGCCAATTCTGCAATAATTTTTGTTTTCTGTAGTTGATGTATGCATTCATGAATGGCATATATTTGGGGATTGCATTTTAGGTAACTGCATTACAGATTGATTTTTAGAATGAATAAGCATATATTTGGGGATTGCATTTTAGGTAGTGCATCCTGTTTGTAGAATGGTTTAAGGGATTGATTCCTGGATTGCATATATTCTGGTGAGGAGCCTGCATCCTGTTTGGCTTAGTGTTTTGATTCCTGGTTTGGTTTCTTCTTGGGAGGGAGGGCCAGGCTGGCCTCATCTCACCGGAAAACGAGGCTTGCTGGCTTGGTGATTCCTTCTGATAGGGATTTGAGCTAGGGGGCTTAGAAGATATTGTTTTATATGGCGTGCTTGATGCATTTGGGGCATTTGACTTGGGGGTTTTGGTTGGTTTCGTTACAGGCTTTATTTGGTATTGTTGGGCAGCATTTGCTTCCATTGCTGCAAAGGGGTATGGGATGGCCTTCTCTGTTGATATTTGGAGTGTTAGAGCTCTTTTCTTGTATGCAGGGCATAATGATTTATTTGTAGATTCATGTGGGCCTTTGCAATTGATGCATGTAGGCTGGGTGTTTGTTGCAAGTTGTCAGCTCTTTAGGATGGAAAGATTTACAAGTACTACACTCTTGGAGAATTTCATTGCATTTGTTTGTCGTGTGTCCCAGTTTGAAACACTTCTGACACTGAATAGGCTTAGGTTTGTATTCCTTGTGTGGTTTGATTTGCCCAAATAGGAATAATTTTTCTGGGATTTCAATTTTATCCTTTAGTGTGAATAAGAAGGATCTACTAGTTTTTAGGCCAGTAGAGTTAGGTTTTCCAAGTTGGGTAACATCCTCACCTGGGATTGTGTGTTTCCAGCCCTATCTGAGAAGCCTTCTTTTAACTCCTGAGTAGATATCTCTGGGGGAACATTATAAATTACAATTTTTGTTGGTGATTGTTTTGGGTTCCAATTAGATGCAATAATTGGGATATTCAGAAGGGATTTAAGGTTAATTATTGTATCTGCTGATTTCTGATCTTCTACAGCTATTAGCAGAGATCCATCACGGTTAATGTTAAGAGAGAACATTGATTTTAGCAATTTAAAAATTGCAACTCTTATTGCAGTGATCATTTTTATTTCAAAGGGGGTAGTGGGAGTAATTTTAAGGTAAATTCCTAAGTTTTCGGAGGGAGGATCTTGGGCAGGGAGAGGGGAAATGCTTTTAATTGGGGAGATTTTTTTTCCTTTTTTTAGAGCTTCTAGAGAGGACCTCTTGAAACCCATTATCATCATTTATGGTTGCATTAGGACCTACAGTTATCATTGTCCTATTCTCCGAATTGGAGCTATCATTAGAACTTTCAGATAATGTGCTTGACCAGCCAGGATGGGTATCTTTCACTATGGAATTTGATTTGGGATCTGGGGGGACGTTTTTTTTTGGAGGACTTCTAAACATTGCCTATTGGAAAAAGCTTTAAACACAAATATAAAACTAAAACAAGAAGGGAAAATAGATGATATCAAACCGTCTGCACTATACTATGGGGAGGATAAACACCACAGTATAGCCCTGAGGATGACTTGAGCAGGATAGGTTTGGTACAACTGCTGATTAGAAGCGATAATAATCACAAGAAAATATATTTCGATTTTCTTATAAGGTTGCTGTTGTGTAGGTTTTTTTGTCATTTGTCATTTTGTCATTTACCACGTGTCTCTACCATTAACGCCACCTATTTTGACTATAATGAAATTTAATCTAGAGTCACCTGGAGTACATAGGAGTGGGGTGTCCATATTGCCCTGGTCTCCCCTATTGTCGACTCCAAAGTCAGAGTTAGGCCCTTTGTGGGCTTGTGATAGTAATCTTTTTGAAATAAGTATCTCTATATCTATAATCTATTTGAATCAGTTTCATTAATTATTGTGTTACTTTGTTATAGATAGCCCACAATTATATAAGACTATTACAGAGGGCTGGGAATCAATTGTCGAGAAGTCAAGCCAAACCTTGACAATAAGCATAAAATTAGCAATCTAAGAATGAGTCTCTTGTTATTCTAGCATGTCTGCTTCTGAAGAGACCCAATTCTAGAGCTTCACAACAGTATTTAGGGTAAAAAAACAGTATATCCAATTGAGCAACAATATTTAAAACAAAAACCCTCACATCTTGTTACCAAATAGATATTGAGAAGAACTGTATATATCAATGAATAACTAAAAACCTAAGCTATGCATCAATATGGTCATTATTAACAATTACTAGTAGTAGTGGGAAAGTATGCATATAGTAACTTTTGGTTGGTTGCACATCCCCCTCAACATACACTAAAAGTTTTCATTTAATGTTCTAAAGTTGTTGCTGGGATTTTACTGTTATACCCTTTCAACAACATGCATGAATACATGGTATATTTTGATTTCTTCAACATTCTCTGGAAGCTTCACCTGAATAGTCTTTGGTCATTTGACACCAAGGATCAAACATGCCCTTCTTTCCCAATAACAAATACTATATGTAAACAATTAAAAAGCTGCATAACTTACTGCCTTTGCACTAAGCACTGTGGGGGTGTGTGTCTCAAATATCAAAGTTTTGATTGGATGTTCTTAGAGAAAAAAGGTGCATTGCTGGGAGACAAGTTTTCCTCCAGTCACTTTTGGCTCTCAAAGGGGGCACTATAACTTTCAGTTTCCAATTGAATGAGCCTGTTCTGAAATATCTACAACAACTCCCTTCATACAGAGCACATTTCTGACAAGAAGGAATAGCTAATGATTATAATGGTGGGAATGGAAAGGGATTTTAAGAAACATTGAATGCAGAGAGAGCTTAAAATGAATGTTACTAACTCTCTGTCACTTTGTCTGTCTTCCTCTTTCTTAGTCTGTATTACTTACTGTTGTAAAATGACTGTAAAATAAAAACCCAATCAGTAAAATTAGTGAAGTTGGTGAAATGAGGTAAAATTGGGTAAAATCAGGTACTCCCTAGGATACATAGGGTAAAATTGGTGTTTTAGAGTTGGTGTGTTGGTACAAGACTGGTTGAGAATTTTTTTTTCTAGTAGGGTAAAGGTACCAATGATTTGACAGTTTTTGTAAAAAAAAACAAAAAAAAAAAAAAACAGTTTTTTTTCTACTCCAGAAGTCCTACAAAACTCTGATTTTCCGAGATTAGAACATTTCACCTACAACACAACAAAAAAGTTACCTGTTTTCAATGCAAGTTGGAACCCAATTCAACATGTGTCAAAATACCTGGGGAATACCTATGGGCAGAACCTAGTGTATCAACATGTGTTGAAATGCTCTGGGAAAACCTGTTGGTTGAACCTGGTGTATTTGACATGTATAATCTTGTTTCTTTGTTTTTCTTCAACTTCATTTAATGTATAAATGTATAAAACGCTATTCAAAAGCACAAGTAATAAAACTAACAAAATTGTTTCAAGTATTTAGTATTTAGTATAACAAAATTGATTAATCATAAGAAATGTGATATTGTGACCTAGATCACATAAATTTTCTTGTTTCTAAGTGTTGCATATATACCATAGGAATAGCATCTCTGAATGCTATCTGGAATTGCCCACTTCCTGTCAGTTTTAATGGCCCAGAAAAAGTTTGTTCATTGTTGACAGTGTAAATGTCATCAACATTTGGCCATTTCAAAGTGTGATCTGCTATTCTAATCCACTTGAAAAATCTTAGTTTGGACTGTCCTTTGTCAGGAAAGTCCAGAATCCTACAAACAAACATGGCACCTCATTTTTTTTTGTCGCTAAAGAAAACGGCATAGTATTTGTCAAGTAGCAGTTCAATTTCCAACCCAAATTTGAGATTTTTTTTAAAGTTTCATTGATAAGTGCTAAGGAAAGGGAAAATAACTTCCATATGAACCTCTGCAATATTTGACAGTAGTGGGCACCCATAAATTTGACAGCTATATTTTTGTCAGTTGACCCTGGAATTTAACACCAATTATTTCTCATTTGTTTTACATGTTCAGTGAAGTTTATACAGTCATCAATATTTTGACAGGGCCTGTTGTTGTCTGTCGAAAGTTTCGACAAGGCTACTATAAGATATTTGCAAAAGAAATCAATCAGTTTATAGAAGCCATTATCTACGTTTTGAATTTGACTAAAGGAACATTTTTAGTGTGCCTGGTATTCTACTACATTAAACAAGGATTTTTGACTCTTGGAACCTAATAATTTGCACTTTACTGAAAAAAATATAAATGTTTTTACTTTTATAACCTTAATAAATCAAATAATATTTACATTTTGTTTACTAAATATCAGTATATGTATATTAAACTGACAATGCACATTCATTTGTATTTTTTTCAGTAAAGTGCAAATTATGTTCTGGCCTTGAGAAGGCATTAGGGATTTTGAGCACAACTTATGTTAATTTCTGCTCGTTTTGAGTTTGACTGGGTTATTCATTGTAATTTCTGTTCATTTTGGGTTTCATTTATTTATCGATGCTGATTTGTGGTAGTTTCACGCTTGGTAGATTATTTGATTTTATTTTTGCTCATTTTTTGTTTAATAGTTCTTTACTTTTCTTTGAAAAAAACTTATTTTGTGGAAAAAGTTTTTTAATTAATTTCTGGTCGTTTTATATTGACATATTCTTTTCAGGGAAAAAAGACAATAATACTTTAAATCTTTTCGTTTTTAAGAATTTATAGTTTGGCCTGCTATTTGTATGCTGGAGAAATTTTTCAGCAATTTTTAACAACATACATCCTTTTAAAAATCTGGACACATAGTAGGGTTTAATTTAGTTTCATACCTCCTCTAGTTGACCTGAAATGAAAAAATCTGTTTACTTTCTTTGATAGCTTGGATACACTTACGCTATTTTGATTTGGTTAAATTTTAAGAGCAGAAGTAGCCCCGAAAGTTTGAACATAATACCCTCAATCGTTCTTGGGATACTGCTGAGATGCCTTATTGGGAATTATCATTAACACAGTGCGTTTTAGTTTACTATTATGGCAACATTTAGATTTTAAACATAAAGGCAAATGGGAGGGTGGGCGTGGGAAGGGGATTAATTTCCCTCCAATCACTTTCCACTATTAAAAAGGACATCAGCCCTTTCAATTTTCAATCGAATGGGCCCTTTTCGAAGTTCCTACGACAACTCCTTTGATACAAAGAGCCTTGGTCTAAACAACAACAACAAAGAAGTAATACATTATACCCACATTGATCTTTACTATAAAAATGTCAAGCTTTCCAATCACTTTCGACTATTAAAAAGGGCACTAGGCCTTTCAATTCCCAATCGAATGAGCCGTTTTTGAGTTTGTTTGACAACACTTTCTATAAACACCTTATATGCCCCAGGGCATAAATCACAACCCTTACCCTAAGGGCTATGAGGGTGGTTGTCATCCTCTAAGACCTAATTTCCAGAACTTTTAACTACGTTAAACAAAACGTCTATCTCAAAATTTTGATTGGATGTGTCTGGGAAAATGGTGGGCTTGAGAGGGGCGTTAGTCGCTCTCCAATCATTTCCAACTATTAAAAAAGGCACTAGCCCTTTGAATTTCCAATCAAAGGAGCCCTTTTGAAGTTTCTACAACAACGCTTTCAATAAAAACCTTATATCCCCCAGGGCATATCTTACAACCCTTGCTTTGAGGGCTGGGGGGGGGGGTTCATCCTCAAAGACCTAATTCCCAGGATTTTCTGCAAAGTTGAACAAAATGGCTATCTGAAAATTTTGATTGGATGTGTTTGGGGAATGGTTGGCGTGAGAGGGGGGTTAGTTACCCTCCAATCATTTTCAACTATTAAAAAGGGCACTGAGTCTCTCAATTTCCAATTGAATGAGCCCTTTTGAAGTTTTTACGACAACTCTATCTATAAGAATGTTATATTTCCTCAGGGCATAACTTAAAACCTTTCCCCAGGGGGCTCTGGGGGGTTTGGCATCCCTAAATACATAATTTCCAGAACTTTCAACTACGTTGAACAAAATGGCTATCTCAAAATTTTGATTGGATGTGTCTGGGAAAATGGTGGGCTTAAGAGGGGCGTTAGTTGCTCTCCAATCATTTTCAACTATTAGAAAAGGCACTAGCCCTTTCCATTTCCAAGCAAATGAGCCCTTTTTAAGTTTCTACGACAACACTTTCAATAAAAACCTTATATGCCCCCAGGGAAAACTTACAACCCTTGCCCTGAGGGCTGGGGGGGGGGGGGGGTTGTCATCCTCAAAGACCTAATTTCTAGGATTTTCTGCACCGTTGAACAAAATGGCTATCTGAAAATTCTGATTGGATGTGTTTGGGGAAATGGTGAGCGTGAGAGGGGGGTAAGTTACCCTCCAATCACTTTCAACTATTAAAAAGGGCACTGGTCCTCTCAATTTCCTATTGAATAAGCCCCTTTTGAAGCCCCTTTTTTTATGACAACTCTATCTATAAGAACTTTATATGCCCCCAGGGCATAACTTAAAACCTTTGCCCAGGGGTCTCTGGGGGGTTTGTCATTCTTAAATACATAATTTCCAGAACTTTCAACTACGTTGAACAAAGTGGCTATCTCTAAACTTTGATTGAATGTGTTTGGGGAAATACTGGGCGTGAGAGGGGGGTTAATTACTCTCCACTTACTTTAGACTATTAAAAAGGGCAATTTCAATTTCCAATCAAATGAGCCCTTTTTGAAATTTCTACAATAACTTTCTATATAAACCTTATATGCCCCCAGGGTAAAACCTACAACCCTTGCACTGAGGGCTCTGATGGGGTTATCATCCTAAACGACCTAATTTCAAGAATTTTTGACTACGTTGAACAAAATGGATGTCTCAAAATTTTAATTGGATGTGTTTGGGGAAATGGTGGGCGTGAAAGGGGGGATAGTTGCCCTGTAATCACTTTCTACTATTAAAAGGGCACTAGTCCTTTCAATTTTCAATCGAATGAGCCCTTTTTTAAGTTTCTATAACATCGCTTTCTATAAAAAAAAAACCTTATATTAACCCAGGGCATAACTTACGACCCTTGCCCTGAGGGCTGTGGTGGTGGAGGGGTTGTCATCCTTAAAGTTCTTATATCCATAACTTTCAACTACGTTGAATAAAATGGCTATCTAACAACTTTGATTGGATGTGTTTGGGGAAAAGGTGGGCGTGAGAGGGGTGTTAGTTGCCCTCAAATAACTTTCGAGACATTAAAAAGAGCACTAGCCCTTTGAATTTCCAATCGAATGAGCCCTTTTTCAAGTTTCTACGACAAAGATTTCAATAAAAACTTATATGCCCCCAGGGAATAACTTATAACCCTTGCCCTGAAGACTGTGAGGGAGTGTTCTAATCAAAGGTATAATTTCCTGAACTTTAAACTGCGTGGAACAAAATGGCTACCTCAAAATTTTGATTGGATGGTTTTGGGGAAATGATGGGCGTGGAAGGGGTGTTAGTTGCCTTCCAATCACTTTTGACTTTTAAAAAGGGCACTAGCCATTTCAATATCCAATCGAATGAGCCATTTTTGAAGTTTCTATGACAACACGTTCTATAAAAACCTTATATGCCCCAAGGGCATAACTTACAACCCTTGCCCTGAGGGCTGGGGAGGGGGGGGGGGGGGGTTGTAATCCCCAAAGACCTAATTTCCAGAACTTTCAACTACGCTGAACAAAATAGCTATCTTAAAATTTGATTGGATGTGTTTGAGGGAAAGGTGGGCGTGAAAGGAGGATTAGTTGCTACTCACTTTCTAAGTTGCTAATCACTTTCGCCTATTAAAAAGGGCACTAGCCACTCCAATTTTCAATCGAATGAGCCTTTTTTTGAAGTTTCTATGACAACACTTTCTATAAAAAAACCTTATGTGCCCCCAGGGCATAACTTACAACCCTTGCCCTGAGGGCTGTGGGGGAGTGTCCTCCTCAAAAACATAATTTCTATCTGGAAAATCAACTACGCTGAACAAAATCGCTATCTAAAAATTTTGATTGGATGTGTTTGGGGAAAAAATGGGCGTGAGAGGGGGGTTAGTTGCCCTCAAATCACTTTCGACTATTAAAAAGAGCACTAGACCTTTGAATTTCCAATCAAATGAGCCCTTTTTTAAGTTTCTACGACGAAGAATTCAATAAAAACGTATATGTCCCCAGGGCATAACTTATAACCGTTACCCTGAAGACTTTGGGGGGAATGCCCTGCTCAAAGGTATAATTTCCTGAACTTTAAACTGCGCGGAACAAAAAGGCTATCTCAAAATTTTGATTGGATGAGTTTTTGGGGAAATGGTGGGCGGGGAAGGGGTGTTAGTTGCATTCCAATCACTTTCGACTATTAAAAATTTCAATTTGAATTTCAAATTCAAAAATTTCAAAAATTTCGACATTTCAATTTGCAATCGAATGAGCCCTTTTTTGAAGTTTCTACGACAACGGGCTCTATAAAAACCTTATATGCCCCCAGGGCATAACTTACAACCCTTGCCCTGAGGGCTGTGGGGGGGGGGGTGTCACCCTCAAAGACCTAATTTCCAGAACTTTCAACTACGCTGAACAAAATGGCTATATTAAAATTTTGATTGGATGTGTTTGAGGAAAAGATGTGCGTGAGAGGCGGGTTAGGTGCCCTCCAATCACTTTCGACTGTTAAAAAGGGAACTAGCCCTTTGAATTTCCAGTCGAATGAGCCTTTTTAAGTTTCTACGACAACGCTTTCTTTGAAAACCTTATATGCCCCCAGGGTAAAAAACTTACAACCCTTGCCCTGAGGGATGTGGGGAGTGTTCTCCTCAAAAACATAATTCCTATCTGGAAATAAAGTACGCTGAACAAAATGGCTATCTCAAAATTTTGGTTGGATGTTTTTCGGGAAATGGTGTGCGTGGAAGGGGTGTTGTTGCTTTCCATTCACTTTCGACTATTAAAAAGGGCACAAGCCACTCCGATTTCCAATTGAATGAGTCCTTTTCGGAGTTTCTACGACAACTTCTTCGATACGAAGTGCCCTGGTCTAAAGGGGAAAAAAAAAAATGAGTAATACATCGTGCCAACTTCATTCTCGCCCCCAGGGCATAACTTAAAACCCCTTGCCTGAGGGTTGTGGGGGAGTGACCTCCTCAAGAACATATTTTCTATTTGGAAATCAACTACGCCAAACAAAATAGCTATCTCAAAATTTTGATTGGATGTGTTTGGGGAAATGGTGGGCGTGGAAGGGGTGTTAGTTGCCTTCCAATCACTTTCGACTATTAAAGAGGGCAAAAATCACTCCAATTTTCAATTGAATGAGCCCTTTTCAAAGTTTCGACGACAACTTCTTCAATACGAAATGCCCTGTTCTAAAGGAAAAATAATAATAAATAATACATTGTGCCGACATCGTTCTTGTATGCCCCCAGGGCATAACTTAAAAACCATTGCCCTGACGGTTGTGAGGGAGTGGCCTCCTCAAAAACACATTTTCTATCTGGAAATCAACTACGCTGAACAAAATGACCA
Organism: Artemia sinica; assembly: GCA_027921565.1. Taxonomy (NCBI): domain Eukaryota; kingdom Metazoa; phylum Arthropoda; class Branchiopoda; order Anostraca; family Artemiidae; genus Artemia; species Artemia sinica. The sequence goes on along the minus strand of CM051267.1, from coordinate 2,019,650 downwards.
TCTCAAAATTTTGATTGGATGTGTTTGGGGGAATGATGGGCATGGGGGAGGGGGCTAGTTGCCCTCCAATCACTTTCGACTATTAAAAAGGGCACTAGCCACTCCAATTTCCAATTGAATGAGCCTTTTTCGAAGTTTCTACGACAACTCCTTCGATACAAAGTGCCTTGGTCTAAGACCAAGAAAAAAAAATAATACATTGTGCCAACACCGTCCTTTACTTAGGCAGCACTATTGCACTGCCTATGATAATAATTTCTGTTTGTTCTAAGTGTTGATGCTGCTCCTTACTTTCAGTTAAAAATAACTCGTTTTTTTTTTGTCATTTATATCCAGTAAAAATCACAGCAAAATATCGTATTCAAACCTGTTTCTTTCGGCCTCTGGGTAGTTTTGTGACTGAAAACCACAAGGCACCATAAAATATGTAAAATACTGATAAAGTACTGAAATTATGTAAAATAGGTAAAATACCAATTTTACAGGGGTCCATAAAATTGCAGTAAAATCATAGGCAGTGCAATAGCATTGCCTAAGTAAAGAACAATGTTGGCACATTGTAGGCTATTATTATTTTTTTTTTGGTTTTAAACCCGGACACTTCGTATTGAAGGAGTTGTCATGGAAACGTCGAAAAAGGCCCATTCGATTGGAAATTGGAAGGGCTTGTGCCTTTTTTAATAGCCGAAAGTCATTGGAGGGTAACTAACCCTCCTCTGACGCCCACTATTTCCCCAAACACATCCAATCAAAATTTTGAGATAGCCATTTTTTTCAATGTAGTTGAAAGTTCTGGAAATTAGGTCTTTGAAGACGACAACCCCCCCCCTCCTCACAGCCCTTAGGGCAAGGGTTGTAAGTTATGCCCTATGGGCATAGAAGTTGTGTTTTTTTTATAGAAGCGGTGTTGTAAAAACTTCAAAAAGATCTCATTGGATTGGAAATTGAAAAGTCTAGTGCCCTTTTTAATAGTTGAAAGTGATTGGGGGACAACTAACCCCTCTCTCACGCCCACCATTTCACCAAACGCATGCAATCAAAATTTTGAGATATCCATTTTTTTCAAAATAGTTGAAAGTTCTGGAAATTAGGTCTTTGAGGATGATAACCTCCTCAGAGCCCTCAGGGCAAGGGTTTTTCTAAGTTATGCCCTGGGGGCATATAAGGTTTAAATTGAAAGCGTTGTAAAAAAAAAACGTCAAAAAGGGATAATTTGATCGGGAATCGAAAGGGCTAGTGTCCTTTTTAATAGTCCAAGTAATTGGAGAGAAACTAACCCCCCTCTCACGCCCACTATTTTGCCATGCACGCCCAATAAACATTTTGAGATAGCCATTTTGTTCAATGTAGTTTAAAGTTCTGGAAAGTATGGGTTTGAGGATGACAAACCCCCCACACCCCTCAGGGCAAGGGTTGTAAGTTATGCCCTGGGGGGCATATAAGGCTTTTATAGATTAGGCTTATTTATAGAGTTTTTGTAGAAGTATTTGTCCAATAAGAGAGTCATACTTACTCCCACCATTTATCCGTGCAGCCATTTTAAACATTTGCCTCTCAATTACTTGGAATGTCTGTTTTGGCTTTTTCTTTCTACAATTTGCCATGTCTTGGTGCCTACTGCAAAATACTTGATTTTCAATGCTTGATTTTGAAAAATGTGGGAAAAATTGAAATTTTCTCAGAATGCAGGGCTGAGCTTAGGCAATGAATAGGTTCTATTTGGAAGATGAAGATGGCTTAAACGATTGTTTGCCTGTTTTTTTTTTCAAGCAAATTAAGGGTCCTGTGTCAATTCTAAATTCTTGGCCAACCTTCTTAAGACAATAGGCGGGCGTGCCTTGTTTGCCTCTTATTCCTAACCCCCATCTCATGCCCACCCAACCTCAAACACATCCAATTGAAATTTTGAGATAGTCGTTTTGTTCAACATAGTTGAAAGTTCTGGAAATTAGGTCTTTGAGGATGACACCCCCCCCCCCCCCCAGAGCCCTCAGGGAAAGGGTTGTAAGTTATGCCCTGGGGCCATATAAGGTTTTTATAGAAAGGGTTGTTGTAGAAACTTCAAAATGGACTCATTTAATTGGAAATTGAAAGGGCTAGTGCACTTTTTAATAGTAGAAAGGGATTGGAGGGCAATTAACCCCCTCTCATGCCCACCATTTCCCCAAAGACATCCAATCTAAATTTTGAGATAGCCAGTTTGTTCAACTTAGTTGAGAGTTCTGGAAATTATGTCTTTGAGAATGACAAACTCCCCACACCCCCCCTGAGATATGCTATAGTCCTACTTTATTTTTGCTATTCAAATAATATAAGATAAATCAGGAAATTGGTAGGCTTGCAATACTATTAGAATATAGCAATTTAAATTGTCTTTAATTGTTCCCCATTTTTTGTAGGATTAACTGATTTGACAAGTCTATAATTCATTTAGATCTTTCTGTAAACCCTTATCATGGCTATCCTGTAGGGCCAAAAATGACTTCCTGGGGCTTAAGAAAAACTTGCACCATTTGCTCGCCCAGCAAGAAATGCACTAGTGAAAGGGACAAATGTAAAGAAGACAACATTATTTCTTGTTGTAAGTGTCTTCTTACTAAGCTAATATGATTATCGTGAATGTATTTTAGGTGTTTTTTTAAAGAGGAGAACCTCATAAAGGCGCCAGTATAGGTAAAAGGCACTGTTGTCTCTTAGATTTTATTTCCCCTCCGTAGATGTTGAAAACAGTTTTTTTCGGTATTGTCGTAAAAAAAACCGAAAAAATTGCCCCCCCCTCTAGGTTTCTAAAAATACCATTCAGCTTGTGTTTTATTACAAAATGAAAAAACTAAAAGCATCTTGCCCCCGCTCCGCCTCTCCTTTATATTTTTGTGATTTGGTGCCCCTGGATCTTCAGTGGCTGTTATAGTGCAAATGCTGTTAAGTGTAATTAGTTTAGATGTAAGCCACTTTGTTTGTTTATCTTTCTTCTGTTTTACCAGTGTTTTTCTTTTGACCATGGAATTGTTGGTTGTAGATTAACTTCCTAGTCGTAGAATTTTCGCGTTTGCTTGGAGGATGCAGGGCTGTCAAAACTCTGACAGAAGTTGATATGAAGTTCTCTGATCAGTCTCTTGTGCTGCCTGTAGCATCTTTTTGCAAGCTGATGAAGTGTTTTTAATCATCATAAAGCAGACTTTTGATTTTTCAAAACAACTATTTATTCGGGAGTTTCATCTTTCTATGTCAGTTTACTAAACTTAATTGTATGTAGAATTTGTGATTGTGACAGCAGGGTACACCGGCGGATCTAGAGGAAAAATCTTGGGGGGGGCCGCGCCGGACACAGGGCGCCAAAAACTGATTATACAGGACTAATTTGATAGCTCTTTATTTATATGAAAACACTGCCAAATATGCTCATAAAGGTAAAACGTAGCAAAAGAAAATAAAAACAGTACCACACTACACAACTAAACTCAATCGGCGAGCTTTTCTGAGAGCGAACATATCGATAGCATCGTCTGTTTTCGGCAGTTCGTCTCTGTAAGTCTGCATGAGTAGTAGAGCCTCCAACCTCTCTTCAGTCATCGTGCTTCGTATTGATGAACATGTCCTGTCAACCTTTGAAAACATTCGTTCTGCTTCACAGGTTGACACAGGAAGCGTCGCGAGAATTGTCAACAATGCGAAGATGTTGGGAAATACATTTTCCTGACAACTGTTCAGCGCTGAAATAGCTGTTTTTTCGGTTTTTTGCACGGTTTCCTTAGACCAATACTTGTTCCAAATCTCGAACTCGGTTTTAACGTCTATCTCCGTACCCACGAGCAGCTCCTTGTACTTTTCGTACCCTGGCTGAACGTCCCCCAGCGTTTGCCATTAACCACAGCCGGGATCAAAGCTGAAAGTTTTGCAGCATTCGTAAAATGGCAGCTGAACCGCTCCGTAAAATCAAGCAGCATGGCGTCCAGGGCTGGAATAAATGCCGCCATCCTATAATGACTTTCTGGATCCATCTTGGGTACCCCTGCCCGGTATGTAGAACGTGAAGCTATGCGTGGCTGCGTTACCTTGATGGTAGCATCAATCTTTTCGGCCATTTTCAGAAGATCTTCGTAAAGCAGTCTGAATTTGGTTTCGGCATGTGATCGCATATCTTCCAGCATTGCCTTCACGCTGCTAATGAGGGGACAAGGCTCTCACGAGGTCACCATCCTTCTGTTGTAGTGACTCGGCCAAAGGTTTCATGATCGACGAAAACGAATTCAGGCAAACCAGTCCTACGAGTGTATCTGATTTTTCAATGCAGGATCGTAATGCATAAGCTCTGCTACTTGCCTCTCGATCGTGCCATCCTTCCATCTCCTGCAGAGCAGAAACGATCGACGGAAGGGAGTCCCAAAACCTGCTGATTGCTTCGTGTCTCTCTACAAATCTCGTGGTACAAAGACTGACGAGTGTCTCTGTTTTAGCTTTGTCCGCGATAAGATGCTTTTTTAGAAGTCTTGTTCTCTTGGCACTTGAGCTGAAGTGAGAAATTGTGTCTCGAACGACGTCTTGGGCATTGCGCAGAATGGGAACTGAAACTATCTTTGAACATGAGAGATTTGTGGCATGGCTCACACAGTGGAAGTAATCTGCCAGTTCACACTGGCGTTTAACTTCAGCAGCAGCACCATTTGTCAAGCTTGCCATGCTAGCAGCTTTGTCGTATCCTTGACCAACGCACTTTGACAAATCCAGATTTGACTTCCTGACCTCACTCAACAGCAGCTTCCCGAGGCTCTTGCCGTCTAGCTTCTCTTCGATGCTTCTACCGTCGTCACTTTCCTCATCTCCTGCGAGTCTTGACAGGGTTTGAAAGGCATCGACAACTGCAAAAGGATCTTCTCGAATCACGTATCCCTGCTCGGTTTTACACACATAACGACAAACAATGACCATCAGCTCCCTGGTCTGCCTGTCTGTTGACTCGTCCGCAAGAAGACACCAAACCGTTGCTTTGTTTGCTTTTCTCACTACTTCGGTTTTTATCATTTCCCCAATTGTTCCAATCAGTTCATTCTGGATCTGTTTACTCGTATATTTGGCGTTGCTCGGTGCATTTTCAAGTAAATTTTTAAGTTGCGAGTCTCCACTCTGAATCCGATACCGAAGTAGGTGGCGGAAATTCCCGTCGTTTACTGCTGTAATGACATCAGAGTCTTGGATATCAAGTTTGCCATCATCACGGTGGCCACGAAGGGGGATATTCTGTGCCCCGCAAAGCTTGACAGTTTCAACAACGCTTCTCAAGAGTGCACGGTTCTGCTGTATTTGCTTGACCCTTTCACAGTCCAGAGCATTCCTGATATCTTGATCTTGACTACCGCGCTGAAACGTTGTTAGCAGCGCGGCAGCTTTTTTCTGGCAGTGTTTGTGAAACTGTGCTTCAGCATGGTTTGTCTGCGCACCATCTTTCCCGGTAAGTTTCGAATAGTCTTTTAGCGGTTTCAAGACCAACTTTCCATTTTTTGCCCTCCGCCGCCTCCAGATAAAGCCGACCATCCTCCTCCGCTTTCGTTGGTCCTCATCAAAACACAAACACTGCACCAAAGGCCTTCGTGGTCTGGATGACGACTCACTGCGAGCCAAGGATACCGGGCAAGATGTTCGGTATTCAAGCGACGCTTGACTTCGCCACCTTTTTCTCTTTTGTGTCGAGACTGGAAGATCAGATTGGTTCTTCGGCTTCCACCTTTCGTTCATAAAAAACATAATTTCGCCAGAAGACAACTGATTTCGCTCTTTCAGCGCTACTGCAATACCAAAGTCATTCGACGGCGTGAAGTCAGTTTCAGGCGAAAAAATAGCGCTTTGATTCTGCTGCGGGTGCGGGGACTGTGAAATCAGTGTTGGGCTATGTACCACCAAGGTTTGAGTACTGCTTCTTGATCCTTCAGTCAGCTGATCAGTGTGTGTCGTTTCGCCGAAGTTTTGTTATGAAGGCCGTCTGTGAAGTGGACGGAGTTGTTGGTGACAGTTCGTTCTCCTGGCTGAATGCGTTTTTGTGCATTCCGACCGTCGACTCAGAGTGGGCATCAGAAGTTGCCGTCGTCTCAACATCTAACAAAAAAATTGTATAATGGCTTTGCTTAGTAGATTTAACTCTCAACATGGTGAAGGCAGAATTGGAACTAAATTTGAAAATAAACTGAATCAGCAACATTAACTTTAAACTCCCCCAACAATCTTGAACTTTCATACCCCAAAACTATTTCTAGGAAACCCGGACTTTAAAATAAAATACCACCCTAAACATCACTAATTTAATTTGCAACCCCAAGAACCGATCCCCGACATATGCTAACAAATATTTTTCAAGAGCTGAAACCCGAAACAATTATCACCGAAGTTTACAAGGCTAAAGAGAGAGCTTTAACTGCAAGAAATTTGAAAGATAATTTCAGAGCTGACACAGTGTGTCGGTAAAAATACTGCTTTAAGCCAATATCATAACCGTCAGGCGAGACGAGTGGACTGGTAAAAATCAGGTCAAACGCTTCGGACAAATTGCATACGAAGAACACTGTACAAGAGGGACCGTATGCAATATATAACAACAAAAAGCAGCTGGTACGCGATGAAGCTTGACGAATGAGCCTTATAGATAGATAGATTTATTTTCCATATACCAGTAAAATAATTACATAACAATCTACAAATCCCCACAAAGGCTCCATGGCCTGTAGGAGGGGGATTATGAAAAGATCAAATAAACATTAAACATTTAAACGCTTAAGATTTAAACAATATAAACATAACATTAATATTTAAACATATAAACATAAGCATTTGAACTTTTAACATGTAAAGCATTTGCTTAATAAAACGAAAAGAAAAAAAAAATCAAAAATAAGGAGAGTTCACTAAATAAGCTTTATCAAACTACAGTGAATCACAACATCTATAAAAAAAAGGAGAGTTCACTAAATAAGCTTTATCAAACTACAGTGAATCACAACATCTATATAAAAAAAAAAAAAAAAAAAAAAAAAAAAAAAAAAAAAAAAAAAAAAAAAAAAAAAAAAAAAAAAAAAAAAAAAAAAAAAAACTATTGGCAGCAGGCAAAAGTAAAGAAAATTAATCACATGAAAACAAATATTTTTTTACTAGTCTTTTGAAGGTGCCAAACGAGTGGCATTCTCGAGCCGAATCGGGAAGGGTGTTCCATGTCAAATGACACGCAACAAGAGGATTAAAATCGGATCTTATTGTTGGTGTATGGGGAATTTGGATATTTAGAGAACTACGGAGTTGATAATTTGACCGATCAGATACAAAAGAAGACGTAAATCTAAGGGACCTAGGAATATCACCATGGAGCTGAAGAAAAGCGAAAGACGCACAGGAAAGAATATAAAGTTTTTTAATATCAAGTAACGGTTTAGTTGCCGAACGATTTACATCCTGGATAAGATTTATAGCTTTATCATAAGTATTCGAAAGCGGTTTGAGAAAAGAAGGGAAAGTAGACATCCATATGACTGAACAATAGGAAACATAAGAATGAATTAAGCTATGAAATAGGATTCTTAGAATTGGCCCTGGAAAGATATGTTTTAGTTTTCTTAGAATACCGAGGTTTCTGCATACCTTCATTTTAATCAAATCAATATGGTGTTTAAAAGATAAATTTTCATCTAGGAGGATACCTAAGAAACGGACATAGGCCATCCTTTGGTCTACTAATAAAGCCTTTGGATATATGAATTTCAGATAATTGAGGACAAGCCTGGGATATACGAGAAAAAACTAAAAAACTAGTTTTAGAAACATTTAAGGCAAGAGAGTTAGCATCAAACCAAATTGAAACTCTCTCAAAGAGGTCCACTAACTTTGTACGAACCTCATCCTCTGTTCTCCCAGAAGTAATAAGGGTGGTATCATCGGCAAAAGTAACAAGAGAATCCGAGGTATGCAAACTATAGTTGTGGGTAAGGGAGACTGTTGGATGACATAGACGACAGCACTAAAGAGGATTTTTATTTCTAACTGCAAAAATTAGGTCATTTATATAAATTAAAAACAGTGCCGGCCCTAAAACTGACCCTTGAGGGACCCCCTGGTCAACACTTGATGGTGAGCGAAAAAGTGGATCAACAGAAATTATTCTACCAGACAAGAAAGACTTGAACCAATAAAACGCACTACCTCTTACGCCAAAATGAGAAAGTTTAAATAGAAGAACACTGTGGGTTAAAGAATCAAAGGCTTTACGAACATCCAGAAACAAAGCAGCAGGAATCAAATGGGAATCTATGGCAGAGTGAAGATAATTCAGTAAAACTGCACAAGCATGCTCAGTCGAATGATTTGCTCGAAAACCAAATTGAAAATTGTGAAAAAAATCTTTAGAAGTAAGAAAATTATTAAGACGAGAAAGCATCGCCTTCTCAAATATTTTGCTAAACACAGACAACAAAGAAATTGGCCGATAGTTGGCTGGATCATTTCGTGTCCCCCCCCCTTATATAATATGATGACTCGAGCACGCTTGAGACTACTCGGGAAAATACCATGCTGAAAGGAGAGGTTAATAAGTTTTGTTAAGGGATAAATAATGGAAGGAAGTATGAACTTAATTACTTTAGTAGGAATATTATCAGGGCCAGACGACGAACAATTTTTCAATCCCATAACAATTTTAGCTATTTTTCTCCGTCGCTGGTTTCAAAAACATTGACTTCATACAAGGTGGCCCGAAGATAAGACCTGAAGTCGGATCCTGAAGGAGAAGAACCAACAGCCGAAGCGCGTCCTTTTACCAATATTCGCAAAATATGAAGTAAATGCATCTTGCACATTCAGTTCACCTTCGATGATTTTGCCATCGAGATCCAAAAAAGAAGGGGTTGATGGAGACTGAAAAGAGGGCCTAAGCACAGAATTTATAACCTGCCAAGTTTTTCGTATATCTTTACCACAATCTGAAAAACAATTAAAATAATACTGGGACTTGGCCTTTCGACACACATAATTATAAATATTCCTATAAATTTTAAATCGCTGAAAGCAAATAGCTTTCATTGAAGGGCTAGCAGACTTAAAGGCCCTCCAGAGATTATTTTTTCTCCTACAACTCCTAAGGAGACCAGGGGTCATCCAAGGATTTAGAGGAAAAGCATTCTTAGACTTACGATTAGAAGGTGAAACAGAACAAATATCAAGAACAGCGTCTTTAATAGACTCATAAAAAGTATCAAATAAATTACAAAAATCAGAATCACTCTCAAAACCACCCCCAAGAATTTTCTGCCAATCTTGACCTAAGAAGCATCAATTCCACTTCACCAAACCTAAAAGGCCTCTTACCAGACTCACAAGTCCTCTCAATAGTCAGTTTATCAAACAGTATCTAGAGTAAACAGGGAAATGATCGGAAATGTCGCTCACTAAAACATAATTTTGGATCAAGGTGGCCGTACAGAAAATATTGTCAATCAGAGATGAGGTACTCTCTGTTATGCGAGATGGGATGCATACAGAAGGTAAAGTACCTGCGGCAAGCATGGACGACAGAAAATCCAAAGATACAGAAGACTTTATATCCATCAAGTTTATATATAAAATCTCCCATAATAATTAATTCAGTCGACTGAGGATGGTATCCAGTAGATCATTAAGGGTGTGTAGAAACAGTGGAATAGAGCCACTAGGAGATCGATAAATAATACCAACAATTAAATCCTTACCTCCACATTTCATATCTACGAAAAGTGACTCAAAGACACCTTCGATATTTCTGATAAATCCATTCTAAGAGAATATGGGAGATTATTAGAAATATACAAAGCAAGACCACCCTTGGCCATCTTTTGTCGATTCAGTCGTTCCATTTTATAACCTTGCAAATCCAAAAGCATATCATTTTTAGAACCTAAAAAAGTCTCGCATAAACCAACAACGTCAGGTAGCCCATCAGAAACAATCTGTTTTAGATGGTCAATTGAAGAACAAAGACCCTGGATATTCAACTGGAGCACTGAAAAATATCCATCCCGCTTGACAGCCTCCCTCAGACTAGAAACATATTTACTTATTACTGTGTGGTTCACTGTGGTCAAATCACTGTTGACATGTCCGATAGAATTATCAGGAAAGCTATCCGACAATGGCTAAAGCTAGAAATTAGAAGTGTTGATACCCACTTTAAACGACACTCCTTCCTTATTGTTCTATCTTTAAAAGCTTACCTTTAATCTGATCTTTCTTGGCAAAATAATCAGAGATGTCCCTCGATCCTTTACGGCTTTCCGCCATCATTCTTTGTTTCTTCTCTGTTCTATATTCATGCCCTGATTTTTTTTTCCGATCCATTTTAAATGCGTTTCCGTCTTACTGGTCTAACACACGGAGCAAAAATACTCCGAAGGCAGTGGCAGGGTCGCTCGCGCCTAGCCTCCCGCCGGTTGGATCTAACCACCCACGCAACTCCCCAAAGACATGCGTTTCTCGTAAGCATTCACAAAATGTTTTGCTCGTTTAGCACGTCCCAAAAATAAACCCAATAATCATGATTCGTGCAGTGTCGGATTTGAACTTTAGATAATGTGATAAAAAGAAATTAAAAATGACGGCGTATCCGATTTTTTTTTTAGCGTCGGCCTTAGTTGAATCATTCACAAAAAAGGGTCGTTTGCACGATGGATGAGAGGGCGCCAGAAAATCTTGGGGGGGGGGGGCCAGGGCCCGGCCCCCCCTGGATCCGCCGCTGGCAGGGTATGTATATTATAGCAGTGATTGTGGCAGTGGGTTTTATAATACTTTAGCTGTTAAATGGGTTCCTTCGGTTTATTTGTTGTGTCTGTTCTTTGCCAAATCAATCATGGTTTTGTGTCTTTTGTTTTGTCATCAGTCTCTACAGTGACAAAATCCAAGCAGTTAAAATTGTTATTTGTGCTTGTAATATGCATACCTCTTTTCTTTGTTTTTTTGTTTTGTCATGTAATTATATGACATATCCTTTACCTGTTTTGTTGAACATTGTTTCTTTTAGAAACATATAAAATGTATTGGTGTAGAACACAACCAGAATTTCCTTTTGGAAGGTTCCAACTAATTTCTAGAAATGAGGGTGGCTGGGGAAAAGGTCTCATGTTTAAAACAAAAAAAAAAACGGGCCGTTTTTAAGATTAAAAAACTTCTTTTCAATGTTTCAGGGACTCTTTTGAATAGAATTCAATGGCCAAAGTACCTACTGTCAAATATTTAAACTGAAGGTCTTCAACGCTTTAATTTTTTAGCATTAACATGATTTGCTGTTGAAATTTTAGGATATTAGAAGTTGCGACAGAATGGGCAAACCTTTGCATGTAATATGCGAAGTTATTTTCTAAATATTTATAGATAAAGATAAAGTATAAAGTATTTATCTAGTATTCTCTAGTTAATCCTAAAAGATTTTATAGAAAAATATTTATCTAAATGGGTAAATAATGAGATGACGAGATAATACACGTGAAATACATATCTACTAACATGTTTTAATTCTTATTTGAATTTAAATTTAAATTACTTAAGGTATTTAACGAAATCTTTACAAGATTTTTCTATATTTTCTTTAAAAATATTTTTGTAGATGCCTCATTAACTAGATGGGAAGTTGATGCGTGTGAACAAGTTGTTTGTAATGAAATTTTGGTTGAATCATTTTTTGTTTACAGTGAAAATGAAATCTACCATTATTTTTTATATTTTTTGATCTATACAATATTTTACAGAAACTAGGTTTTATCATTCAGTAGTCTTGAGAAGTTTGGAACATATGAATCGTGATGCTTCTGTGTCCTACTTAGGATTTTCCTAAATTCTATGTTTTCGAAAAGTGACTTCTAGGTCTCCAGGACATGACGTCCCGATTCTTGAGTAGCAGCCTCCTGCTAATATCTATTAAAAACAGATGTCTTGAATGAAGTATTTGAGTTTTTTGTGGTTTGGTGACAGCCTGAATATATTTCCTTTTTGTATTATTTTTGTTTTTTGTTGTTAATGGTAAGTGTAGCTGACTTGAACTTTCTAAAGTAGGCTACCAAGGAAGTAAAATACAGTCAAAATTGTTGAATTGGTTCAGTAGAAGCTTACACAACCGTCTTGTGTCGTTGACGGTTGTGTCAACCTGTCAACGTTGCGTTAGAAAAAATGGGGAATTTAGTTTCTAACAGAAAACAACTCCATATGTAGTTATGTTGTTTTTGGTAGTAGTGGGGGACAAATAGAAACAAATGTGTGAAAAATAAAAAAAAATATGTTAAAACATATGGCAGAAAACAGCTTAAGAAGGTGTAATTTTCTTTTGATGCTATAGTTGTCTATGGGAACCAAGGGATTGTTAATATTAAATTCTTATGGACGGAAACTGTTGTTAAATTTAACAAATTAGTTTTGTCTATTAGTTTCAAGGTTTAACTTGGCAACAAGAAGAAAACGGGGTACTGCTTTAAAAACTGTATAATTTTGAAAAAAAGAAGCGATTTTCAGGTAGGAACTATTAACAGCATTTTACGGGATAAATTTGCCGCAATGTGGAATTTTAGACAGAAGGTAATAATAATAAATTTATATAATTGAGTTCTGTAACGCACAGTATGCTTTTGTTTTTTAAAGTTTAAAAACTGTCTTGTTATGCTAACTGGCATTCAGATGCTTGACTATCTTTGATCGAGTCCAAAAGTGAAAGTTCAACTTAGTCTTAAGGCACGATCCAAAAACCGTCACCCATACAAACAGTAACTGATGTATGTCTTGTAATTGGCTAAAAAATCAATCATTTTGAGCTCACATTTTTGCTGTGGACCAATCCTTCTACAACCGAGATTCTATATCAATCCGAGACAAACTTGAATGCCGCTTAAGAAACTGTAATATATTTTGAAATCAAAGCCTTTTCACTATTTTCAGCCTTACTTGTATGTACATGTGTCAGAGTCATAAAAAGCTTTTCTTGTTTTACTCTTGCTGCCTATGGTCTAACTCTAAAAGCCCAAGCTGAGGGGATTTCTGATGATGTACTAAAAGAAGCGGATTCACTATATGAAGATTGTAAATACAAGGAAGCTTACGACCTACTGAAACAGTTTTAAGGTAATTGCCGGAGTTTTTTTGTAGCTATTTAGATTTTCCCGTTATTTTGTCATAATGTATATTTTACTTGAATCAATAGTCTGAAAAGGGGTCGTTCCAAAGACACGACTTTCTCGATACACATTTATCAAGTTCAAATTAAACCATTTTATTATTCACATACGTTATACATGTATATATTGGACATAGGCCCATGAAGAGACAAACTCGAAAAACTAGGCCTAGACAAAGAGATATAATAACACTACAATACAAAAATAAACACGACGGCGAAGATGCAATGAAACAACAATAATATGAAAGTAGCAGCTAGCCCAGGATCCATAAATAAATATAAAAAAAAATATTACTAAAAAAATCAATATTATTAAATATAAATTAATACTAGAAAATAGCCGAGAGGACCACATTCACCCAGAGCAATAAACCATACAAATAACATTATTATTTTAAATAGACGCTAAATTTCAGATAATCTTGAACTCAATGAAATTTAAGATTTCTTTTTATTAAATGGATAGAAAAAAATTTATCAATAAGATCCTTGTGAGTATCCCAGCACAAGGCTATTGACACAAACATAGCAAATTTAGATCTCTCAGTACTGTTCTTGTCAATGTAGATGCTCTTTTTTTGATGAGTGTTATAATTATGTAATTCTTGTGATTTGGAGAACAAGCTTTGATTGAGATAATATGGCGGTAATTTCTTAATGTCATAACTGAATTTGAAAAGAATAGCTCAAAAGTAAATTGTTAAGAAACTGGAAGTATATCTATATAAGTATATAAAGATGCTGTGGAAGACTTATTTTGAACTGCAATAGGTGATGGAATAAAAAGCTTCAGGATTCTTAGGGCTTTATTTTAAAAAATCTGTATTGGTTTAATATGGCTTTTAAATGTAGATAAGTATACTAAAGAACAATAATTAATATTAGACTGAATCAGAGCAAAATATACGCTTCGTAAAGAAGAGTAGGGCAATGCTTCAACATTTGCATTAAACCAACGTACCTTGAAATCTTTAAGCGTAGATTTTGAATGTGTGTTTTAAAAGATAAGCTTTTGTCAATCACAAGTCCAAGGTATTTTATCATTTCCAACCGATATATTGATAATAGATACTTTGAAGAAGTAACTCGGGTAATATGAGGGCAGATATTTGACTTTCTGCCGTGAACTATAAAATTAGTTTTTGATCAATTCAACATAAAGAAAGAAAAACGAGCAAAAATGGGGTTTTTAAAGGCGAAATGAAAATACTGAAAAAACACAACAAAGCGAATATTTCGAGGGGACAAACGCCTCTCTTTTTCAGCACGAAACGAAAAAATACAATCAATGCGAGTACCGAAGAACAAACCAACAAATAAAACGTGGAGATTCAATGCGAATGTGAAAAAAAAACAATGAAAAAACCAAAAAAAAAAATTAAAAGATGAATAAAAATCAATAAAAGCCGAAAAATTTTAAGAATTAAAACCAAATCCCTAACAGCAATAAAAGTGAGTCATTCACCAATATCCGTGATTTGCAAAAAATTCAAAATGGAACCGCCATCGATGGATACTAGCGAGTAACTGAGAAATAAAAGACAAACATTCATTCACTCAAACCAAAACGAAACAGCATTGAATGAGTTTGAGGACTATGTCATCTGACTCCTGATTTTAATAATTGCATTGCTCGCATAAATTCAAACCAATAAAATTTGGAGAACGCCAATTAAGAACATCATAAAATGCAGTATCCAGTTTAGCCTCCAACTCCTCGTCATTCCTGTCAGAAAGTGAAACTACCGTATCATCAGCAAAATGTGTGTTGAGACACGGGATTGCTAAACCACGGTGAAGATCATTTATATAAAGTATAAAAAGCAGAGGACCTAGTACATAGCCCTGAGGTACCCCAACCTTCGAAGACTAGGGAACAGGCGGAGAGAGGAAATTGCCTCCGTCTATTTGTTGCTTTCTTTTATCAAGATAAGATTTAACTAGTCCCAACGCCGGTCCGCGCACACCACTATTATCCAATTTACAAAAAGAATACAATGGGACATTGTATCGAGTGCTTTTTTAAAATCTAAATATATGGTTGCTGGAATTTCACCTCTATCTAAGCATTCATGAATATTTTGGATGAGAGCAAGTATAGCGTGTTCAGTATTGTGTCCAGACCTAAAACCAAATTAGGAATTTGTGAAGGAATTAGACGATTTAAGAAAATCATAAAACCTTTTATCAATTGCCTTATCAAATATTTTAGAAAAAGCTGACAAAATAGAAATAGGGGTGGTAATTTGATGGGTTTTCAGGAGAGTCACCTTTGTGAAGTGGAATTATGCTCGCTTCTTTAAAAGCAGAGGGGAAATTTTCAGTTTTAAATGAAAGATTAATTATATACTGTAATGGTAAAATTACTGCGGACAATATTACTTTAACAATTATAGAACTAGATCCGTCTGTTCCCGTTGAATTACCTGGATTTCGATCACGCACTATTTTTGTTATTTCAGACTGAGAAACAGGCCCTAGAAAAATTTAATTACTTTGAGGAGATGATAGGTATAAAGAAAAATGTTTGTTGCTGCGTGAATCAAACTGGTTCATTACTGATGAAACAATTTTTCTCTCCTATATTAGCAAAATAAGTATTCAAAATATCAGCCATTTCTCCTTTTTATTAGTAATCGATCCATCCTCCAAACTAATAACTTCAGGAAACTTAGAATTCCTTTTTCTTTTTTTTATAAAAGAATTAACTGAAGACCACGTTTTGCTAGGAGAATTTTGAGCTTCTTCAAAAGACTCTTTATGATACCTATGTTTCGACAATAGTATCAGTGTGGCTAATTTATTTTTGAAAATTAAAAAAAAAATTATGTTATAATCAGTTGGAATTTTTAACTGCTTTTTAAATAAATGATTTTTTTTTTCTTTACTGATGTTAAAATTCCAGACGTTGTCCATGGCCTTATAGGAAATTTTTTTCTCACTTAGCTGCGGCATTTTCAAACAGTTCGTGGTAACGAACTGTAAGTAAGGAGCGACCCGGCTCAATGGTAACCGAAACTCTAAAAAACGGAATTTTGATACCAATAGATACATCAAAAGAATCAGATTTTAATTCTGATTTCAATATATAAGTTTCATCAAGTTTAATCTTACCTATCAAAAGTTACGCGCCTGAGAAAATTTGGCTGATTTTCGGAAAAAGGGGGAAAGACCCCCTAAAAGTTATAGAACCTTAATGAAAATCACACCATCATATTCAGCGTATCAGAGAACCCTACTGTAGAGGTTTCAAGCTCCTATCTCCAAAAATGTGGAATTTCCATTTTTTTGCCAGAAGAAAGGTCAGGGATGCGTGTTTATTTGTTTTTTGTTTTTTTGTTTTTTTTTTTTTTCTTTTCCCCAGGGGTGATCGTATCGACCCAGTGGTCCTAGAATATCGTGGGAGGGCTCATTGGAACGGAAATTAAAAGTTCTAGTGCCCTTTTTAAGTGACAAAAAAAATGGAGGGCAACTAGGCCCCCTCCCACGCTCATTTTTTTTTCCCAAAGTCTCCCGATCAAAATTTTGAGATAGCCATTTTGTTCAGAATGGTCGAAAATATTATAACTATGTCTTTTAGGATGACTTAATCCCTCGAAGCCCCCAGGGGGAGGGCTGAAAGTTATGAACTTTACCCAATGTTAACATATAGTATTGGTTATTGGGAAGTATACAGAAGTTTTCAGGGGGAATTTTTTCTGGTAGTGGGGGGTGGAGTGGGTCGGGGGTTATATGGGAGGATCTTTTCATGAAGGAAGATTTCATGGGGAAGGGACATTGCTATGAAGGGGGCGCCGGATTTCCCATCAATATTCTAAAAAAATCAGAAATTAAATATACAAAAACAAGTTTTTCAACTGAAAGTAAGGAGCAACATCAAAACTTAAAACGAACAAAAAAAAATATTAGCTATATGATTGGGTTCACCTTCTAGTCAATGCCTCGCTCTTTAAGCCAAAGATTTTTTTAGTACTTTCATAAGAGCTATTTATTCTAATTAACGGCCTTTGTGATTAAGGGATCATTTTAAACAATTGGAACAAAATTCGAACTTTAGCTTAAAGAGCAAGGTATTGACAAGGGGGCAAACCCCCTAATATACGTATTAAAAATATATGAATATAGAAGTTCGTTAAGTAAGTTAATTCGTAAGTTACGTATATTTATTAGTAGAGTGCTAGGTACTATTTTGCAGAGACGTATAGGAATTACCATGCTATTTGCAGAGACGTATAAGAAATACTTTGCAGAAACGTATAGGAAAAACATTTCCAGAGCATGTACTTATAGATTTGCTTGCCTTATGTTCCTTGACGTCTTTCCAGAGCATGTACTTATGGATTTGGGTGGATTATGTTCATTCCTGTGCTATTTGCCTAGGTTACGTTCCTTGGCACCTTTGCAAGGCAGATTACCAGACTGGTTATTGCTATTGATATCAATTGCACATGGAATTATACAAGAACCGTATAAGAAAACCCACGTCTGAGGCACTACACTTACACGTGAACATTCTAAAAAGCTGTCAACGCATGTTATTTGGAAGATTGCCTTAACTCGAGAGTAGTTTATTATTAAAAAATTAGATGTTGCAATCAGAATTGTTTGATTGACATTTGCAAAAAGGTGTAAGGGATTTGCGGATTGGAGTGTAACTAGAGAGTAGTTTGCTATTAAAAAATTGGACGCTACAACCAGAATTGTTTGATTGACATTTGCAAAAAAAGGGGTAAGGGATTATCAGTTAAGGTAACCCCTCGGAGTTGATAACTCAGGCAATTTGTTATAAATTTGAGACATCATCAATCTATGAAAATGGTTAATGATGATAGAATGACATTGTGAGTTGACCTAGCATTACCTCTCCGATGGGTTCTGTATAATACACAAGTTGTGTTTGAACAGTGTTGTCAGTTTAAAATAGGGTCCAACGTTAAAGTATACTAAAAAGTTGATACTAAGAGAGATGTAGTTTTTTTTTTACTTTACTTTACTTACTTAAAGCTCTTGCTCGGCAGCGTCGCCAGCGTAGAGGGAACCAGTCGTCAGCGCCGTCAGTCTTCTCCAGAGTGGTCGGTTCAGGGCGAGGGTTGTCACTTCAGCCGGGTTGATGTTTCTGGAGGCGAGCCGATCACGGATGACGTCCGCCCATCTGGTGCTCGGTCTTCCCCTAGGACGCCTCCAGCCGTTTGCAGCTGGGTCGAAATCGAAGATGAGTCGGGCGGGGTGTTTGGGCAGGCAGACGGAGCAGATGACCATACCAACGCAGCGAGCGAGACTCAAGCTGCTCGGACAGGGGTGGGAGTTTGAAGGACCTGAGGATTTCCGAATTTCGTACCCTGTCGGGCCATCGGGAGCCTTCGATTTTTCGGAGGTGTTTCGTCTGGATGGCATCTACCTTCAGCGTCTGTGTCTGAGTCAGCGACCAAGTCTCAGCAGAATAGAGCATAACGCTGGCAACCGAAGCAGAATATATTCGTGCTTTGGTGAGACGGCTGATCTGGGGTTTATGGAAGACCGTTTTTAGAAGGCGACCGAAGACAGAGTTTGCTTTTGCCGCTCTTGCTGATATTTCGGCGATGTAGATGGCAAGAGAGATGTAGATGGCAAGAAAATAATTTTAATAATGAAATTCAGAACAAAACTTAGAAATGCTTGCAAATCAAGTAGTAAGGTGTATGTGAGTACAAACCATCAAGGATCATAAGCACCAATGACCCTAACCAGCAGAAACATCAACCCACCAAAGGTCCTCTATCCCCAAACTCGAAGGATGCCCCCTCCGCTCCAACTTTTTGGCCCCCTCCCCCCATGTTTTTTTGGCAATTGACATTTTTTCTGAAAACAAGTATCATTCATTACGATCGTAGCTTTCAAATGTGAAACTTAAGGCCATTTTTGGATCGAAAAATAAACTATTTCTGTAAAATCTGAGTTAATAAAGGTTTTTGACCTTAAACTCTAGTTTTTTTGTAAGAAAATTATGGAAAATACAATTTTCTGGTTCAAATGTGAAACAAGTCCATTTTTGGATACAAAAAATAAAACTATTTCCGTAAAATCTGAGCAAATTAGGGTTTTTGACCGTAAACTATAGTTTTTTGTAAGAAAATTATGGAAAATACAATTCTCTGGTTCAAATGTGAAACTTAAGTCCATTTTTGGATCGAAAAAAAAACTGTTTCTGTAAAATCTGAGCTAATAAGGTTTTTTGACCGTAAACTCTAGTTTTTTGTAAGAAAATTATGGAAAATACAATTCTCTGGTTCAAATGTGAAACTTAAGCCCATTTATGGATCGAAAAATAAAACAATTTTCTTAAAATCTGAGCTAATTAGGGTTTTCGACCGTAAACTAGTTTTTTGTAAGAAAATTATGGAAAATACAATTCTCTGGTTCAAATGTGAAACTTAAGTCCAATTTGGATCGAAAAAATAAACTGTTTCTGTAAAATCTGAGCTAATAAGGGTTTTTGACCTTAAACTCTAGTTTTTTTTAAGAAAATTATGGAAAACAATTCTCCGGTTCAAATGTGAAACTTAAGTCCTTTTTTGGATCGAAAAATAAAACGATTTCTGTAAAATCAGAGTTAATAAGGGTTTTTGACCGTAAACTCTAGTTTTTTGGAAGAAAATTATGGAAAATACAATTCTCTGGTTCAAATGTGAAACTTAAGCCCATTTATGGATCGAAAAATAAAACTATTTCTGTAAAATCTGAGCTAATAAGGGTTTTTGACCGTAAACTCTAGTTTTTTGTAAGAAAATTACGGAAAATACAATTCTCTGGTTCAAATGTGAAACTTAAGTCCTTTTTTGGATCGAAAAATAAAACGATTTCTGTAAAATCTGAGCTAATAAGGGTTTTTGACCGTAAACTCTAGTTTTTTGTAAGAAAATTATGGAAAATACAATTCTCTGGTTCAAAAGTGAAACTTGAAACCTTTTTTGGATCGAAAAATAAAACTATTTCTGTAAAATCTGAGCTAATAAGGGTTTTTGACCGTAAACTCTAGTTTTTTGTAAGAAAATTACGGAAAATACAATTCTCTGGTTCAAATGTGAAACTTAAGTCCTTTTTTGGATCGAAAAATAAAACGATTTCTGTAAAATCTGAGCTAATAAGGGTTTTTGACCGTAAACTCTAGTTTTTTGTAAGAAAATTATGGAAAATACAATTCTCTGGTTCAAATGTGAAACTTAAGTCCTTTTTTGGATCGAAAAAATAAAACGATTTCTGTAAAATCTGAGCTAGTAAGGTTTTTGACCGTAAACTCTATTTTTTTTGTAAGAAAATTATGGAAAATACAATTCTCTGGTTCAAATGTGAAAATTAAGTCCTTTTTTGGATCGAAAAATAAAACGATTTCTATAAAATCTGAGTTAATAAGGGTTTTTTTGACCGTAAACTCTAGTTTCTTGTAAGAAAATTATGGAAAATACAATTCTGTAGTTCAAATGTGAAACTTAAGTCGAGTTTCTGATGCTCATAATGATGATGAGGATTGATGGTTCTAATTCATTATTTTTTTTTCATAAAACAAACTATTTTTTTTTTGAACTTTGAAATTATTCAACTTTATTTATTTTTTGTGGCACTCTCACTATGACTCTGTTTGTGTGTTGTGTCTGTGCGTGTCTCGTCTCTATGTGTGTGTGTCATCTCTGTGGGTGTGTCGTCTCTGTTTTTGTGTCTTCTCTGTATGTTTGTCGTCTCTTTGCGTGTGTCGTCTCTTTGTGTGTTTCGTCTCTGTGTGTGTATCATCTCTTTGTGTATGTTGTCTTTGTGTGTTTGTCCTCTCTCTGTGTGTGTGTGTCGTCTCTCTCTCTATGTGTCTCGTCTCTGTGTGTTTTGTCATCTCTGTGCATGTGTCGTCTCTATGTGTAAGTCCTCACTTTGAGTTTTTCGTCTCTGTGTGTGTGTCGTTTCTGTGTGTGTGTCGTCTCTGTGTGGGTCTTGTCTCTGTGTGTGTGTGTTTGTGTTGTCTCTATGCGTGTCTCGTCTCTATGTATGTTTCGTATCTGTGTGTGTGTGTCTCGTCTCTCTGGGTGTGTGTGTGTGTTGTCTCTCTGTGTGTGTGTATTTTCCTATGTATGCGAGAAAAGGATGTTGATATAGAATTTAATCACTCTTATACTTAGATTTTGTGAAATTGCTGTATTGTCTGTCTAGGAAGCGACTTTAAACGATAATGAATGTTAATAGAGAGTTTCTTAAAAAAAAAATTCATATTTCCTATAATAAAATTTCTGTATTGTGTATCCAAGAGATGAATTCAAGAAAGAGTTTGTTACTTACTTACTTACCTACTTCCTACTTACTTGCAATTTTTTCATAATGACATATCCAACAACGGATGTTGATAAAGAATTTATTCATTCTGATACCTAGATTTTGTCAATGTTACCTCATGTGTCTTGCAATAGATGTATGCAAATTCCTTTTCTCACATCTCCGATGTTTTAATGGACATTCTAAACTTTTGATATGCTAGCTTACTCTAAAAATAATGAACACATAACAATGTAATGCATAATATATTTTTAATGAAATAATGCTATATAGAATATTAATACAAAATTATATTATGACACATAGTCATACACACGTTCACTCTTAAACATCCAGAAACGATGGTCCCATGATATAGAATAGTTTTTTACCATGTCTTATGCATTTATCACGATCAGGTATGTCCTTAGGTATCCAGTGCGCGAAGAACCTGACCTTGTCTTCAGGACGGTGATAAACCCCTTCAAATTTAGGACACTTAAATTCTTCTAGATTGAAAAGTGGAATCCTAGGGTCACACTTTTGAATTAAAACTTTATCTGTAGGTACATTACCCTTTACATAGAGTGCTTACACTCCGAAAAAGTTGCCAATTTCACTGACTTCCTCCTGGACATTTCTCAGTTCCTGACCACTATTATTAAGTTGTGTAATCACTCTATCGTAGAATCCCAGTCTGTTTATACGATGTAATGTAGTACTCCACAAGCTTTTATCATGCTCAAAAATGTTATAGTTCACTATCCATTGATAACAGTCAATTTCTTCGAGTTCCATTGACAATAATAAAAATGCACATTCAAATATAACACCACAAGATTATTTTTTCAAACCGATAAATTCTGTGTCGTACAGTCCTATCATCTTGGAAGCTATTAATGTAGTTGTTAAGAAGAGAAATACATCATCAAACTTTTATACCTTCGCTCAAGGTTGAATGGAGCTATGGCTAGGGGGGATGACTCCAAAAACCATCTGAATTCATTGTGGGGAGGAGTCATAAAACCTTTAGAATTCATTGCGGGGAGGAGTCATAGAACTCTCGGTATCTATTGCATGCAAATGAAGTCGGGAAATTACAATTTTTTTTATAATTTCTGTATTGTGTATCCAAGAAGTGAATTCAAGAAATATATTTTGCCATTTTTAAGATACGTACAAAAAAAAGATAAAAAATAAATAAAGTTGAATAATTTCAAAGTTAATTTGTCATTTTAAGATACGTACAAAAAAAAGATAAAAAAATAAATAAGGTTGAAGAATTTCAAAGTTCAAAAAAAATAGTTTGTTTTATGAAAAAAAATAATGAATTAGAACCATCAATCCTCATCATCATTATGAGTGTCCAAAACTCGACTTAAGTTTCACATTTGAACTACAGAATTGTATTTTCCATAATTTTCTTACAAGAAACTAGAGTTTACGGTCAAAAACCCTTATTAGCTTAGATTTTATGGAAATAGTTTTGTTTTCCGATCCAAAATAGACTGAAGTTTCACATTTGAACCAGAGAATTGTATTTTCCATAATTTTTCTTACAAAAAACTAGCTTACTGTCAAAAACCTTAATTAGCTCAGATTTTACGGAAATAGTTTTATTTTTCGATCCATAAATGGACTTAAGTTTCATATTTGAATCAGAGAGAATTGTATTTTCCATAATTTCCTTACAAAAAACTAGAGTTTACGGTCAAAAACCCTTATTAGCTCAGATTTTACGGAAATAGTTTTATTTTTCGATCCATAAATGGACTTAAGTTTCACATTTGAACCAGAGAATTGCATTTTCAATAATTTTCTTACAAAAAACTAGAGTTTACGGTCAAAAACCCTTATTAGCTCAGATTTTACGGAAATAGTTTTATTTTTCGATCAAAATATGGACTTAAGTTTCACATTTGAACCAGAGAATTGTATTTTCCATAATTTTCTTACAAAGAACTAGAGTTTACGGTCAAAAATCCTTATTAACTCAGATTTTACAGAAATCGTTTTATTTTTCGATCCATAAAAGGACTTAAGTTTCACATTTGAACCAGAGAATTGTATTTTCAATAATTTTCTTACAAAAAACTAGAGTTTACGGTCAAAACCCTTATTAGCTCAGATTTTACAGAAATCGTTTTATTTTTCGATCCAAAAAAGGACTTAAGTTTCACATTTGAACAGGGGAATTGTATTTTCCATAATTTTCTTACAAAAAACTAGAGTTTACGGTCAAAAACCCTTATTAGCTCAGATTTTACAGAAACAGTTTATTTTTTCGATCCAAAAATGTACTTAAGTTTCACATTTGAACCAGAGAATTGTATTTTCCATAATTTTCTTGCAAAAAACTAGAGTTTACGGTAAAAAATTCTTATTAACTCAGATTTTACAGAAATAGTTTTATTTTTCGATCCATAAATGGGCTTAAGTTTCACATTTGAACCAGAGAAATCGTATTTTCCATAATTTTTCTTACAAAAAACTAAGTTTACGGTCAAAAACCCTTATTAACTCAGATTTTACGGAAATAGTTTTTTTTTCGATCAAAAATGGACTTAAGTTTCACCTTTGAACCAGAAAATTGTATTTTCCATAATTTTCTTACAAAAAACTAGAGTTTACGGTCAAAAACCCTTATTAACTCAGATTTTACAGAAATCGTTTTATTTTTTCGATTCAAAAAAGGACTTGTTTCACATATGAACCAGAGAATTGTATTTTACATAATTTTCTTACAAAAAACTAGAGTTTACGGTCAAAAACCCTTATTAGCTCAGATTTTACAGAAATAGTTTTATTTTTCGATCCAAAAAAGGACTTAAGTTTCACATTTGAACCAGGGAATTGTATTTTCCATAATTTTCTTACAAAAAACTAGAGTTTACGGTCAAAAATCCTTATTAGCTCAGATTTTACAGAAACAGTTTTATTTTTTCGATCTAAAAATGGACTTAAGTTTCACATTTGAACCAGAGAATTGTATTTTCCATAATTTTCTTACAAAAAAATATAGTTTACGGTCAAAAGCCCTAATTAGCTCAGATTTTACGGAAATAGTTTTATTTTTCGATCCATAAATGGGCTTAAGTTTCACATTTGAACCAGAGAATTGTATTTTCCATAATTTTCTTACAAAAAACTAGAGTTTACGGTCAAAAACCCTCATTAACTCTGATTTTACAGAAATCGTTTTATTTTTTCGATCCAACAAAGGACTTAAGTGTTTCACATTTGAACCAGAGAATTGTATTTTCCATAATTTTCTTACAAAAAACTAGAGTTTACGGTCAAAAACCCTTATTAGCTCAGATTTTACCGAAACAGTTTATTTTTTTCGATCCCAAAATGGACTTAAGTTTCACATTTGAACCAGAGAATTGTATTTTCCATAATTTTCTTACAAAAAACTATAGTTTACGGTAAAAAAACCCTAATTAGCTCAGATTTTACGGAAATAGTTTTATTTTTCGATCCATAAATGGGCTTAAGTTTCACATTTGAACCAGAAAATTGTATTTTCCATAATTTTCTTACAAAAAACTAGAGTTTACGGTCAAAAACCCTTATTAACTCAGATTTTACAGAAATCGTTTATTTTTCGATCCAAAAAAGGACTCAAAGTTAATTTGTCATTTTAAGATACGTACAAAAAAAGATAAAAAAATAAATAAGGTTGAATAATTTCAAAGTTAAAAAAAAAAATAGTTTGTTCTATGAAAAAAAATAATGAATTAGAACCATCAATCCTCATCATCATTATGAGTGTCCAAAACTCGACTTAAGTTTCACATTTGAACTACAGAATTGTATTTTCCATAATTTTCTTACAAGAAACTAGAGTTTTTACGGTCAAAAACCCTTATTAGCTTAGATTTTATGGAAATAGTTTTGTTTTCCGATCCAAAAATAGACTTAAGTTTCACATTTGAACCAGAGAATTGTATTTTCCATAATTTTCTTACAAAAAACTATAGTTTACGGTCAAAAACCTTAATTAGCTCAGATTCTACGGAAATAGTTTTATTTTTCGATCCATAAATGGACTTAAGTTTCACATTTGAATCAGAGAGAATTGTATTTTCCATAATTTCCTTACAAAAAACTAGAGTTTACGGTCAAAAACCCTTATTAGCTCAGATTTTACGGAAATAGTTTTATTTTTCTATCCATAAATGGACTTAAGTTTCATATTTGAACCAGAGAATTGCATTTTCAATAATTTTCTTAAAAAAACTAGAGTTTACGGTCAAAAACCCTTATTAGCTCAGATTTTACGGAAATAGTTTTATTTTTCGATCAAAATATGGACTTAAGTTTCACATTTGAACCAGAGAATTGTATTTTCCATAATTTTCTTACAAAGAACTAGAGTTTACAGTCAAAATCCTTATTAACTCAGATTTTACAGAAATCGTTTTATTTTTCGATCCAAAAACAGACTTAAGTTTCACATTTGAACCAGAGAATTGTATTTTCCATAATTTTCTTACAAAATACTAGAGTTTACGGTCAAAAACCCTTATTAGCTCAGATTTTACAGAAATCGTTTTATTTTTCGATCCAAAAAAGGACTTAAGTTTCACATTTGAACAAGGGAATTGTATTTTCCATAATTTTCTTACAAAAAACTAGAGTTTACGGTCAAAAACCCTTATTAGCTCAGATATTACAGAAACAGTTTATTTTTTCGATCCAAAAATGTACTCAAGTTTCACATTTGAACCAGAGAATTGTATTTTCCATAATTTTCTTGCAAAAAAACTAGAGTTTACGGTCAAAAATTCTTATTAACTCAGATTTTACAGAAATAGTTTTATTTTTCGATCCATAAATAGGCTTAAGTTTCACATTTGAACCAGAGAATCGTATTTTCCATAATTTTCTTACAAAAAACTAGAGTTTACGGTCAAAAACCCTTATTAACTCAGATTTTACAGAAATCGTTTTATTTTTCGATCCAAAAAAGGACTTAAGTTTCACATTTGAAACTTAACCGTAAACTCTTCTCATTCTCTGGTTTGTATACAAACCAGAGAATTCTCTGTATACAAACCAATACAATTATCTGGTTCAAATGTGAAACTTAAGCCCATTTATGGATCGAAAAATAAAACAATTTTCTTAAAATCTGAGCTAATTAGGGTTTTCGACCGTAAACTAGTTTTTTGTAAGAAAATTATGGAAAATACAATTCTCTGGTTCAAATGTGAAACTTAAGTCCATTTTTGGATCGAAAAAAAATAAATTGTTTCTGTAAAATCTGAGCTAATAAGGGTTTTTGACCTTACACTCTAGTTTTTTTAAGAAAATTATGGAAAACAATTCTCTGGTTCAAATGTGAAACTTAAGTCCTTTTTTGGATCGAAAAATAAAACGATTTCTGTAAAATCAGAGTTAATAAGGGTTTTTGACCGTAAACTATAGTTTTTTTTGTAAGAAAATTATGGAAAATGCAATTCTCTGGTTCAAATGTGAAACTTAAGTCCATTTTTGGATCGAAAAAATAAACTGTTTCTGTAAAATCTGAGCTAATAAGGGTTTTTGACCGTAAACTCTAGTTTTTTGTAAGAAAATTATGGAAAATACAATTCTCTGGTTCAAATGTGAAACTTAAAACCTTTTTTGAATCGAAAAAAAAAAACGATTCCTGTAAAATCTGAGTTAATAATGGTTTTTGACCGTAAACTCTAGTTTTTTGTAAGAAAATTATGGAAAATACAATTCTCTGTTCGAATGTGAAACTTAAGTCCTTTTTTGGATCTAAAAATAAAACGATTTCTGTAAAATCTGAGCTAGTAAGGGTTTTTGACCGTAAACTCTATTTTTTTGTAAGAAAATTATGGAAAATACAATTCTCTGGTTCAAATGTGAAACTTAAGTCCTTTTTTGGATCGAAAAATAAAACGATTTCTGTAAAATCTGAGTTAATAAGGGTTTTTGACCGTAAACTCTAGTTTCTTGTAAGAAAATTATGGAAAATACAATTCTGTAGTTCAAATGTGAAACTTAAGTCGAGTTTCTGATGCTCATAATGATGATGAGGATTGATGGTTCTAATTCATTATTTTTTTTTTCATAAAACAAACTATTTTTTTTTGAACTTTGAAATTATTCAACTTTATTTATTTTTTGTGGCACTCTCACTATGACTCTGTTTTGTGTGTTGTGTCTGTGCGTGTCTCGTCTTTATGTGTGTGTGTGTCATCTCTGTGGTGTGTCGTCTCTGTTTTTGTGTCTTCTCTGTATGTTTGTCGTCTCTTTGCGTGTGTCGTCTCTTTGTGTGTTTCGTCTCTGTGTGTGTGTGTATCATCTCTTTGTGTATGTTGTCTTTGTGTGTTTGTCCTCTCTGTGTGTGTGTGTGTCGTCTCTCTCTCTATGTGTCTCGTCTCTGTGTGTTTTGTCATCTCTGTGCATGTGTCGTCTCTATGTGTAAGTCCTCACTTTGAGTTTGTCGTCTCTGTGTGTGTGTCGTTTCTGTGTGTGTGTCGTCTCTGTGTGGGTCTTGTCTCTGTGTGTGTGTGTTTGTGTTGTCTCTATGCGTGTCTCGTCTCTATGTATGTTTCGTATCTGTGTGTGTGTGTCTCGTCTCTCTGGGTGTGTGTGTGTGTTGTCTCTCTGTGTGTGTGTATTTTCCTATGTATGCGAGAAAAGGATGTTGATATAGAATTTAATCACTCTTATACTTTGATTTTGTGAAATTGCTGTATTGTCTGTCTAGGAAGCGACTTTATACGATAATGAATGTTAATAGAGAGTTTCTTAAAAAAAAATTTCATAATTTCCTATAATAAAATTTCTGTATTGTGTATCCAAGAGATGAATTCAAGAAAGAGTTTGTTACTTACTTACTTACCTACTTCCTACTTACTTGCAATTTTTTCATAATGACATATCCAACAACGGATGTTGATAAAGAATTTATTCATTCTGATACCTAGATTTTGTCAATGTTACCTCAGGTGTCTGGCAATAGATGTATGCAAATTCCTTTTCTCACATCTCCGATGTTTTAATGGACATTCTAAACTTTTGATATGCTAGCTTACTCTAAAAATAATGAACACATAACAATGTAATGCATAATATATTTTTAATGAAATAATGCTATATAGAATATTAATACAAAATTATATTATGACACATAGTCATACACACGTTCACTCTTAAACATCCAGAAACGATGGTCCCATGATATAGAATAGTTTCTACCATGTCTTATGCATTTATCACGATCAGGTATGTCCTTAGGTATCCAGTGCGCGAAGAACCTGACCTTGTCTTCAGGACGGTGATAAACCCCTTCAAATTTAGGACACTTAAATTCTTCTAGATTGAAAAGTGGAATCCTAGGGTCACACTTTTGAATTAAAACTTTATCTGTAGGTACATTACCCTTTACATAGAGTGCTTACACTCCGAAAAAGCTACCAATTTCACTGACTTCCTCCTGGACATTTCTCAGTTCCTGACCACTATTATTAAGTGGTGTAATCACTATCGTAGAATCCCAGTCTGTTTATACGATGTAATGTAGTACTTCACAAGCTTTTATCATGCTCAAACATGTTAAAGTTCACTATCCAATGATAACAGTCAATTTTTTCGAGTTCCATTGACAATAATAAAAATGCACATTCAAATATACACACACAAAGATTATTTTTTCAAACCGATAAATTCTGTGTCGTACAGTCCTATCATCTTGGAAGCTATTAATGTAGTTGTTAAGAAGAGAAATACATCATCAAACTTTTATACCTTCGCTCAAGGTTGAATGGAGCTATGGCTTGGGGGGATGACTCCAAAAACCATCTGAATTCATTGTGGGGGAGGAGTCATAAAACCTTTAGAATTCATTGCGGGGAGGAGTCATAGAACTCTCGGTATCTATTGCATGCAAATGAAGTCGGGAAATTACAATTTTTTTTTTATAATTTCTGTATTGTGTATCCAAGAAGTGAATTCAAGAAATATATTTTGCCATTTTAAGATACGTACAAAAAAAAATAAAAATAAATAAAGTTGAATAATTTCAAAGTTAATTTGTCATTTTAAGATACGTACAAAAAAAAGATAAAAAAATAAATAAGGTTGAATAATTTCAAAGTTCAAAAAAAAAATAGTTTGTTTTATGAAAAAAAATAATGAATTAGAACCATCAATCCTCATCATCATTATGAGTGTCCAAAAACTCGACTTAAGTTTCACATTTGAACTACAGAATTATATTTTCCATAATTTTCTTACAAGAAACTAGAGTTTACGGTCAAAAACCCTTATTAACTCAGATTTTATAGAAATCGTTTTATTTTTCGATCCAAAAAAGGACTTAATTTTCACATTTGAACCAGAGAATTGTATTTTCCATAATTTTCTTACAAAAAAAATAGAGTTTACGGTCAAAAACCCTAACTAGCTCAGATTTTACAGAAATCGTTTTATTTTTCGATCCAAAAAAGGACTTAAGTTTCACATTTAAACCAGAGAATTGTATTTTCCATAATTTTCTTACAAAAAACTAGAGTTTACGGTCAAAAACCATTATTAACTCAGATTTTACAGGAATCGTTTATTTTTCGATCCAAAAAAGGTTTCAAGTTTCACATTTGAACCAGAAAATTGTATTTTCCATAATTTTCTTACAAAAAACTAGAGTTTACGGTCAAAAAAAACCCTTATTAGCTTAGATTTTATGGAAATAGTTTTGTTTTCCGATCCAAAAATAGACTTAAGTTTCACATTTGAACCAGAGAATTGTATTTTCCATAATTTTCTTACAAAAAACTATAGTTTACTGTCAAAAAACCTTAATTAGCTCAGATTTTTACGGAAATAGTTTTTTTTTTTTCGATCCATAAATGGACTTAAGTTTCATATTTGAATCAGAGAGAATTGTATTTTCCATAATTTCCTTACAAAAAACTAGAGTTTACGGTCAAAAACCCTTATTAGCTCAGATTTTTACGGAAATAGTTTTATTTTTCGATCCATAAATGGACTTAAGTTTCACATTTGAACCAGAGAATTGCATTTTCAATAATTTTCTTACAAAAAACTAGAGTTTACGGTCAAAAACCCTTATTAGCTCAGATTTACGGAAATAGTTTTATTTTTCGATCAAAAAATGGACTTAAGTTTCACATTTGAACCAGAGAATTGTATTTTCCATAATTTTCTTACAAAGAACTAGAGTTTACGGTCAAAAATCCTTATTAACTCAGATTTTACAGAAATCGTTTTATTTTTCGATCCATAAAAGGACTTAAGTTTCACATTTGAACCAGAGAATTGTATTTTCCATAATTTTCTTACAAAAAACTAGAGTTTACGGTCAAAACCCTTATTAGCTCAGATTTTACAGAAATTGTTTTATTTTTCGATCCAAAAAAGGACTTAAGTTTCACATTTGAACAGGGGAATTGTATTTTCCATAATTTTCTTACAAAAAAACTAGAGTTTACGGTCAAAAACCCTTATTAGCTCAGATTTTACACAAACAGTTTATTTTTTCGATTCAAAAATGTACTTAAGTTTCACATTTGAACCAGAGAATTGTATTTTCCATAATTTTCTTGCAAAAAACTAGAGTTTACTGTCAAAAATTCTTATTAACTCAGAATTTACAGAAATAGTTTTTTATTTTTCGATCCATAAATGGGCTTAAGTTTCACATTTGAACCAGAGAATCGTATTTTCCATAATTTTCTTACAAAAAACTAGAGTTTACGGTCAAAAACCCTTATTAACTCAGATTCTACGGAAATAGTTTTATTTTTCGATCAAAAATGGACTTAAGTTTCACATTTGAACCAGAGAATTTTATTTTCCATAATTTTCTTACAAAAAACTAGAGTTTACGGTCAAAAACCCTTATTAACTCAGATTTTACAGAAATCGTTTTATTTTTCGATCCAAAAAAGGACTTGTTTCACATATGAACCAGAGAATTGTATTTTCCATAATTTTCTTACAAAAAACTAGAGTTTACGGTCAAAAACCCTTATTAGCTCAGATTTTACAGAAATAGTTTTATTTTTCGATCCAAAAAGGACTTAAGTTTCACATTTGAACCAGAGAATTGTATTTTCCATAATTTTCTTACAAAAAACTAGAGTTTACGGTCAAAAATCCTTATTAGCTCAGATTTTACAGAAACAGGTTATTTTTTCGATCTAAAAATGGACTTAAGTTTCACATTTGAACCAGAGAATTGTATTTTCCATAATTTTCTTACAAAAAAATATAGTTTATGGTCAAAAACTCTAATTAGCTCAGATTTTACGGAAATAGTTTTATTTTTCGATCCATAAATGAGCTTAAGTTTCACATTTGAACCAGAGAATTGTATTTTCCATAATTTTCTTACAAAAAACTAGAGTTTACGGTCAAAAACCCTTATTAACTCTGATTTTACAGAAATCGTTTTATTTTTCGATCCAACAAAGGACTTAAGTTTCACATTTGAATCAGAGAGAATTGTATTTTCCGTAATTTTCTTACAAAAAACTAGAGTTTACGGTCAAAAACCCTTATTAGCTCAGATTTTACAGAAACAGTTTATTTTTTCGATCCAAAAATGGACTTAAGTTTCACATTTGAACCAGAGAATTGTATTTTCCATAATTTTTCTTACAAAAAACTATAGTTTACGGTCAAAAACCCTTATTAACTCAGATTTTACGGAAATAGTTTTTTATTTTTCGATCAAAAATGGACTTAAGTTTCACATTTGAACCAGAGAATTTTATTTTCCATAATTTTCTTACAAAAAACTAGAGTTTACGGTCAAAAAACCTTATTAACTCAGATTTTACAGAAATCGTTTTATTTTTTCGATCCAAAAAAGGACTTGTTTCACATATGAACCAGAGAATTGTATTTTCCATAATTTTCTTACAAAAAACTAGAGTTTGCGGTCAAAAACCCTTATTAGCTCAGATTTTACAGAAATAGTTTTATTTTTCGATCCAAAAAAAGGACTTAAGTTTCACATTTGAACCAGAGAATTGTATTTTCCATAATTTTCTTACAAAAAACTAGAGTTTACGGTCAAAAATCCTTATTAGCTCAGATTTTACAGAAACAGGTTATTTTTTCGATCTAAAAATGGACTTAAGTTTCACATTTGAACCAGAGAATTGTATTTTCCATAATTTTCTTACAAAAAAATATAGTTTATGGTCAAAAACTCTAATTAGCTCAGATTTTACGGAAATAGTTTTATTTTTCGATCCATAAATGAGCTTAAGTTTCACATTTGAACCAGAGAATTGTATTTTCCATAATTTTCTTACAAAAAACTAGAGTTTACGGTCAAAAACCCTTATTAACTCTGATTTTACAGAAATCGTTTTTATTTTTCGATCCAACAAAGGACTTAAGTTTCACATTTGAACCAGAGAATTGTATTTTCCATAATTTTCTTACAAAAAACTAGAGTTTACGGTCAAAAACCCTTATTAGCTCAGATTTTACCGAAACAGTTTATTTTTTCGATCCAAAAATGGACTTAAGTTTCACATTTGAACCAGAGAATTGTATTTTCCATAATTTTCTTACAAAAAACTATAGTTTACGGTCAAAAACCCTAATTAGCTCAGATTTTATGGAAATAGTTTTATTTTTCGATCCAAAAAAGGACTCAAAGTTAATTTGTCATTTTAAGATACGTACAAAAAAAGAAAAAAAAATAAATAAGGTTGAATAATTTCAAAGTTCAAAAAAAAATAGTTTGTTTTATGAAAAAAATAATGAATTAGAACCATCAATCCTCATCATCATTATGAGTGTCCAAAACTCCACTTAAGTTTCACATTTGAACTACAGAATTGTATTTTCCATAATTTTCTTACAAGAAACTAGAGTTTACGGTCAAAAACCCTTATTAGCTTAGATTTTATGGAAATAGTTTTGTTTTCCGATCCAAAAATAGACTTAAGTTTCACATTTGAACCAGAGAATTGTATTTTCCATAATTTTCTTACAAAAAACTATAGTTTACGGTCAAAAACCTTAATTAGCTCAGATTTTACGGAAATAGTTTTATTTTTCGATCCATAAATGGACTGAAGTTTCACATTTGAATCAGAGAGAATTGTATTTTCCATAATTTCCTTACAAAAAAACTATAGTTTACGGTCAAAAACCCTTATTAGCTCAGATTTTACGGAAATAGTTTTATTTTTTCGATCCATAAATGGACTTAAGTTTCACATTTGAACCAGAGAATTGCATTTTCAATAATTTTCTTACAAAAAACTAGAGTTTATGGTCAAAAACCCTTATTAGCTCAGATTTTACGGAAATAGTTTTTTTTATTTTTCGATCAAAAAATGGACTTAAGTTTCACATTTGAACCAGAGAATTGTATTTTCCATAATTTTTCTTACAAAGAACTAGAGTTTACGGTCAAAAATCCTTATTAACTCAGATTTTACAGAAATTGTTTTATTTTTCGATCCAAAAACAAACTTAAGTTTCACATTTGAACCAGAGAATTGTATTTTCCATAATTTTCTTACAAAAAACTAGAGTTTACGGTCAAAAACCCTTATTAGCTCAGATTTTACAGAAATCGTTTTATTTTTCGATCCAAAAAAGGACTTAAGTTTCACATTTGAACAAGGGAATTGTATTTTCCATAATTTTCTTACAAAAACTAGAGTTTACGGTCAAAACCCTTATTAGCTCAGATTTTTACAGAAACAGTTTATTTTTTTTTTCGATCCAAAAAATGTACTTAAGTTTCACATTTGAACCAGAGAATTGTATTTTCCATAATTTTCTTGCAAAAAACTAGAGTTTACGGTCAAAAATTCTTATTAACTCAGATTTTACAGAAATAGTTTTATTTTTCGATCCATAAATAGGCTTAAGTTTCACATTTGAACCAGAGAATCGTATTTTCCATAATCTTCTTACAAAAAACTAGAGTTTACGGTCAAAAACCCTTATTAACTCAGATTTTACGGAAATAGTTTTATTTTTCGATCAAAAATGGACTTAAGTTTCACATTTGAACCAGAGAATTGTATTTTCCATAATTTTCTTACAAAAAACTAGAGTTTACGGTCAAAAACCCTTATTAACTCAGATTTTACAGAAATCGTTTTATTTTTCGATCCAAAAAAGGACTTAAGTTTCACATATGAACCAGAGAATTGTATTTTCCATAATTTTCTTACAAAAAACTAGAGTTTACGGTCAAAAACCCTTATTAGCTCAGATTTTTACAGAAACAGTTTATTTTTTCGATCCAAAATGGACTTAAGTTTCACATTTGAACCAGAGAATTTTATTTTCCATAATTTTCTTACAAAAAACTATAGTTTACGGTCAAAAACCCTTATTAACTCAGATTTTACGGAAAAAGGTTTATTTTTTCGATCCATAAATGGGCTTAAGTTTCACATTTGAACCTGAGAATTGTATTTTCCATAATTTTCTTACAAAAAACTAGAGTTTGCGGTCAAAAACCCTTATTAACTCTGATTTTACAGAAATCGTTTTTATTTTTTCGATCCAACAAAGGACTTAAGTTTCACATTTGAACCAGAGAATTGTATTTTCCATAATTTTATTACAAAAAACTAGAGTTTACGGTCAAAAACCCTTATTAACTCAGATTTTACAGAAATCGTTTTATTTTTTCGATCCAAAAAAGGACTTAAGTTTCACATTTGAACCAGAGAATTGTATTTTCCATAATTTTGCTTACAAAAAAACGAGTTTACGGTCAAAAACCCTTATTAGCTCAGATTTTACAGAAACAGTTTATTTTTTCGATCCAAAAATGAACTTAAGTTTCATATTTGAACCAGAGAATTGTATTTTCCATAATTTTCTCACAAAAAACTATAGTTTACGGTCAAAAACCCTAATTAGCTCAGATTTTACGGAAATAGTTTAATTTTTTGATCCAAAAATGGACTTTAGTTTCACATTTGAACCAGAAAATTGTATTTTCCATAATTTTCTTACAAAAAACTAGAGTTTAAGGTTAAAAACCCTTATTAACTCAGATTTTACATAAATAGTTTTTTTTTCGATCCAAAAATGGACTTATTTTTCACATTTGAAAGCTACGATCGTAATGAATGATACTTGTTATCAGAAAAAATGTCAATTGCCAAAAAAAAAGAAAAAATGGGGGAGGGGGCCAAAAGTTGGAGCGGAGGGGGCATCCTTCGTGTTTGGGGATAGGGGACCTTTGGGGGGTTGATGTTTCTGCTGGTTAGGGTCATTGGTGCTTATGATCCTTGATGGTTCGTACTCACATACACCTTACTACTTGATTTGCAAGGATTTCTAAGTTTTGTTCTGAATTTCATTATTAAAATTATTTTCTTGCCATCTACATCTCTCCTAGTATCAACTTTTTAGTATACTATAACGTTGGACCCTATTTTAAACTGACAAGACTGTTCAAACACAACTTGTGTATTATACAGAACACATCGGAGAGGTAAAGCTAGGTCAACTCACAATGTCATTCTATCATCATTAACCATGTTCATAGATTGATGTTGTCTCAAATTTATAACAAATTGCCTGAGTTAACAACTCCGAGGGGTTACCTTAACTGATAATCCCTTACCCCCTTTTTTTTTGCAAATGTCAATCAAACAATTCTGATTGTAGCGTCCAATTTTTTTTAATAACAAACTACTCTCTAGTTTACACTCCAATCCGCAAATCCCTTACCCCTTTTTTGCAAATGTCAATCAAACAATTCTGATTGCAACCTCCAATTTTTTTAATAACAAACTACTCTCGAGTTAAGGCAATCTTCCAAATAACATGCGTTGACAGCTTTTTTTAGAATGTTCACGTGTAAGTGTAGTGCCTCAGACGTGAGTTTTCTTGTACGGTTCTTGTATAATTCCATGTGCAATTGATATCAATAGCAATAACCAGTCTGGTAATCTGCCTTGGAAAGGTGCCAAGGAACGTAACCTAGGCAAATAGCACAGGAAGGAACATAATCCACCCAAATCCATAAGTACATGCTCTGGAAAGACGTCAAGGAACATAAGGCAAGCAAATCTATAAGTACATGCTCTGGAAATGTTTTTCCTATACGTCTCTGCAAAGTATTTCCTATACGTCTCTGCAAATAGCATGGTAATTCCTATACAACTCTGCAAAATAGTACCTAGCACTCTATTAATAAATATACGTAACTTACGAATTAACTTACGTAACGAACTTCTATATTCATATATTTTTAATACGTATATTAGGAGTTTTGCCCCCTAGTCAATACCTTGCTCTTTAAGCTAAAGTTCAAATTTTGTTCCAATTGTTTAAAAATGATCCCTTAATCACAAAGGCCGTTAATTAGAATAAATAGCTCTTATGAAAGTACTAAAAAAAATCTTTGGCTTAAAGAGCGAGGCATTGACTAGAAGGTGAACCCAATCATATAGCTAATATTTTTTTTTTGTTCGTTTTAAGTTTTGATGTTGCTCCTTACTTTCAGTTGAAAAACTTGTTTTTTTATTTAATTTCTGATTTTTTTTTAAAATAATGATGGAAATCCGGTGCCCCCTTCATAGCAATGTCCCTTCCCCCATGAAATCTTCCTTCATGAAAAGATCCTCCCATATAACCCCCGACCCACCCCCGCCCCCCACTACCAGAAAAATTCCCCCTGAAAACTTCTGTATACTTCCCAATAACCAATACTATATGTTAACATTGGGTAAAGTTCATAACTTTCAGCCCTCCCCTTGGGGCTTCGAGGGGATTAAGTCATCCTAAAAGACATAGTTATAATATTTTTCGACCATGCTGAACAAAATGGCTATCTCAAAATTTTGATCGGGTGACTTTGGGAAAAAAATGAGCGTGGGGAGGGGCCTAGTTGCCCACCATTTTTTTTTTTTGGTCACTTAAAACGGGCACTAGAACTTTTAATTTCTGTTCCAATGAGCCCTCCCACGATATTCTAGGACCACTGGGTCGATACGATCACCCCTGGGAAAAGAAAAAAAGCAAAAAAAACCAAAAAACAAATAAACACGCATCCCTGATCTTTCTTCTGGCAAAAATGGAAATTCCACATTTTTGTAGATAGGAGATTGAAACCTCTACAGTAGGGTTCTCTTATACGCTGAATATGATGGAGTGATTTTTCATTAAGGTTCTATAACTTTTAGGGAGTCTTTCCCCCTTTTTTCCCCAAATCAGCCAAATTTTCTCAGGTGCGTAACTTTTGATAGGTAAGATTAACTTGATGAAACTTATATATTTGAAATCAGAATTAAATATGATTCTTTTGATGTATCTATTGGTATCAAAATTCCGTTTTTTAGAATTCGATTACCATTGAGCCGGGTCGCTCCTTACTTACAGTTCGTTACCACGAATTGTTTGAAAATGCCGCAGCTAAGTGAGAAAAATTTCCTATAAGGCCATGGACAACGTCTGGAATTTTAACATCAGTAGAAAAAAAAAAATCATTTATTTTTTTAAAAAGCAGTTAAAAATTCCAACTGATTATAACATAATTTTTTTTTTTAATTTTCAAAAATAAATTAGCCACACTGATACGATTGTCGAAACATATGTATCGGAAATCGTAAAATAATTGAATTACTCAGTAATAGACAAGTTTTTTCAGTATTTTAATCATCTTTAAAATACAATCCATTATTGAGCATTCTAGCTTATTCTAATGAATGCAAGGTTTTCATTTTTGTCAGGGATCGGGGCTATAACTCATCATTTGAAATTTATTAGTTCCCTGTGTGTGAAGCGTGGCTAATTATAGGCTCTGCTACAATGTTTCAAGTGTTTCTTAAGGAGGGATTTAGTCCATTTAAACATAATGTTTTTTTTTTTTTTTCGGGGGGGGGGGGGGGGCTGCCCATGGGCACTCCCGATGTATATCAGATACATTTGAATACGGCCGATTATTTCCTGCATGATAATCTTGCACTAGTTATATTTCAGACTAAGATATCCCTAGATAGATTTGCCTTGTGGGCAGCAGTTTTTCACATGATTGCTGTTGAGTTCGGGTTTGTGATAGTGTTTTTTTTTGTGCTGAATAAGATCTAGATTACTAGATCCCTTAAAACTTTGATCACTGAGCTTTGTTTTGGGCACAAATTCACTTGTTATTTTTTTTATTTTTTAATAACATGATATTCTTATAATCGACTTCTCTCTTCTTCCTTTTCTGTATCTCTTTTGGCGGGGATCCTCATGTGAAGAGAAACTTTTATTTTCCAGCACCAAACGTAGATAACTAGATCCACAAACAATTAAATCTCTAAAGTTTGTTTGAGTTTGAACTCCATTTTTATTTCTTTTTTTTAGTAATGTTTTTTCTTATGATCGACTTTAACCTTTCCTTTCTTTCTTTATATATTTTTTGGTGGAAACATTAATATCACAAGAAAGGCATTAAAAAAAAAAAATATGGGTAATTTTGTTCACTACTAGTGTTAGGTGATATTTTGATTAATCGATATATCGATATTTTTACTTTCGATATTCGACATATCGATATTGATATTTCGGATCATTTTTTTGCTAGCTTTGGACTTGCCGAAGTTCATTAACGCAAATGGTAAATAAAGGGTATTTTGTATAGCTTTTTTTTTCAAAACTCAAATAATTTAAAAACAAACAATAAAAATAAACTTCGATTACATAAATGAATATAATAAAAACCCAGTTGTTTTTGGAATTATTCGGGCTCAGGAAAAGAGAAAAATAAACTACTGGCTATTCAAAAACATCAGCCTGTCGATGTTTTTTTTCCCTGAAATTCGGTTCCGCCGTTCAGTGATTATCTGACCAGCCTTGGAAAACACTCTTTCAGAAGGGCACTGATAGTGGCACAGACATGAGTTTCATTGCAACTTCGTACTGGTGTTTTCGGGACCCCATAGCACGAGACTTCCACCACTTGAGTGGACAAGTTTTTCCTTGAAACTGTTAACTTCTTATTGAAAGTTAGCAGAGCCACGATAGAT
Source organism: Artemia sinica (assembly GCA_027921565.1). Classification (NCBI taxonomy): domain Eukaryota; kingdom Metazoa; phylum Arthropoda; class Branchiopoda; order Anostraca; family Artemiidae; genus Artemia; species Artemia sinica. The sequence continues at coordinate 1,980,221 of CM051267.1, read as the reverse complement.
TCGGCTGCTGTCGAAGCATGTCCGGCATCGACTATAAGGACTTCATCGTGTGAACCCCACAAACTGGCTTGATTCTGGTATGACTGCATCACAGGGACAGCGATGGTACTTGTTTCTTCTGATCGAGATTCAGCAGCCAGCAAGGCCAAATCTATCGCGTTTGCAATTTTGCTCTCAGCTTGTTGAAGATTGTCAGGTGAAATATACATTTTCTTGAAACGCGGGCCAAGATATGTGGTAATTGCGACGGGTGTAACTTGACCAAGGCTTATAAACCTACAATGCATTTTATTCAGCAGAGCCTTTTGAAGCTCATCAGCCACATCTGAGAATCCACTTAAATCTACCTGAACAAGGCGGCGTCTCAAAATCTTAGACAAAGGCAGGACTTTCGAGATTCGAGAAGAGAGCTTAATAGTTGCCTCTTCAAAGGGTGTAAGCACCGCAATCACGTTTGAAATAACACCCCACTTACTATCAGTTAGTATGAAGTCCACTTTACTGAGAAGCGCAAGCGCGAATCTTGTTTACCGACTCTTTCAAATCTTGTAGACTACGCAACATAGTGAAAACGAATTGTATCCAGTGGTCACATCAGGTTTTAGTTTTTTGGTGCGTGCATTGTCAATAGAGATTTGAAACTGGCGCAACTTATCGGTAGCTACCACACTACGTCTGAAAAAGCTGACAATATTTCTAGCCTTTTGGAGAGAGGCAACAATTTAGCAGTGTCATTAATAGCACCCCCACATCAAATTTAGAGTATATGCGAAGCACAAAACATGTGTCCCATCCTTTACCTACTTGGGATCCAGCATTCTTTACGGCCCGAACTATATATATATATATATATATATATATATATATATATATATATATATATATATATAATATATATATATATATATATATATATATATATATATATATATATATATATATATATATATATATATTATATATATATATATATATTATATATAAGTTTACCCCTACAAAGACAAAACAGACACTGAATAAAAACCAGGCAGGGATCAATGAAAAAGAATTTACCAAGATGATTGGGCAAGAACCTTTTGCCTTGCAATAGTTTTAGCTGGTCTACATTTTCGGTTTTCATTAGATATGCAAATATGTTCTTTTAAGTTATACCGGTGAAAATATTTGATCGAGTCCTTCAAAATTAAACTTTCGTAAATTGGGCTTAATGAAATATCTCCAGTATCTCTATTTATTGCTAAATTTTGGTTCTATTATTTTTTTTATCTCAATTACCTCTTTAAAAGTTTGTGGTACGCCATTTACAGTTGATATTAAGGTTGCTTCGTCAAGGATATTCTCTTCTGCAATGGTTACCCAATGAAATTCATTGAAAATATCATAGATAGACTATTTAAAAAGATAAAAGAACAAAATAGGGAGCTTGTCCCCCCTTGATTCAGTTACCCCGGCAAATGAGAAAAAAACTTTCATCGCTTTACCATACATCCCCGAAACTTGGCGATAAAACTCGGAAAAATTAAAAAAAAAATCTCTCTGTCTGTTTCTTTCAAAACCGAACAAAAAGTTGAACACTTTTTCAACTCAGGAATGGATAAAACTGACCCTGTACTGGGTAGTGGTGTCTACAGAATCCCGTGTTTCTTGTGGGAAATTTTACATTGGTAGGACTCATCAACAACTAGGTGAACGTTTTGCATGAGCACAAAATTTCAATAGATAAGCCCCTGAGATTAAAAAATAACAATGACAACTTTGATTCGGGCATTGGCTTCGCATATTTTCGTAAATCTGACCCATCTAGTTCTTTTTGACGAAGCAACCTTAATATCAACTGTAAATGGCGTGCCACAAACTTTTAAAAGAGGTAATTGAGATAAAAAAAATATATGAACCAAAATTTAGCAATAAATAGATATACTGGAGATATTTCATTAAGCCCAATTTACGACAGTTTAATTTTGAAGGACTCAATCAATATTTTCACCCGATATAACTTAAAAGAACATATTCGCATATCTAATGAAAACCGAAAATGTAGACCAGCTAAAACTATTGCAAGGCAAAAGATTCTTGCCCAATCATCTTGGTAAATTCTTTTTCATTGATTCCTGCCTGGTTTTTTATTCAGTGTCTGTTTCTGTCTTTGTACGGTAAACTTTGAAAGGTTAGATTTTCGTTTTTTTTTTTCTTTGTCTTTCTTTTTTGTTTAGCACTGAGGACGACTTGGCGGAGGTCCTTGTCGAAATATTTGCTTATATTTTGTCTTCTTCATGTTTTTCGCCACTGGCTGATAAATTCCTCGTTTTTTTTCACCCTTTTTGATTTTATTTTTCATTTTGTTAGTTTTTTTTTTTCCTCTGTAAGTTTCCTCTGTAAGTTTCAGTTTATATATATATATATATATATATATATATATATATATATATATATATATATATATATATATATATATATATATATATATATTATATATATATATATATTATCTGATTTCCTAGATTGCTTAAAGTTTTCACTTTCTATTTAAATTCACTAGTTTTTTTATTTTATATTGATCATGGCAGCAGCGATAGCTGCACCGCAGTAAAGAGCGAACCATAGCCTATAGGAACCAAAGTTGTATGAATGTTTTTAGAAAAACGGTTTAGGGAGGAAAATTGGGCTGGTCTTTTTCTCCCTGGAAAATACCCCTCCCCAGAGGAAATCCATCCCCCACTGAAAACCCCCCATAAAAATTTTCCCCATACATAAAGTACAGCATCACTGAGAAAGCGCAAAACATGTAGCTCAAAATGTTGATTAGATGCCTTGAGAGGTATCTGCTAACTCCATGCCCCCCACTTTCCGTTTTTGGTGAAATTTTCAAAATCACCAATATATTTTTCTGTCGTCTAATTTACTTCCGCATAGCATATTAAAAACTCCTTATCGTAAACTTGGAACTCCTAGAGATGTATCGTGTCTATTTTAACCCTCCATCCATAAATCCCATTATTCTTATAAATTTGTATGATCTCTCTCTAGCCTACTGCACTAGGGGGACTGATTTCTCCCCTCTCACCTCCTATAGGTAAATATATCCAAGAACCTGACACAATTTTTGCTGATGTATTGGCCCCTGTTTACCTTGAACCTTTGATTACATTTTTTCTTGCAATTTTATTTTCTTTTTTTATCATCTCTTTTTCTTAATTTCTTTTTCCTTTTTGTCATTTTCGTGCGGTGATGTTTTTAGAGAGCCTGTGTTTAACCCCCCTTCCGGAAAATACCCCATCCCCCTAGGCTTGTTGGTCTCACTTATGACTTATATAAAAAAAATACTAGAATTCTCAATTTCTGACGTAATTGGCACACTCCGAAGTTTCTGTAACAATGATGTGGACGTGCAGATGAGGAAGGGGCAGCCTTTCCTATAGTCTGTTAATTTTGGGGTTTAATGTTACTCTTTACTTTCATAATAACAGCTTAGAGCAGAAATATTTCCAGAAATCAAGAGGGATTAAATATTAATTTCACATTATTATTTATGTGTTTGTTTGTATGTAAATATTCACATGAAATATTAATATGCTGAAAACTTGCAGAATTTTCGTGTGGTGGGTTTTCCCCCGGGGAATATAGGGGGTCAGAGACTCCCAAAAAATGCCGGTTTTGATAATACGTTTTGATATTAGATATTTGATCCGATATATCGATATATCAACATCAAATATCGCCTGACACTATCACTAACAGTAAATTTTTGAACATTAAGTTTTGATTTGGGGTAAGAATTGGCTTTTGCTTTTCAATGTATTCTATTATATCATAGTCTTCTTCTTTTAGAAAAGAATGATGCGGAAGTATTGTGAAGGCCTGGGAATTTTTCTTACGAAACCTACCCTACCCCGTAGGATAGCTTTCCTAAAAGGAAGTAAATCTGACAGAATACAAGGGTTGGTCACCCCCCCCCCCCCAAATGTAAAATCACGCGAAATATTTATTTGAATTTGAATTTATACGGGCTGAACGATTATCAAGAATTTATAATCTTTAAATGGGAGCTAAAACTCGAAAGATTGTCTTTAAAATATTAAAGTTAATTATAGGCTACTATATACTATATATAAGCTACTATAGGTCTAACGCTATCGTTTGTGACAGAGCATAATGGTAGACCAAAACTAGCGCACTGCCCGTATTTGTACCGGGTGGATCTCGGGTTGACCCCCATAAACTAGAGAAAATAGCTAAATTAGGTGAGAATATATATTTTAGTTATCTAATGGCTAAAGAAGAGCCAAAATACTTTTTGTGACTATTAGCCCCCTCCCCCACGCTCATAGACATCAGAAATCAGAACACAATCTCTATACTAGAAACACATTGTTACAAATTTAATGTTTATGTAGCAAAATACTTTTATTATTATCATATATTTCTTTTTTTTAGGATAACAATGAGGCAGAAGTACTGTGGAGACTTGGGCGTCTTTGTTATGAATTAGCACGACCTCTTAAATTAGACAGTGAGAAAAACCTCTTCATTTAGAAGGTAAATTAAATTGATGTTTACAGAAGAACAAGAGTATTAAACATGGTACCTATATGTTACCCTGCACATAAAGATATTTATAGTCGAGTCCTTTCTTTTTTTGCGCCTGATATCTTCTTTCGAGCTGTCTTATAGTCTTTATACCTGAAGCCAGGAGAAAAAAAGACAAATTGTTCGAATGTCTATAAGATAAGATTAATTTTAAAAACTTTTTTCACAAGACATGTTTTTCAAAGAAAAGCAAAGACCTCCATTAAACCAAAAATGAGCAGAAATAAAGTCAAATGCTCTTCCAAGCTTATAACTACCACAAATCACCATCAAGAAACAAATGGAACCCAAAACGAACAGAAAATGACAATACACAAGCGAGTCAAACTCAAAACGCGCAAAAGTTAACAGGAATTGGGATGACAACCCAATGCCTCCTCAAGACCAGAACATAATTTGCACTTTACTGAAAAAAAAAACAAAAAATAAATGACCATGGATTGTCCATCTATTATACATAGACTGATATTTATTCCTTAAATTTTTAATAATTTTTTTATTTATTAAAGTAACAAAATGTGAAAATATTCAAAATGTATTTTTTTTTTCAGTTAAGTGCAAATTATGTTCTGGTCCTGTTTATTATTATGGGCAAACTATGTTTAACAACTTCTTCTATACGAAGTGTCATGATCTAAAAAAAAAAATCAACCGAATCCCCCCTTCCAAAAAAAAAAAAAAAAAAAAAAAAAAAATAATAATACATTGTACCCATTATGCTGCCCATGATATTTGGACTGTTTTTCGAAAAAATGGCTATATAAAAATTTGTATCAGACACATCATAAGCAGCGCAATCGACTGAGGGTATTATGTTTCAAACTTTCGGGGCTACTTCTGCTCTTAAAATTTAACCAAATCAAAATAGCGTAAGTGTATCCAAGCTATTAAAGAAAGTAAGCAAATTTTTCTGCGAATAGTGTCACGTTTTCCATTTTAGGTCAACTAGAGGAGGTATGAAACTAAATTAAACACTACTATTTGTGTCCAGATTTTTAAAGGGTGTATGTTGTTAGAAATTGCTGTAAATTTTTCTCCAGCATACAAATAGCAGGCCAAAACAAGTCTTAAAAAACGAAAAGATTTAAAGCATTATTTCTTTTTCCCTGAAAAGACTATGTCAATATAAAACGAACAGAAATTAATTAAAAAAAACTTTTCCCACAACATAAGTTTTTCAAAGAAAGAGCTCCAGTAAACCAAAAATGAGCAAAAATAAAATCAAATAATCTACCGAGCGTGAAACTACCACAAATCAGCATCGATAAATAAATGAAACTCAAAACGAACTGAAATTACAATGAATAACCGAGTCATACTCAAAACGAGTAGAAATTAACATAAGTTGAGTGTAAAACCCCTATGCCTTCACAAGGCCAGAACAAAATTTGCACTTTACTGAAAAAAATACAAATGAATGTGCATTGTCAGTTTGATATACCTATACTGATATTTAGTAATCAAAATGTTAGTATTATTTGATTTTTTAAAGATATAAAAGTATAAACATTTATATTTTTTTCAGTAAAGTGCAAATTATGTTCTGGTCTTGGGAAGGCATAGGGGTTTTGAGCTATGCCTAATGGCAATCTGGGAGAGGAGGTACATGGCTTTTCCAATTGAATCCATTGAAAGCAAAGCTTTAATTTTTGTAAAAAAAAATATCTCCGATTACTTTCGTTTAGAAACTCAGTTGTTTCTAAACTACCTCAGTTATTTCGGGTACTCGAAATAAAAACATTTCAAATACGTTGTTTTTTTTTTTCCTATTGTTATTTTTCATACTTAATTCAAAAATACATTCACCTTTTCTTATGTACACATTTTTGGCGAAATAAGTCCTGAAAAAACACCAGTCAGAAGAAAGAGGAAGAAATTATTGACATTTGATTGTGCATTTGTTACTTTGCTTTTTTTTTTCTGAGTAGCCGAATTATGTGTATTATATTCTACTTTCTTAGTTTTTACTCCTAGTATTTATTGTACATACTGCTATGACTTTTTATTTTAATTCTTTCTGCGTTTTAATTATTTTAGATTTTTCTCTTTTTTAAAATTGTTTTGGTTAGATTCTTTCCCTTTTTCAACGCTCAGGATGCCTGGTTGTGATACAGGCGAAAGATTTGTTTGTTTGCTCTTCTTTTTTTCTTTCTGCTGGTCATGCATCCGTTGTTTTCAAGTTGTATTTATTTGGTATTTTCCCTTTTTTTTACCTAAAATACCAAGAACGGTGAAAATGAAATATGACTATTTGAATTGCTCAAGTGGAAAATTTTCACAACCATATATGTCAAAAAAAAAAAAAAAAAAAAAATAGGAAAAAGTTTGGGAATTCAAATTTTAATGAAAAAGAAATCTATTAAAAGTTATGCCAGTTTTGAAAATAGTGGGTACCAAAAGAAAATGAAGGAAAGGTGGATGAGAAATCAGCAAAAGCCAGCTAAAATATTTGGTATTAAACAGCTTAAAAAGATGTAGCATTCTTTTGAAGGTGTAGTTATCTGCGGAAATCAACATACTGTTAATGTTGAAATTATACGGACGAAAGCGTCGTGAAATTAAAATAATTAGTTTCGTTTATTTGTTTCCGTCGTTCAAAGTGGCAACACTGACTAAAATTAGGTACTACCCTTAAACTTCATAATTTTCAGAAAAAAATGAGCTTTTCATGTATGAGCAGATCTAAGAAGGGAGCAGTTTTTTCTTTGTTTTTCGAATCCTTGGTACTTAAGGCTTTTCAAATTTTAAAGGTTATAATTACGTTAAACAAGGCACTTGAACTGGACGAGAAGAATTTTGCTGCCCATAAATGGATGTTTATTCTATTGGATTTGAAGGCCTACTACGAAGGAACGAAGGCAAGGATTGAGAAAGCCTATCAAACAAAAAAGCATATTCAGGTTTGTGGAATTATGTCTAAAGGAGCCGTTGTGCTTCATCTTGTATTCATAATTTGTTAAACATTTTCAGAATTGCTCTTTTTACCTCTTTTTGCTACAAGATATGGCCATTAAATGGTGACGATCGATTATTATACTACAAATATTATAATAATACTGTAATCATAATTAAGATTATAATTATGTACCAAAAAAGTTTTCTATTTGTTTTGAACGTCGGTCACACTTGTTACTCTAAATATCCAAGTGAAGCTCGCAACTTAAAAAGTAAGTGTCAAATTGGAAGAACTTATTCGAAATTAAGGGATCTGTAATTTTTAATTGAGTCCTACTAAAGATCTAATGTAAATAGATTGTATATTTGATTCAAAATTCTAGGATAAAAACACTAACTACCATCTGTTCTTGCTGTTCAGATCTAAATTAGTATAATATCAAAAACAGATAAAAATTTTCCCAAGGACGAAAAGCTTTAACTCTGTTGATTATAAAGTTTCAACTGATAAATTAAATTTGACGTGGGTTATTCAGTGAATTTCCTCAAGGACGAATAGCTTTAACTCTGTTGATTATAAGGTTTGAACCGATGAATTAGATTTGACACGGTTTTTTCAGTGAATTTTTCCAGGACGAAAAGCTTTAACTCTGTTGATTATAAAGTTTCAACTGATGAATTAAATTGGACGCGGATTATTCAGTGAATTTCCCCAAGGACGAATAGCTTCAACTCCCTTGATTATAAAGTTTGAACCGATGAATTAGATCTGACACGGTTTTTTCAGTGAATTTTTTCCAAGGACGAATAACTTTAAATCAATGATTATAAGGGTTTAACTGATGAATTAAATTTGACGCGGCTTATTCAGTGAATTTTTTCGAAGGACGAATGGCTTTTAACTCTGTTAATGATAAAGTTTGAACTGATAAATTAAATTTGGCGTGACTTATTCAGTGAATTTTCCCAAGGAAGAATTGCTTTAATTCTGTTTATTATAAAGTTTGAACTGATGAATTAAATTTGACATGGTTTATTCAATGAATCTTCACAAGGATGAATAGCTTTAACTCTGTTCATTATAAAATTTGAAGTAATGACTTAAATTTGGCGTAACTTATTCAGTGAATTTCCCCAAGGAAGAATAGCTTTAACTCTGTTTATTATAAAGTTTGAACTGATGATTAAATTTGACATGGTTTATTCAAAAAATCTTCACAAGGATGAATAGCTTTAACTCTGTTTACTATAAAGTTTGAACTGATGAATTAAATTTGGCGTGACTTATTCAATGAATTTTCCCAAGGAAGAATAGCTTTGACTCTGTTTATTATAAAGTTTGAACTGATGAATTAAATTTGACATGGTTTATTCAATGAATCTTCACAAGGATGAATAGCTTTAACTCTGTTCATTATAAAATTTGAAGTGATGAATTAAATTTGGCGCGGTCTATTCAGTCGGATTTTTTCAAGGACGAATAGCTTTAACTCTGTTGATTACAAAGTTTGAACTGATAAATTAAATTTAACACTGTTTAATCAGTGAATTTTTCCTAAGGATTGATAGCTTTAACTCTGTTTAATATAAAGTTTTGAACTGATGAATTAAAGTTGACGCGTGTACTCAGTGAATTTGCCAAGGAAGAATAGCTCTAACTCGCTTGATTATAAAGTTTGAACAGTCGAATTAATTTGATGCGGTTTAATCGGTGAATTTTTCCAAGGACGAATAGCTTTAAATCAGTTGATTATAAGGTTTGAACTGATGAATTAATTTGAAGGGATTTATTAAGTGAATTTTTTCCAAGGACGAATAGCTTTAACTTTGTTTATTATAAAGTTTGAACTGATGAATAAATTTTACATGGTTTATTCTGTGAATTTTCCTAAGGACGTATAGCTTTGATTCTGTTGATTTTTAAGTTTGAACTGATGAATTAAATTTCGTGCGGTGTTTTCAGTGAATTTTCCTAATGACAAATAGCTTTTAAATCAGTTTGTTATAAGGTTTAAATTGATGAATTTAATTTGACATGGTTTATTCTGTGAATTTGCCTAAGGAAGAATAGCTTTAACTCTGTTGATTTTAAAATTTGAACTGATACATTAAATTTGACGCGGTTTATTCAGTGAACTTCCTCAATAATGAGTAGCTTTAACTTTGTTGATTATAAAGCTTGAACTGCTGAATTAAATTTTATGTGGTCTATTCAGTGAATTTGCCAAGGACGAATAGCTTTAACTCAGTTATTAAAAAGTTTGAACAGATGAACTCAATTTGATGCGTTTTATTCAGTGAATTTCCTCAGAGATGAATAGCTTTAACTATGTTGATTAGGAAGTTTGAACTGATGAATGAAATCTGACGCGATTTATTCAGTGGATTTGCTCAAGGGCTAATAGCTGTTGATTACTAAGTTTGTGGCCAGGTACTTTTTAAGATATGAAATCAAGACAAATTTTCTATATGTAGCTATTTAATAAAAATCATGTGCATTTTCTCATTTTCAAATTAAATTTTTAGAGAGCGTGTGAACTTAACCAATTAGATGGAACATCCTGGCATCTTCTTGGCTTTTGGTAAGTCAGAAAACACATTTAAGGTTGAAGATCGTAAAAGTGAACTGTGATTTAAAGTTGAAATTGTTAAAATCTTCACTAAGAGCTCTGTGTGTTCTTTCTATCTCAAACCTTCTTATTTATGCCGTATTCCTACCCTTTGTTTTGACTGAAAAGTAAAGTGGAAAAAAGCTCAAAACTGTTTGTGTTAATATGGTCAATTTTGCAGAAATTCATTCAGATTTAACGGATTTAACTTTTAATCTTGGTTTGAGTTCAAGATATATATTCAAATTTCTGTGAGCGTGTTGATTATTTCCAAAAGATAACTTAAATAGAAAGCAGGTAAAACCTTTCAGGTCTCTTCTTTATCTTCCCCCTTGTCTTTCCCCTTGGAAAAAAAACAGTTTCTGATGGATAACTAAATAAAGAAAAAACTGAAGGCAAGTAGGAATATCGAAACTTTAAAACGAACAGAAATTATTCTGTAAATGACCTTTTCGAGTCATGCCAGGATATCCCTCACCCTTAGCGTTAAATTACCTCCGAAAACTTCCTTCCCACAGAAAATTCTCCCCGTCGGAATTCTCACCCTGCACAGAGGCTGCATTGTTCTTTATTAAGGGGCACTTGATTATTTAGGCTTCTTTTTTTTATTGTTACTCTACCATCCTGGGTTACGAATGAATAAATAACTTAATTAATTGTTAATTTTCTGTATGTTTTTGTATTAATTTCCTGTGTATCGGTTATTGTGCTTATAACTCTTCTAGTGGGTAACTACTTTATCGTTAACTCGAATATTGCTCAATATAATTTAATATATTATGCTAAATTTCAAAGCTGTTTGGCAACACTGTCTTATGAGCTCTTTTTTTTCACTTCCTCCTGTCTTGGTCCCCTGAGAGCTTAATAAAGGTTACAATATGTCGAATAAATATGTTTCGGTTAGTGGATATTTAACCCTCTTAAAAATTTCGTTTTTCTTTAGGCAGAAATTACTTTTGTTTAGGTATTGCTCTAACATAAGATAAATGTGCTGAAATGTGCTGGAAAAGATTTCATAAATGATTTTTTATAATATTTTCATTATTAAGTAATATAATATTTAGATGTTTTATGTACTAAACTCAGCTCTTCTGTTGAATTTTTCTTCTAAAGATAGACAATTTGAACTTTGTTGTTTTTGGAAAAATCCTTATCAAGAATTTTTTTTGCCAAACCTCTTCTGCCTCTTGTATGTAATTATCTAATTTTTAAATATCTAGGCTACAAGTATTAATTATTTAAGTGGTTGATTGTTGTTGATTTGATTCAATATTTAGTTTTTTTAATAAATATATATTTTTCAAAGAATATCCTTAAATTGGTCCAAAAAGTGACCTCTTATAAAGATCGTTGCCTGAACTGTATCTTTCTGAATTTCCGGTCACCGTCTAAAGAAAAAATATATGAAAAATATAGGGGGAATATAGAAAAAAGACAAATATATATAATATCATAAGAAACATTGGAAGTCAAAACAATAACAATATTATTCACAGTACTATTTGTAGGTCGGTTGTTTGCAATTGTTCAATTATTTTAGTCAATTTGTCGTTTAATTGTTGATTCTGTTATTTTTGTTAGCTAATAGTTAATTTTTTTGCAATGTAGTTCCCACAGTATCAATTCGTTACAAAGCAATATCAATCAATTTGGTATCTAAAATTCGTTGCAAAGGAGTAAAATAGACATTAAATTATTTGCAATGTAAACGCTAAAAACCAACAGCGAAGCGAATAGCTTATGAGAAACGAGCTCAAATAGAATTAAAACAGATAAATATAGCGACAAGAGAAAAATATAGGTAATTAAATTTAATTAATTAATTTATCCGGTTATTTATTAATAATTTAAACAAATAAAACTTAAATATAGTGCTTAACTTTATAATATAATTTTTTTTTTCATAATTTTTTTTTCATGTTCTCAGATGGTGGACACCGCCACCCAGAAAGACTTTCGGCTAAAGCTGCACAGGGATCCTTGATCCCTGTGAAAACAGGATAAAATGTTTTGTTTTCTACAATGCATTAGGCTAACAAGATTATGTCAAATAAAGAGAAATAAAGTAAAGGGCTGCAAAAATAAAAGCAACAATAGAAATCCAAATAGAAACATAGAAAGAAATTCCGTGTGCCTAAATTTAAACTAAAATTAGTTTTCTGCATGATTATCTGCCCACTTTTAGATTATCCATGTCCTGTTTGGGATTGTTTTGCTCTAACAAAAGAAGAAAGTATTAATATCGAACGGATTCCAAAGTTATCACTACCAATCATCTACGGAGGTATCCACAGGTTAGGATAGGCCCACTAGGTCCGGGCCTAGGGGCACACAATGCCAGTGGGCGCAATAAATTATCATTGAGTGATATTTTTCTTAACAAAAACTGGACTGATATGATTCATCGTCAAAGTGCCATATGCACTCCGCCACCGCGCTGCCTAGTCACAGAAGAACGATATTAAAGCAGCACAGGAATTCTGTGGCCACTTACAAACTGTCAGATGTCTCCCAAGAATGACAGTTGAGAGTTCGATATCACCTCTCTCTTTCATTACTTTTGGATTATCACTTTGTATTTTTGGCTTATCAATTTTTGAAGGATTTCTCAAAAATCTTACATAAACAAAGCGGCAAAACGCTTGGGTCTAGAAGCGTCAAAGCTTTAAATCAACTGGGGTTTCCCGTTACCTTATTCAGGGCCCCCAGAGCGTCATCAAAGTTAATAAGTTTACAAGTTTTGTTCAAGTTTACAGTAATTCGTAGCTTTTGATTCATGCGTTGACTTATCTTAATTATTATAGTATCTTTTGTAGTTTTGACGGAAATTTATAGTTGTGACCGTTTTATATTATTTCATTTTTCTTTACTTAAATGAACCATGTTCGGGCTATCTCTGTGAAAGTTTGTATATTGTTTGTCGATGAAGCATTTAATTTGATTTGATATCCAAAGTAGCAAGTTCAAAGTTACTCGAAAATCAACACATTTAAATATAAAGAAATACAAAGGGGTAAAATCAGTGGTTAAAATGACGGATTAAATACTGCATAAAAAAAATTACTACAATATTTCTATTGCAGAACTGAAATTTTCTTGAATATATTTCTTAAAATATTCTCGTTGTCCTGGTAATTTACGTTAGTCTTTAAGCAGAATGTGGATTTGATCCTGATTTTATACATATTTAAATAGCTGAATCCAAATATGATATGGTTTTCATCTAGGAGCTTAAATTTTAAGACATTTGAAATTGTACAATAATTAATTTCAAACCATTATTTAACCATAATTATGGGTGATAGTGCTATATTTCTAAAAACATAGCTAATATATAAAAACTAAATTGATATTTGGAAATTGGATCCCAAAAATATATTAGTAAAATATATTACAAATAGGAGATAAATTTTAGTAGCTCGTTAATATTTTATTTTGCATTACTGACATATAGAGTGATTTAACAGTTAACTTAATTGTGGATGACAATGCTATTTTTCAAATAGTGTAGCAGATACAGGTAAACTGGCCCATGGGCTGAATTCCAGAGGGGGGCCTCACCTGGTCTAATTGACACTTTTAATGCTATATAATAGAAATCTCAAAACAAAAATATAAAAATAAGGCAGCATCATTCAGCCAGGCGGGGGCTGGCACCCCCCCCTACCCCCCTTATGGACGCCCATGAACTGGTTTTATATTTGGATTCAGCATCCTAAAAACATTTAGTAAAACTTATTACAAATAGGCAAAAGTACAGGAACTCTAAAATTATTATTTTCTTGAAATTCAAGGGTTACAATATCAAAAAAAAAAAAAAAAAAAAAAAAAAATACACAAACTCTCGACTTAGCCGTTGTTTTTAAGAAGAGTGATAAATCATTGTGCAAATGAGCTACAAAATACTTTGCCAGATCCCATTAATATTGGATCTTTATTAGATTGAAGATCATTGATAGAAATTTACTCATTTAATTTTTTTCCTTTTTTTTAAAGAGAAGTGATGTTATTGAATAAAGAACTAATTATAGAATGTACAAGAACAAGTTTCCATGATATTGTTTGTTTTAGGTGTTATGCTGTGGCAGATATGCCGTGGTATCAACGTAAAATTGCGTCAGCCCTCTTTGCTAAACCCCCAGGCTCAACTTTTGAAGAAGCTCTCAGTTACTTTCTGGAAGCCGAAAAGGTCCAACCAAATTTCTATAGGTAATTTATATATTGAGAACCCGTATTATAGGAAAAGAACAGACCATTGAAAAAAAAATACACACCTGAAAATACCTATAGTGACGGTAATATTAAGATTAAAGACAGTGCAGAGGTTACAAAATAAATACTTGTAAACACTTATTCAATGGCCCCTTATTGCAAACACTAATAGATAGAAAAAATAGCAGAATATTAATTGGAGTGTTTCTTTCTGAAGGGCCAACCACTAAATCTATACCGATTTTTCTTTTCTGTATTTCGTTTTTGTTTCTTAAAATTGTCTTTCTTACTGAGCTTTTTTTCTATTGCATACCTACCTTAACCCCTCCCCAGCAGCTTCCTTTAGAAAAATACAGCAACTTGATTAGTGAGAAAACTCATCGCTATAAATAAAACAAAAAAAAATCTAACAAAATCATGTAGCGTTGTTCAACAAAACCCTAAAGAAAAATGTTACATTTTATATTTATGCTATATTTATTATTATATGTTGTATGGTTATAGGTATGTGTCATATTTGTTATTTCATCTCTTTTTCTTTGCTTTTGCTTTAAATTAGGTTTTTATTTATATAATTAGGGTTTAATTAGGTTTTTTTGCTTTAAATTAGGCTTTTGCTAAAATGAACAAATTTTACCAAAAGAAAAATTCAGGTTGGATTCAAGTCAGATCAGCTTTTTACTAGCATCAAAATTTTAACAAAGGAAAATTGGATGTATTTTCATTTTTTAGTTCTTTGAGGTAAAAAACTGATGATAGTAGTGCTATTAATCTGTACATTTACTATCTTAAATTTTATGGGGTTTCCTCTAATTTCCCCAGGAGAAAATAAGGTTTTTTTGAAATTACCCTGAAAAATAATATTAATAAAATTCAGGATATATACGCGTTAACGTTCGTGTATTAGTGAGGGTTACTGTACTAAGATTTTGGAAAACCCATTTTTTTTTTAATTTGGAAAATATTTCGGTGACAGCACTAGCAGTTCAAATATCTGTTAAAACCGTGTTAAAGCGCTAAATATCAATTTCTGATCATATCCCTTTCTATTTATGTTTCGTAAATTCCTAAAAATGGTACTATAAAATTTATTACTGCAGCAAAAGTGGCTTTCTTTAAGTGTAATGAGGGATGAGGCGAACCCAATGGATTGAAACTCAGTTGTCGAAGGCCCATGCCTCCGCATCTCAGATGGTTTGAACTTGCGGAATCACATTACGACCCTCTGTATTTTGAGGTGTAAGTTTTTCTTTGGTTCTTGAATCCTCAGTTCTTTTTTGTATTAATTTAAAAAAAAAAACTTTCCGAAAAATAAGTTTTTCAAAGAAAGTAAAGGCCATTTTAAACTTAAGCAGATAAAAAATACATGTTAAAATTCAAACTTAAAACGACCAGAAATTACTATTAACGAATAAGTGAAACCCAAAACGAACAGAAATTAAATAAATAATCTTAGGAAAAAACATACAACAAGTAATAATATAAATGAATAAATAGATCTTAAAGCAAGTAATGCTTAGATTGAATAATAAAATCAAGCTTAAAACGAAAAAAAAATATTTTTGCTATTGAAGTATAAATGAAACTTAAATCGAACAGAAATTAAATAAACAATCAATGCAAACAAGCATACAATAGATACTAATGTAAATGAATAAATAAATCTTTAAAACGAGTGAAACTTAAATTGAATATGTAAATCAAGCATGAAGCGAGCAAAAATAACTACAAACAAGAGTTTGGGTATCACCCCCTTCTCTTACTTTAAAAGTCTAAAACCTACTGCTTCATTGGCGCTTTACCTCCCTCGGATATCTTTTGACTCTTAAAAAGTGAACTAGAACTTCCAATTTACAATCAAATGAGCCCTCTCTGAAGTTTATACGAACATCTCTTTCATAAGAACCATACACGCCCCCAGGACAACACTTACAACGCCTACCCTCTGGGCCCTGGGGGGTTGTTTTGACAGTGTCCTCTTCAAAACATAATTTCTATCTGGAAATCAACTACGTAGAACAAAATGGCCATCTCAAAATTTTGATCGGATGTGTTTGGGGAAATGGTGGGCGTGGAAGGGGTGTTCGTTGCCTTTTAATCACTTTTGACCCTTAAAAAAGGGCACTAGAACTCTCGATTTCCAATCGAATGAGCCCCCTTTGAAGTTTTTACGAAGACCCCTTCCATATGAAGTGCTTCTGGAAAAACAAATAATAATAATAAATACATAGATCATAAAACATTGGAGCCGTATGGTCTTTACTATAGGCAACGCTATAGCGTTGCCTTTGATAGGACTTATTTTGCACAACTGACTACTAATCTTACCATTCGTGTAAGAAACAGCTGTATGTGTGGTTAATCCAAACAACAAAGAGAGATTCTCATGACAATATTATTACTAAAAGATATGAAAAAAAGATTTTTTTCCAAAATAGGGCAAAATCTGCCACATGTAAGGAATGACCACGCATCCAATTATAGAGAGAAGGGTCTTCTTATTTATTTCAATCTGAAATAAAAATTCAAAAACTTCAAAAATTTTGAAATACGTCAAAATTTTATAGATATATATATATATATATATATATATACTATATATATATATATATATATATATATATATATATATATATATATATATATATATATATATATATATATATATATATATATATATATATATATATAATAAATTTATTATATATATACCTAGCTTTTACTTACTTTTAATTTCTCTCAGCTGGCTCCTTTTCCTCAATAAAAATTTTCAAACTGAGGAGATTCACCTAATCACCTTGGGTGGTTGGCTTTTGTTTTGATTCCAATAGATTCCCAATCATCACAAATCCAAGTGTCATTATAGCTTCATTTATATTTGGTAAGATTTGATACACGGAAAGCTGATTTTCTCGACCTTTAGACGCCAGAAGTGAAGTGTCTGTTTATGAAAATAGGTGACTACTTGTCTGTTTATGAGACAGACAAGCAAAACTGTAAAACAGACAAGCAAAAATTGGAAATTGTCATATGTTTACGATAATTGTTTTCCCTGAAATCATAGAAAATAAAAAAAGTTTTGTTTACTATAAACTTTTTACTAGTTTTTTACTAGATTTCGGGAAATTTACTAGATCCTCTAAATTTACTAGATTTTTTTTTACTAGATCTAGTAAAATCCTACTGACGGTGGCAACCCTGACTGGTGATCTTTCTCCTTAAAAAATGAATTATCGGTTTTTCACACTAATTTAAGACGTATATGGCTGTTTAAGTTTACACTTGACCAATTTAATGAATTAGTTTTCATTTCAGGTGTCCTTGGTACTTTAAATAAATTAAATAACTGAATAACTTAAAGAACTAAATATTTTATTTAGTTCTTGTTTATTATATTTCTTATTTATTATTATTTCTTTTTTATTTTATGCATATTTTTCTTATTTCTTTAATTTGTCTTATTGTCGAAGACCACACTGCCTTTCCATGACGTACAAATAACACTTCAATAGGGAAACCCCTTTTATTTGACAGTGAAACACAAAAAAAATAAATCTCTGGATATTTAGGTCACAAACAGTGGCCGTCAGTAGCAGACAAACTGCTGAAGACGGACCTGGGTCTGGTTAATTTTCCGTTAAGAACTTTAACAGAACAAGAAAATTTAGTGTTGGAGAAAGGTCCAATTTTGTTTCAAATCAAATAAGGTTTATATAGAGGAAATAAGAAACATCCTTACATAGAAATGCAAGACAAATAAATGATGTTAGTTTAGCAAGAGCTTCTACAGTCAAACCCTTTCTGGTTTTACAATGAAGCCGGAAACTGACACTAAGTCCCTCAGAGACATAAGGATTCTAAACAACTTAAAAAAGAGTTAATCTGCTGAAGACAGCCACTGTGTATGTGACCGAAATAATCAGAGGTATTTCTGTTTGTCTTTCACTGCCAAATAAAAGGATTTCCCTAATTGAACTGTTATTTGTATTGCCTTATTGTGTTTTTTTTTCTTAATATTTTTTTTTTCATAATTGCTGCTATTTTATATAAGCTAATGTTATTTATTTTACATGTTTCCTAGTGATTTTCTTATGCATTGTCTTTTTTATCATTTATAAGTGCTTATGCCGAAGGATATATCTTGTCAAACAGTTCGTGGTAACGAACTGTAAGTAAGGAGCGACCCGGCTCAATAGTAACTGAAACTCTAAAAAACGGAATTTTGATACCAATAGATACTTCAAGAGAATCAGATTTTAATGCTGATTTCAAATTTATAAGTTTCATCAAGTTTAGTCATACCCATCAAAAGTTATGCGCCTGAGAAAATTTGCCTGATTTTCGAAACAAAGGGGAAAACACCCCCTAAAAGTTATAGAACCTTAATGAAAATCACCTCATCAGATTCAGCGTATTTGAGAACCATAGTGTAGAGGTTTCAAGCTCCTATTTGCAAAAATGTCAAATTTTGTATTTTTTGCCAGAAAAAAAGATCACAGATGCGTGTTTATTAATTTTTTTTCCCAGGGGTGAGCGTATCGACCCAGTGGTCCTAGAATATCGTGGGAGGGCTCATTCGAACGGAAATTAAAAGTTCTAGAGCCCTTTTTAACTGACCAAAAAAAAAATGGAGGGAAACTAGGCCCCCTCCCAAGCTCAATTTTTTTCCGAAGTCACACAATCAAAATTTTGAGATAGCTATTTTGTTCAGCATGGTCAAAAATATAACAACTAAGTTTTTTAGGATAACTTAATCTCCCAAAGTCCCCGGGGGGAGGGCTGAAAGTTACGAACTTTACCCAATGTTTTACAAATAGTGTTGGTTATTGGGAAGTATACAGACGTTTTCAGTGGGGATTTTTTCTGGAAGTGGGGGAGGAGAGTGGGTCGGGGGTTATGTGGGAGGATCTTTCCATGGGGGGAAGGGACATTGCTGTGAAGGGGGCACCGGATTTCCCAGCATTATTTAAAAAACGGATCAGTAATTAATAAAAAAAAAGTTTTTCAACTGAAAGTAAGGAGCAACATCAAAACTTAAAACGGATAGAAATTATTATGTATATGATTGGGTTTGTCCCCTAGTCAATACCTCGCTCTTTAAGCCAAAGATTTTTTTTAGTACTTTCATAAGAGCTATTTATTTTAATTAACGGCCTTTGTGATTAAGGGGTCATTTTTTCAGAATTGGAGCAAAATTCAAACTTTTGCGTACAGAGTGAGCTATTGACTAGGGGGCGAACCCCCTAATATACGTATTGAAAATACACGAATATAGAATTTCGTTACGTATGTTAATTCGTAAGTTACGTATATTTATTACTAATAAAAATGTTCGTAAATAAAAATTAAACAACTTTCGAGAAAGCCATTTAACCAAATAAAAGTAAAATTAAAATGCAAATTTTGTTTTAATTAGTCATGTACAGTGAGCTATACGGAATAATTTCTGTTCGTTTTAAGTTTTAATTTCGCTCCTTACTTTCAGTGAAAAAAAAAACTTGTTTTTTTTTATTACCACTCTAAGAACTTATAGGTCATAGATCAAATTATTTGGATTGTCAAAACAGAGCTACACTTTCAGAAAGACTTTACACAATCTTCGGCTGATTAGTATCTAATTTTTAAGGCTAAATTTTTGCTGGTTTTTTTTTCCCATGTTTCCTTTTTTAAGTTATGTGCCCAAACACACCAAAAATCTTTCTAAGTCCCATTTATGACAGAATTATTAATTCTGATCGTTTTTACATACATCCACAAAGTTATATTGTGCAATCGAATAGAGTCTCCGATAACAATCAAACTGGAAAGCGATCAGCCTTTAAAAGTGTTTTACGCAAAATGAAATTCTGAAATGCCATTTAGACTGTGTTTTTTATTCAGTTACCCTTTCACCGTTACTAGGAAAGGGTCGTCTAATTTTAGTTTGGTGTTTTTATTTTAAGGTTTGGTTTTTATATTTTTATCAGTTTTATTCTGCACTGAGGACGATCAAGCGGAGGTCTTGACCGAAATATTTGCATAATTTTTCAATTTTTTCACTGGTTGTTAATTGTCCTCGTTTTCTTCCTTTCTTCGCGATTTTTTGTTTATCATGATTAGCCAGTGTGGTCTCAGAAATTATTTATAGGGTTACTAGGTTTCTATGGGCTGTTCTGAGCCTTCTAGCCCCTTCAGGCCTCAAAATTAATAATCCCTGTCAAGTGATTATTTAATTATAAAAGAGCATGAAAAATACTCATTATTTTGAATTGTGCTGAAACGCTAAATTTTGTTGAAAACTGCAGTCTAGGCTATGTACCAAAAATATGGTGTTGATTTTATGATTCAGGGTATATTTTTTCACCATTATGGATGGAGGGAGGGGGGGTCTTGATAAATAAATTTAGCTATATATGGATTCACAATGGAATTCTGACTGTACGTGTGTCTTATTTTTGAGGCCAGACTATCTTAATATTCAATTAGGCTAATCAGAAAACTTTGAATATAGCTTTGAACTTAGAAGCTTAATTTTTTTATAATGCCCTTTGCCTATCACCTTTAAAACAGTTGAAATGGGTGACTTTGATATTGATTGTTTTTTTTTTTACTCTTTTGGGTTCTTAAAAATATATCTTGTATTAAAAACAGGTTTTTAATAACAATTTAAAAAAAATGCATTTTAAAGTTTTGTTTTGGCTTCTTTATAGAATATATGTCATGTAGGCTAAGGCTGAACTGCTGCTTTTTTATTGCTTTTGGCTGCTCTTTTGGATATGATTGTTTTTTCTTTTGGGGATTCACTCCAAAGTATAAATTGATAAATATCTTATATCAGTTAAATTGTAAACTGCATCTAAAAGGAGCAAATTTATCAAATTGAAAAATACATGATGAAAACTTCACACGAGAACGCTTCAATTACAATAAAAAAAATAACGCTTAATGGTTTATTTGGTATGTTACTTTTCAACTTTTTGGCATTCCTGCTTTCAATAAAAAAAAAAATCAAGGTACTATCACTTAATATAATAGCTACCTATGCCCCCCTTCTGGATACTATCTTGAAAGGATACCGTCTGTGCTTTAAATACAAAAATATTTAACTTATTGGCACCCCTTCTTTAAAAAAAAATCGAGGTATTATGATTTAAATATTATAGCTCACTACCCCTCCCCCCTCTCTGGATACCACCTTGATAAAATACCGTTTCTGCTTTAAATAAAAAAAAATGGGATCCCTGCTTTCAATAAAAAAAAAAATCGATATATTATCATTTAAATGTAATACTTCCCCCCCCCCTCTGGATACCACATGGATTAGATACTGTCTCAGCTTTTATTAGAAAAATAAGTTACTTAATAATTAACGAGGTCACTATATGGTTCAAACAAACACGCAAAATAACGTTAAAAAGCTTAGTGTTCCTTGAAAAAAAATTGAGGGTATGAGTAAGGGGGTACAAAGACAACAACAAAAATGTCGAAATTATTCATATATACCTCAAATTATTGGAAAACTGAGTCATAGATTTGCCATGACATTCAATAAGATCCAAAGAATATAATTAAAAGGGAGCACACACAAAAGCCAAATTAGGCCAGTAGCCTATGAGAAATTGCAAAATACCCAAGACAATGAACAAGTCCTAATGGGGGGCCCTGGGTCTATCAAAATATTTCAATGGTTTCCCAGGGAATATGATATCATTTTCTTCTGTCTCCACTTTAAATGAAAAAAAAATAATTATCTTTTTGGCATCCCTGCTTTCAATAAATAAATGAGGTATTATCATTTAAAATGATAGCCCCCTATCCCCCTCCTATAGGCAATAATTTACAATTTATATTTGAATTGTATTTTTTAGGTAACTTCCAGTTCAATCTTTAATTCCCTAACCTTGTACATAGCTTAGTCTATAGCTAAATTTTGTCACAATAGAAACTTTTTTTTTGGGATTCAACTTGAAAATAACATTCTTGACTGCAAACGATGTAAGAAATAGCGATTGCGAAACTGCATTCGAAATGATTTAAACTCATTTCATAAAGACGATCCTGTTTTTTTGTCAACATGAAGAACTGTGTATATTGCAATATTTGCAATTGCATATTGCATCTGTCTGTTTTTTTGTACAAAGTAACAAAAGAGACAAAAATTAATGAACAAGAGAGTAGTGAAGAATTATGGTATGCCAAGTAATATTTAGCAGGGGAAAGTCACTGGTGATAAATCGCTAGGGGTGGCACGGTGATTGTGTGTGTTTTCAGGGAACCAAATTTTTTTTCGGGGTGACGCATAGATTTTCGGGGGAAAACCCGAAAATTCGGGGATAGTGGAAGCCCTGCTTGATTTCTAATCAGGAAAATCAAAATACTAATCCACACGAGAAGGAAAAGCTCCGAATTTGCGGTTGACGCAATAAAGAATTGTCGCAAAATTAATTTAAAAAATCGACCAATGGCCGCCACCTCTGTTGGTGGCGGCGTGCCTGCGGCGCGCCGGCGGCGTTACGACATTTTGGTGGCGTTCGACCGGGCCTCTCGTCGGCGGCGTTTGGTCAATCCGCCGGCGTGGCGTTGGGGTCTAGCTGGAACAAGTATCCTGAAATGGTATCTTGCATACCATCTAGCGCTTGGTCATCATAAAAAATATTTTCTGACACATCAGAATAGTCACTTTCTGAACTTGAGGTCATATTTTTTCACAAAATGTATTTTGACGAATATATATAACAATCAACAGATTTTATAAATTTGAATTTTCACAAATGAAAAACATTGTCGGATTCATAGGAAATAGTTTCCGCTAATATTATTCAGCTCCGCAGTTTATCACCCCTAATGTAAAAAAAGATACGATTTTGGCCAGTTTCGATGCCATTGATCAAATGGAGTACAAAACACTGGATATAGAAACTGTTATGCGTATCGTCCGTCTTTGCAATAGTTCCTCGTCATATATCCGATATAATACCCAATTTTTCACCCAAATCATGGTCTGCCGATGGGTACGAGCCTTTCACTGCTTTTGGCAACTTTTTATATGGAATTCATTGAAAGATCTGCTTTGAAAAATTTTCCTCTGAAACACCGGTTCTGGGGTCGGGTGTGTGGGATCGTGGAGGGGAGTCACTTAACTCTTTCTTGACTTATCTAAACACTTTGGACTCTAACCTTCAGTTCATTTTAGAACTAGAAGATAACCACAACTTCCTTTTCTAGATGTCTTAATTTTCAATAAGTCTCTTAGCCTTGAATTTTCTATTTATGGAAAGCCTACGCATAATGGTAGGTATTTACATTTTTCCTCCAACCACTCTCCCTGCATAAAAAGAGGAGTAGTTAGTTCTTTGGTTGACCGAGTAATAAGGATATGCTCGGAGCCTCATATAGTCTCGGAATTGAACTATATTAGGACATTTTATTTTGCAATGGGTACCCCATAAAAATACTTGAACCCGTTATAGACAAAAGACGAATAAAGGCAGAAAAGAATGCTTCAACTCCACAAACCCCAACAGATATCGTCCCATTGGTGGATGATAGAAACTCTTCACTGTTCTACCCGACATTCCAAATTGAGTGACAAACTAAAAAGAATCTTTAAAAAAGAAACTTGATGTCACCTTGAATTCAAATACGATACAGAACTGCGGCAAAGATAAAACCAGCCCCACTCTGGGTAGTGGCGTTTATAGATTCCCTGTTCTTGTGACTGTTTTTATGTTAATAGAACCCAACAGCAATTAGAGGAGAGGCTATTGGAACATAGGTCCTAAATTGACAAGGCCATGGGGCTCCGCCAAAGGCCTGAGGTTTTGATTCCACCTTGGCTCAATATGTGTATGACAATCCACACTATTTCATTTTATTTGACAACACCTTCATTATTGCCCCCGTTAAAGGTCTAATGCAAGTTTTCAGGGAGGTAGTTGAGATAAAAAAAAAAAAACACATTCACCAAAAAGAAGCTCTCAATAGTGACACTGGAGAAACTTTTGTAAGTCCCATTTATACTGAAATTATTAATTTTGATCGTTTTTACATATATCCACGAAATTATGTTGTGCAATCAAATAGAATCTCTGATAATAATCTACCTGGAAGGTAGATTATGATAATAATCTACCTATACTCTGATAATAATCTATCTGGGTTTTTTTTCAGTTACTCTTTCACCGTTACTGAGAAAGAGTCATCCTATTTTAGTTTTGTGTTTGTTTTAAGGTATGGTTTTTGTACTTTTATCAGTTTTATTCTGCACTGAGGACGGTAAAGTGGAAGTCTTGACTGACATATGTGCATATTTTGTTACTGGCTGGTGAACAGCATACTGTACTGTTTTAACAGCAAGCTATCCACCAAAGTGTAACCAATGCTCACAATCCACTAAAAGGAATGGGGGAGATATCTGTTTTACTATTCTGTTTTCCAACCTTTTTTTGACAAATGCAAATGTGATATGGTTGATAATTTTACTCTAACAGCCTAGGCTATGTAGATCTAGACTGAATTGTAGCTGGGCCACAGTCATGGGGAAAAGGCAATATCATATGTTAGGGATCATTCAGGGCAAACCTGAATAAAAAATTGAATTTATTGACTCAGAAGGAGAAAAAGTGACCAACTGCAAAGATTCTGGTAAATTAGGAATATAGGATTATAATGAGAAAGCTAAGAAATGCAACTTTTGATGTGAACAGAGCCTGTGGTTTCACCGCTGTGGCGATGGGGTACAGAAAATATTGGGTAAGACACCCAGTAGTCGGCCACCTGCCTATTTTCGGACAGAATGTAACTAACAGGGAACCTAGCTCTAGGCTAATGTGCTTAGAAAGTTTTTATACAAAGACAAGGCTGGTTTCCCTGGTCACTTAGATATCCATATGGATATCTAATAGTATCCATAGTAGTGTATAAAAAATTCCTTTATAGTATTATAGTAGTAGTGTATAAAAACTTTCTAAGCACATTAGCCTAGAGCTAGGTTCCCTTTTTAGTTACATTCTGTCCGAGAATAGGCAGGTGGCCGACTACTGGGTGTCTTACCCTTACCGCATTACGTTTTCTGCAACCCACCTTTCTGTATTAACAGTAGGATAGATTCATCAATATGACTTTTTGTTTCAGTTACCTTAGAAGGGAGTTTGAGGAGGAAATCAAAGATTTTTATTGTGCGAGGAGAGAGATAATTATCCTTTTTAGGAAATTTTCTCCTTTACGGTGAATTTTTCATTAATTTTGGAATCGAAGTACGAATGGTAGGGTGTGACCACTGGCCCTTCAATAAACGTTTTTGTGGAGTCTTCGCATCAGAGTCGTATTAAAAGTTTATTTGGCTAATCAGTAAGTAGATTAATCAACATCATTATAATAGTTTTTGTAGCCTACATCTTGAAGTATAAAAGTATAAAAAAGTAAAGTACAAAAACTAGTATAAAGAAGTATAAAAAAGTAAACGATAAAAAGGTTATTCTAATAAAATTACAAAAAAGAAAAAAAAACTATGAATTTTCAAACTGAATCCATGATTTGTTTTTTACAGCACCAATTTGCTAATGCTTGGCAAGACATACTTGAAACTTGGAGAGAAACAAAAGGCAATTGACTTTTTAGAGCGATCCAGAGACTATGCCGTGAAAACTTATGAAGATACAACTGTAAGTTGCTAAAAATTCAATCACAGATAGTCAACAACATGAATGTTTATAAAGCCTCCCTTTTTATACCCTCCAAGGAAGTTACATTACATACATAACATTACAGAAGTCACAAATACTTTTGTACGCGTTTTCTTTTTTCATTAACAACGGGCAAAGATTAACTTTAAGAAAAGATTTTTATAAGGGAAGTAACGAGTGAAGTTGAAACTTAAAACAAATAACTATTACATCACAGCCTATCTAACATATATCGATAAAACTAGTGCAAATAAACCAACTGGTGATAGTTCCCTATGCTTGTAGGACTAAAAACTAGCACTTTACTGAAAACACAAGAAAACATAGGAGTTCTGGTTCAGTAAAAGCAAACCATTTAAAGACAATTTTAACAGTATAAAAAAATCATTTTAGGATTGTTGCTTATATTTTTTTAATTGTCATCATTTCTGCAAAATGAGCTTAGTCCAAGGATTGACTATCGTTTTGGATCTGAAAAGAATATTTCATTATTATTTTGTTGGCAAGTTTGAAGTGAAGCCATTTTGATAGTATTAGAACTACAGACTAGATTTTGAGTTTGTATTATGACTTAAAATTATCCGTTGTATAGAGAGAAATAACCGAATTTCCAGACTTCATATTATGGTTTATTTGTTCTTCATTTCGAGTAATACTAAAGCGATTTTTTTTTACAATTAAATACTGAATAATAATACTAAAGCGTTTTTTTTTTTTTTACAATTACAATTCATTATTCGTTGTAGTTTTCTTTTTTAACTTGACATCTTGTGTATTAACTTATTTATGTCTATTTTTAGTTTTAAATTTGTGTTTTTCGTTCCAATCTTAAGTTTGCCTAAAATTTGAGTTGAATCTCATGTGCATTTCTTTAATCTTAAATGTGCTTCCGCAGTATTTTTAAGTGTATTATTCTTGTGTTTCAAAAATAAAAGTTAGGCAAATTCTTTTTTTATATTATTTTTACTTTTGTATGGTTTCCTTACTACTAGCCTATTACTGACAACTCACCACAGTACCAAGCCGCCTGAAGCCAACACAACTGCGCATGCTCTTCTTCCATCCCATTCTGTTCAACTTCATTTAGAATAAAATTTTTAATTTAAGAATCTCTTTTAATTTAATTTAGAATAACTGATTAAGAATAATTTAGTCATAAAAGCATACTATTTATGCTTTAGGAATCCATCCCCTCCCCTGGAAGAAATTGCTTGAATCTGTGTGTAAAATTGTTGGTGTGTCTACGTATATAGGTCTTTCATCAGCTTAGATAGTGCTTTGCTTCACATTTTGCTTTAAATAGTTTGTGTATATTTTTTTCAAACACGAAAAGAATTTGTCAAGTTGCTTGCTGGCTTACAGCAATTTTTTTTTTGCAAAACTTATAATTTCGTAGAGATAGAAATTGACATTTAAGTCTCAGGACCGTATCCTGGGATTTTGTTTAGGGGGGGGGCTCCGGAACAGGCACGGTCACCTGAATTAGAATCGAAGTATGAAGGAGAGGAGCTAAATTTTCAAGCAAATCCTGTTGAAGACAGTCTTAATGACTGTGAAAGTGATTGAAAGCTCTGCTCTTATGATCCAGTGCTTACTTAATCAAAGTGTTACAAACCTCTTTTTAAATTGTATTCGATACTTTTATAAATAAATGAAGAATAACATGTATATGATATGAGGAGTGTGGCTGAATACGGCTATTTAAATATGCAAGGTTGTTAGGGTAACATTTCCTAGGTTTAAATACAGAAAAAAAAAACTAAAAAGATTCTACTCCCAAATAATGGTAAATTTTATTTTTTTTTTTATTCATTTTTTTAACAAAATGGATGTCCGAAATCAGGCACTGTCCACAATTGTTGAAATATTACCCTAGGCACAGGATTACCAAAGGATAAACTAGACAGTTAATTAAATTGATGAAACTCCAGATCAAGGGGCATTACGTTTTTTAACCCCAGGAAAATAAGAATAATTAGAAAAATTTCATTAAAAGCTTTAAGTGATTACTTAAAAAGAAATGCTCAACTGGTCTTGTAGCCCACACCAATTGTAGTTACACCAAACTGTAAAAAACACCAATTTTACCCTGTATTTCCTAGGGAGTACCTTATTTTACCGTTTTTACCTTATTTTACTTACTGAGTTTGTATTTTACGGTAATTTTACAACACTACTCGTGGGTCATTTTCATTAGAGGCTATTCAACAAAGTTTCCATGAAATTATCAGTTTTCACGGTATATACTATTTGATGAAATGAGGCGTTAAAATTTTGGCATTTTCGACCTTAGACTAGTTTTTTTTTTGGTAGCTGTAATGACATTATTCTCATCTTTTTTTATTCGTCCTGTTTTTTTTATTTATAAAATTTTTCGTAGATGAAATTGTGATATTTTGTGCCATCATTATTCTATCAATTACCAAAAGTTTTGCTTGAAATCACGTGCTTCAACACATGACGCTTCCACCCCTAGCTGTTAGAAATACGAAGACCTAATGGTAAGAACAATCCCTGAGATGTATCATCAGATTGTTGACCTTCTCCCTCCTACCTTAAGGTAGCCAATATTTGGATCCAGGTTGTAATGATGATGCTTCGTTTAAATTTCTATGAACTTACATAGTTTTTGGTCTAACACGTTGTTTATGCTTTATTTGTGTGTTTTTTTCTTTCAGACACGAGAAGAAGCTATCAAATTGCTTGGGGCTTAAAATAACTACTATTCGCAAGATTCTCAATCTTGAAGTGGTTAATTTCTTTCGATTTCTTGGTGTTTTTTATGTCCCATGTTGTTGTTTTTTTATGTCGGAAATAAAATTAATTTTAAAAGAAAAAGTCAATCCTTCTCTTAGATGAGAGCTCTAATATATATATATATATATATATATATATATATATATATATATATATATATATATATATATATATATATATATATATATATATATATATATATATATATATATATATATATATATATATATATAATATACATATATATAAATATTAATGTAAATCAGACCTTCAGCGTATCAGAAAAATTTTATTGTGGGGTTTATGATCTCCTATCTGCACAAATGTGGAATCGTATGTTTTTCCCAGAATAGTGATCACGGATGCGTTTCTATTTGTTGTTTTTTGTTTTTTTTTTTTGTTCTAGTGTCCTTTTTAAGAGGCCGCAAACATTGGAGGGCAATTAAACCTCCTCCCAAGACCTAATTTGTCTCTTATTTTGTTTTCGAATTTTATGATTTGAGATCAATTTGACAAAAAAAAATAATTTCCTTTAACTACCTATAAACGTATAATACAGAAGTAGATTTGATGTTAAGACCTTTAAACGACGAAGAGACGATTTTGCCTAGGGGGCATTTAGATCAGAGAGAGAAGACATTCTAATTGTGATGGTAAGTATTCAGGTTAGTTTTATTAATCTTGATAACTTGTGTCTTATGTTTCCCAAAAATGTTTAAGATAGTATATTTATAAATAAAAAAGTCTTGTAAAATTCTTCGGTACTGTTCTATTAGCTGTAAACCATGCAAGAAGTAAAGTTTGGGTAATGCTAATGAAATAAAACAAAAATAGGATAAAAATGTAATAGTTTAGAAACAAAATTCGGTTATTTATTTGCACATTAGGGGTGGATTGTGGGGGTAAAACCTGGCATATATTAAATACGTAACCTAACCTAGGTACCTTTGTTCCCCCTAAACCCCAAAAAAAAAACTAAAGTTTAAATATTGTAAACGCAGTTAGAAACCACTGTTTGCAATCCAATTCTCCGTTGAAAGAACCTGTTTGACTAGTTTCTTTTATCATCTTTCTTGCGTGGCTTACAGTAAAGCATAGGAGAGCTGCATGGTTTTCCTGTGAATATGTAGGCTAAGTGGTGTGATCACTTGTACCTGATGCTGTCTTTACTGTTTTTAGTTGGATGAAAAAAAAAAAAAAAAATCCAAAGAAACTGCTTTGAAAAGAAAGAGCCCAAATGAGAAAGAGCCCAAAGTGAAAAAGGGTACTTTTCTTTATTCATTTGTCTTGTTTGTTTTCTACAAGAGTGTTTTGTTTTTTTGAATTGATACACATTTTTTTTTATAAATGACTCATTCACATCAGAGGTTAACTAACAAGCTGATGACCTACTTAGAATTCCTAGTCTCAAAATTGTATTTTAATTTGTTGAAGCTAGAAGGCATCAACCTTCTCTCTGTTAAAAGAAATTGGATTAATATAAGTAAGTTTTATTGCACTAACGCCCTAAGGCCATGGCTATACAAAACAAAGAAAGAATAACTTTTAATTACTTTGTATTGCACAAACATAACAGAAACAAAGAAAAACAAATAACAAAATTTGCCTGTGATCCATGCAAATTCAGTGCATAATTTCGCTAACAAGTTCAGTGGACATTGCCCATCATGAGTGAACCCAAAAATCCTGATCATCCCTTCCTTCTATGACTATCTACCTTAGTCTTGCCCTAGGATGGAAGATAGACTATCTATCAACAAGTGAAATAACATCTTATTTATACCATCCTGAAAAAGGCTTATGCCAGAAGTCTTAAAGCTCCTCCAACTTTTTGTGTAGCGCTAGGTAATTTTGAAGCTCCACCGATTTTCCGAGGTAATTTTAAAGCTCCACCAGAGATACCAGTAGTTATATCAGCAATGCTTTTACCTGCATACGTTCCTAAGGCTGCAGTACCACTTGTTAAAACAGCTTTTCCAAGTGAAACAGCTAAAGATATTTAAATATGGTAAAAACCTCCATTTTGGACCAGCTGTTTCTTACGAAACATCAATATCACTTCTTTATTTTCTTTTTGAAATTTTTCTATTTTATTCACTTGCCTTTGGTTTAAAAGAAATTTAACAGGTTCTTTATCATTTTTTTTTCTGCTGTGGTTTATAAGATTTTTACATTTTTGCTTAGCCTTAAAGTATTCTTTAATTTTTATTTTTCCAAAAGGGGATATGTAAATTGTATACTCAATAAAACTTGCCATTTATTAGGGAATTATTTTATTTAATAAAAATCTAGAATTATTTCAGCCTTACTTTCATTCTCTTTTGAAATGCTTCGTCGGGATCTTTCTCAAGTATATTTATTATAACGTTTTCGAAATTGTCTAAACGTTCAGGTAACTCAATAAAGCCCTTCAAGCATACCAATAGCGTTGAGAAATAAACTGCATCGGCACCATTTTTTGGGTTTGAAACGTTTCCACAAGAGAACATTGAAACATTGGGTTTGAAACATTAACATCTTCTTTTGTTACTTTTAAGGTATTTTTCACTAATAGTCCTTTGTCATCAACTCTAGTCAATATATTGTCAGGTGATTGATAAATTTTAGTATACTTGCTAATATCTTTGCTTAATTTCAGATTGTTTAGGATTTGCTCTTTAATAATTTCTGTTTGAGGTCGTTTAACGTTGAAAGATAACTGCATCTGGATCATTTTCTGGGTTTGCAACATTTTCAATTCTTCTATTTTCCATATTTACATCTTCTTTTGTAATTTTTAAAGTATTTTTTACGAATAATCTTTCACCATCTACTCTAGTCAACATATTATCAGGTGATTGATAAATTTCAGTTAATCTATTCATATTCTCATTTAAATACTGTTTTGTAAGGATTTGTCGGTTAACAACTTCACCCTTGAAATCTTTTAAAATAATTTTCACATTTTGTAAAGTAATAGCATCATTGTCTGATTTTGCATCACCTAAATTAATTAAGGACTTTACCCTCTAAATCAAGATTGCCATTGTAATTGAGTGATCTGCTTTCACTGTTATCTCTACCACAGTTGGCAGGTGGTGCGCATTTGCCCCATTCGGGCCCTTTTTTTAGTTGATTTTGCATTGAATTTTTCAAATTGGAGCACTGCGCCAATTTTGCGCATGTCATGAAAATTCGGCGCAAAGTAGGCGCATTTTGCCTTCACAATAACAATGACAGAACCCAAAATTCAAAGTCTAGTGTTTACTGACAACTTCTACTGACAGATTCAGGAATCTGTTTACAAATACAATTGGAATTTTCAGAACCCCGTAGGGATTCTCATATCGCATTCCAGACTCCATGACAACCTAAATTTCAAATTACCAAAGTGTG
This sequence comes from Artemia sinica, assembly GCA_027921565.1. NCBI lineage: Eukaryota > Metazoa > Arthropoda > Branchiopoda > Anostraca > Artemiidae > Artemia > Artemia sinica. Next base: position 1,948,123 of record CM051267.1, on the reverse strand, counting down.
CATTATCCTTAGCGTGAAAAGCCAAATAGGAAATTGGTCAAATGTCAAATAAAAATACAGAAAGGAGTGGGAAAAGCTGACCTTTGTTCGACATAGCTCAAGCAGCTGTTTCTGTCTTAAGCTTACCCATCAGCAACCTTTTTGTCGAGAGAGTGTTTTCTGTTATGAATCTTGTCAAGCAGTTCGTGGTGACGAACTTTAAGTAACGAGCCTCCGCACCCCCCCCCACCCCCCGGCTCAATAGTAACCGAAACTCTAAAAATAGAATTTTGATACCAATAGATACATTAAAAGAATCAGGTTTTATGCTGATTTCAAAGATATAGGTTTCATCAAAAGGGGAAACACCCCCTAAAAGTCAGAGAACTTTAATGAAAATTACACCATCAGATTCAGCGTATCAGAGAACCCTGCTATAGAAGTTTCAAGCTCCTATCTTCAAAAATGAAATGTGGAATTTTGTATTTTTTGCCAGAACAAAGATCACAGATGCGTGTTTTTGTTTTTTTTTTTTCCAGGGGTGATCCTATCGAACCGATGGTCCTAAAATATCGTGGGAGGGCTCATTTAACGGAAATTAAAAGTTCTGGTGCCCTTTTCAAGTCACCAAAAAAATGGAGGGCAACTAGGCCCCTCCCACGCTCATTTTTTTCTCAAAGTCTTCCGATGGAAATTTTGAGATAGCCATTTTGTTCAGCATGGTTGGGTGTTACACGGGAGGATCTTTCCATGTAGAAAGTGTTCATGGGAGAAGGGACATTGCTATGAAGGGGGCGCTGGATTTCCCAGCATTATTTAAAAGAAAGATCAGAAATTAAATAATAATAAAAATAATTTTTTCAACTAGACGTAAGGAGCAACATTAAAATTTAAAACGAACATAAATTAATACGTATATGATAGGGTTCGCCTTCTACTCATTACCTCGTTCTTTACACTAAAGTAATTTTTGTACTTTCATCAGAGCTATTTATTCTAATTAACGGCCTTTGTGATTAAGGGGTCATTCTTAAAGAATTGGAACAAAATTTGAACTTAGCTTAAAGAGCGAGGTACTGATTAGGGGTGAACCCCCTAATGCACGTAATAAAAATAAATGAATATAGAAATTCGTTACGTATGTTAATTTGTAAGTTAAGTCAGAACAAAATTTCGAGAAAGCCATTTAGCCAAAAAAAGTAAAATCAATATGCAATTTCGTTTTGTTTATTCATGTACTGTGAGCCAAAATAAAAGCTGCATTAACTCAAAAACGTTCAAAAATAAAATTAAAAAAAAACAAGATTTTTAACTGAAAGTAAAGAGCGACATTAAAACTTAAAACGAACAGAAATTATTCTGTATATGAAAGGGGCTGCCCCCCCCCCCCCCCCCCCCTCAACCCCCGCTCTTTACGCTAAAGTTTGACTCTGTCTCACAAGATTGTTTTTTAAAACAATAAAAAAATTTGGCGTAAAGAGCAAGGGGTTTAGGAGGGGGCAGCCCTTTTCATATACAGAATAATTTCTGTTCGTTTTAAGTTTTAATATCGTTCCTTACTTTCAGTTAAAAAACTTGTTTTTTTTTATTTAATCAAGCACAAAATTCGAAACAGGATGCAGCTTAAAATGCTTAACTCTACTATGACCATCCAACTTAGGCTAAATTGCCACGGAAAGTGCTGCAGGGACTTCGATCCTACACCCGCTATACTGAATAGATTTACCATTGACATGTATGACATCAAAAACCATCCAATGACAATGGTTTGCTGTTTAACTTTGAAAATGATCTTGAATACTAGTCGAAGATCAATACAATATATGATTAAAAATGTACAAAACTAATTCGAAGTTCATTAAAAGGAAAACACAATTAAAATAGCAATCGGAACTGTTGAAGGACCTTACAAAGTACAATTCTGTCTCATATATTCATTCAGTCTTTGGCTTCTGTTCATGACAAAATCTCATAAAATTGTCTTTAGCCTGCAATTTTATAGATAGTTGCATTAATAACGGCCAGTCTAATTTCTTATCTTTGACTTGGTCGTTCTAATTTATATTTTGAAAGCTACGAAACATTTTGTTCTCATAACTAAGTCTGAGAGTTTATATCTTTTCGAAGTTAGAATTGCAATGTCATAAAAACACTATATAAAGAAGTAAACTTTGATGTCACTTACCTAAATGACATTTTGCAGAGATGCGACCTTCAAGGATCATGCTTCGCTTTGGTTCTACATTAGAAAATCTTGTCTATTAGTTATCTTTATCAAATGCACCTTTAACTTTCACGTTTTTGTATAACTAATCTACATTGGAAGACCAGTATACTGAGTACCTATTTCTTTTTTTAGCTCTTTAATCACAATTTCTATTGTCGATAGAGAATACTTCAGTATATTAACCAGAAAGTAATGTAAAATACCACCTTAGATGTTGGCAAGTATTTTATTTTTGTTAGATCTTCTTTAATTCCTTTTTTATTTAATTCTCTGACATTCCAGAAATCTTGTCAAGCCAGAGACTGAGAACAGAAAATTTCGACGACAAAAGCGCATGTAATCAGTCAAAAATGCTTCACTGTTCCAGATTTTGGAATATGGAGCCGAAATCTGTCAATGAAGACTGAATCCTACCAATTTTGAGTTCTAGTATTCTGGAAAGCAAAATTCACACTATCTAGTAGCATTGTCTCTGAATTTCTGATTTTTTTTTTGTTTTTTTTTTGCACTCATCCCTGCAAGATCTAATTTACCCTGAATTTCGAACTCCACCCAAAAAATATATTCCCTCTCTTGGTGCACAATCTAAAGTCAGGCACCTGGCATCACTTATCTATACCAGGGTTGCCAACTGGACATATTTTATGTCCAAAGGACATATTCCTGTGTGCCGGGACACAATGACATAAGAGGGCAAAAAAAGGGACATATTTTAGAAATTTTGGACATAAAAGGGACATATTTTTCAAATTTATGACATAAAATGGAGTATTTCCCCCGCTGGGACACATATTTTTGTAAAAAAAAAAATGTCATTTTTCACCAAATCAGTATTAGAACTACTTGTCTAGCACTAAATTTACTTAACTACTTATTTTCTACTAATTTTTTACAAACGATATTTTTTTTTTAAAACATTATAATTTTTCGGAGCTGCTTGCTCTTTCCCGCAGACAATTATTTGTAAACACTCTTGAAATTCTTTACAAGTTTGTATTCTTTCATCTCGTATCAACTTTATTTCTCCTTGCTTTTGCGCTACAGTCAAGATAATAGGCAAGCAGGCACGTTTTTAGTTAACAATGGCTTAAGGCTTGCAATAGTTAGGCAAAAACGTAAGCAAAAGAAAAAAAACTTAGATTCTTGATAATCTGGAATCAATTTTAATATCAATAGATGTACCAAAAAATTAGCTTATTGTGCTGATTCCAAATATATAATATACTTTAAGTATAGTGTTACCTATTAGTGGGCCTGAGAAAATTTGTCAAATTTTCAAAAAGGTAAAAACATCCCATAAGAGACAAAGAACTTTAATGGAAATCACGCCATCAGATTCGGCGTATCAGAGAACCCCCCTGTAGAGGTTCCAAGTTTCTATCTATAAAATGAACATTTATAGTGTTTGCCAGAATCAAAAGAAGCATCACGGATTCGTGTTTATTTGTTGTTGTTGCTTTTTCCAGGGCTGATCATATCGAACCAATCGTACTAGAATTTCGCAAGAGGGCTGTTTTTTAAACGAAAATAAAAGATCTAGTGTCCTTTTTAAGTGACCAAAAAATTGGAGGACAACTAGCCCCCGTCCCACGCCTTTTTTTCCTGAAAGTTGTCTGATAAAAAATTTCGAGATAGCCATTTTGTTCAGTATTGTTGAAAGGTACAATAGATATGTCTTTGGAGATGATTTGATCCATTAGAACCACAGGAGGAAGGGTCGCAAGTTATAAAATTTTTCCATTTTTTACATGTAGTATTTTTTTATAAAGAAGTATACCGACATTTTCCAAGGGAGGAAGGAGATCTCCTGAGGACAGATTTTCTATAGGGAGAATTTTCCATTGGGATGGAAGTTTCTGGGGTTGAACTTTTCAGGGGCAATTCCACACGGGGAGAATTTACCAGAATTTGTATACAGATTGTTTGTTATGTGTCTTTTTTCTCGTTGTTGATCCTATTGTACATGTAAAGACACTCTAAGGGAACTCTCAGGGGGAAACTTTCAGCGGAGTTGAAATTCTCTTGGGATCTTTTTTTGCGGGGGGGATTTTCCATGGGAGAATTTTCCATGGGAGAATTATCACCAGGAGAAATTCTCCATGGAAAATTTCAAGGAGATAAACTTTTCAGGGGGGGGGTATTTTTCCAAACAGGGATGTTCCTGAATGACCTTAAAAAGGATCAGAAACTAAATGAATACAAGTCTTTCTTCAAATAAAAGTATGGTAATGAGTATTTTTCAGGCAGAATCAAGCAAAAAATTTCTTGGAAGGATTCACAGCAGGGATGGAATTGTCCAGGGGGAATTTCCCGGCGGAAGAATTATACATGGGAGGAACTATAAATATAGGAATTTTTCGTGGGGAAATTTTCCACAGAGGGGTGGATTTCCTGGGATTATCTGAAAAACGATCAGAAATAAATGCAAAAACTAGTTTTTTTTCTACCGAAAGTAAGGAGTGACATTAAATCTTAAAACGTACAGACGGTTTCAAAAAACGTATATGACGGGGGCTACTTCCTCCTCAATACTTCCCCTCTCTACGCTAATGTTTGACCTTATTCTATTTTTTTTTAAGAAAATTCTTGAAACACAAAGGCTATCCCACCCTTGGAGTAAGCCCCCCCTCCATCTTCAGTGAAGAGAGGTGGATTCACCCCCCTCTACACGCGTTTTCTTTTCCCTAGGTGAATCCAACAGAAATTTTGAGATAGAAATTTTGTCAAAAATGATCCAAAGAACAAATAATAATGCCCTCAGCGTTTACACAACCCCTAAGAGCCCTAAAGACAAGGGTTATAAGCTATGCCTCAGGGGCATATAAGTTTTATGGAATGGGTAGTCGTACAAACTTAAGACGGGGCTCATTTGATTGAAGTTTAGTGCCCTTTTTTAAGAGCCAAAAGTGATTTGAGGGTAACCCCGCCCCCTCCCGAGCCTATCAGTTCAAAAATTAGCATTTGATCAGAATTTGTAGACATCTATTTTGTTCAGCATTGTTAAAAGGTCCTATAATTATGCCTTTGGAGATGTCACCTCACTGAATGAAGGGCAACCCAGCTTACCTAGCGCTCCGCAACGTCGCTTGACCCTAGATTGTACCTTATGACGTGCGCAAGAAATACTCTGATTGGCAAAAAGCTACCAATAGAAGTGAAAATGTTAACCCTAATGCCTACCATGCCTCTCAGGTGGAAATCTCGTAAGAAGATGAGCCTTAAGCTCCGAGAATTAGTTTTTTACAGTTTATATGTTTTTATGACTTGTGCTTTCACACTAGTTCATTTTTTATGGATGAACTAAATGAATCTTTTTCGTTTTCATTATATTAGATTGTTAACCGACCCCTTTGAAAGAGGTTTACAAGTCGTAAGAAAACTTGTTTCTGAGATTTCAAGACGGACATATTATGGACATATTATAGACAAAATATGGACATAATTTGGCTAAAAAGGACACATTTTTGGATGATCAAGGGACATATTCATTGATCAAAAATCGGCAACCCTGAACTCTACTGGTTTTATTTCCTAAACTTCCCAATTTATTCATTTATTATACCAATATTTATTAACCAATTCTATTCAGTAAGTAGTATAGTAGGCTACATGTCAGTAGTATATAAAAAAATGTCAGTTATTTTGGTCAATATATACCAAATCATATTATTGAGTTAGGACTAAAGTGAATACACCATTCAATGCCTTTTTTATGCTGATTATGAATAGCCTATAATAGGCTAAGCATTTCTATCGGAAATAAATTTCAGCCCCCCCCCCCTATATATGCCAATTCAGGGTTAGGTTAGGTTGGGTTAGGTATAGCCTATGGTGTATTCACTTCATTTGAAACTCAATAATAGGCCTATGATCTGGTATATATTGACCGTGATTTTTTATAATGTTAGGCTATGTCTATTTTTTTTTTTCAGATTGATAAAAATTCATGAACCTTTGATGTTCTATCAAAATTGAGGTAAAGTGTTTTTAATCAAAATAGGTCTGTCAAGCTGGCAATTGTTGGTAAATATCTACCAAATCATATTATTGAGTTAGGAATAAAGTGAATACACCATTCGATGCCTTTTTTTTATGCTGATATGAATATAATAAGCATTTCTATCGGAAATGAATTTCACCCCCCCCCCCCCCCCTACATAGGCTATACCTAACCTAATCCTGAATTGGCATATATAGGGGGGCTGAAATCCATTTCCGATAGAAATGCTTATTATATTTGTAATCAGCATAAAAAAAGGCATCAAATAATGTATTCACTTTATTTGAAACTCAATAATATGATTTGGTATATATTGACCAAAGTTATCAACACTAGTTAAGTTATTAAAAAGTGGCTAAAAACATATCACCTGTTTATAAATAGGCGTAAGTTGTTCAAGAGTAATATATTCCAAAAATACTTATTTATAACAATTCAAAACTCATTTATTAGGCTAGGCAACTTAATTCAAACCATTTTTGGTATAAGTTTAGAATTATCCTAATAAGGTTCCTAATAAGGAGACATGTCAATGGAGACATGTCAAGAAAACAATTCTTACTTTAAAAATATGTATAATGATCCTAGTTAACATATTATCCAAGGGGAAAAAGAAATCCTTCTTTTTCCAGCTTAAGATAAAAAACAAATTACAATAAACCTCCATGCTGACAAAATGCATTAAATCTTTTGAAATTGCTTCTATGAATTGCCAAATAAGTTGTTTTATTCATTTTATTCATTTATTCTTTCATTCATCCTGGTCATTGTTAATTCCATTTTATTTTAATGAGCAGTGGCAAAAATACAAAATATTAATACAACCTAACCCAAACTAACCAACTCAAATCAATAGACTCAGCTGGGAACTTGTCCATTGAACTTGGCCAGAATGAATGCTATCTGTAAAAACAATTTATTATAGGGGCAATTTCAAATTTCATTTTAGCATGGAGGTTTATTATAAACTTTTTCTTTTAAGTTGGAAAAAAAAAAGGATTTTTAGAGGAAAGACTTGATGATAAAGGTTCTCCCCTTAGATAATATGTTAACTAGGACCATTATACATATTTTAAAGTAAGAATTGTTTTCTTAACATGTCTCCTAATGAGGAGCCACAATTCTAAATTTATACCCCATTTTCCTACTGTTTCAAGTTTTTTTAATGCCATTGACAAAAATGGTGCTGAATTTTGCAATTCAAAACTTTGCTGTTGACAATTCAGGGTAAATTCCAATTCAGTGTATATATTTACACTTTAGGGGGTGGGGTATAAAGTTTAAGGTAAATTTGCAATGGGCCATATAATTTAGCTAGGATGAAAGTGAAAACACCATTTGATGCTTTTTTATTCTCTTTCATGTTTCATATAAAATACATTCAGGGCCCCTTTAAGGGCTCAAGCTGCAATTTGCAACAGAAGCAATTATAGTATTATGAAAGAGTATAAAAAAAGGCATCAAATGACATTGAGAGAGACATTAGGCCTGTTTTTCACTCATCAATGTGCTAAGATCTTACATCTTTTGTCAGAAAGTGCTTAAAAGTGAAATCTTTGAGCAAAGATCTTACATCTTTGGTTGTTTTTGTGCAAACGTCTTTCATCATTCTGCTCTGATCAGCAGTCTGAGAACAATGATGAGTAGATCATCATTGTTCTATAAGGCAAAAGAGTGGCGGTCTTCACACTTTTTGCTAACATCAGTGAGCTGTAAGATCTTAGAACAAAGATGAGTTAAAAAACAATAATCTTTGCAGAAAGATGTAAGATCTTAGTGCTAAAAAACGGGCCTATTGAGAGCATTAAGAGAGAGCATAAAAAAAGGCATCAAATGACATTTTCACTTTCATCCTAGCTAAATTATTGTGCCACCTGCAAATTTACCAAGTACAGTACCTGCTTAAGCTAGAATAGTTTTATATCTTGACTCTCCATTAAGTTATGAGTAGGTTGTTGGGTTTTGACTTGATATAGCCTAGCCTACATCATGTGTGCAAAGGGCAGGTAACCTAGAAGCACTAACAACAACATTTGTAGTAATTTTGTTAACTTTTCTAACTGTCACAAACATGAAAGGATGTAATCAGTCTAAAAATTTAGGTTGAAATTTTCTTTTGAAATATGGTATTCTATTAATTTCCATCAGGTTAGGCTACTTTGTGTACTTATTCATTGACAATATTTGGTTAGAATAAGTTTATTAATTATCACATCAAACATAAGAGAAAAAAGTTCTAATAAAGATCCAAATTAAACTCTGAAAAGAAAAAAAAGTTAATAGACAGAAATTACTACAAACAAGAGCTTGGCTACTGCCACCTCTCTAGGCTAACTGTTGTTGTTTTGTTTGCATTTTATTGAAAACTATTTACAGGCAGTAATGGTGCAGTGGTACTACCCTAGAGTTAGGCCTACTCTAAAACAAATTGTATAATTTTATTTGTACCATAGTCTTGTCAAAGTTTCTTCTTTTTTTACAAACCCACTATAAAATTGTGTGTATTTTCCTGTTTCTTGATTCTTTGCCATTAAACCTCTTTGAACAAATGGATGATGTAGCCTTTGTCAAAATGCATAGAACCTAAATAATTTGGTCTTTGGCCTATGTTTGCACATTAAGAGTGGTAGGGGTAAGGTGAAGTGCTTTTAGGGTTAATATAAGTAGCCTATTTATGGATCTTCAAAGTTTTTTCAGAAAATTATAGTGTTTTCTTTTGTATTGGCTTAATTTAGGCTAATACACATGTCTTCTCTTATAATAGACACTTGGCTCTTAGTGTTAGACATTGTGTATATAGGTTTAGATGACTTAGATTAGTAACTGATTAAATCTGTCTTGTTTTAATTGAATCCTTCTAAAATTGAGTCTGTATGATTTAGGTACTTTTTGATACTGTGTCAAAGATGGAACAGCTTTTTTTTCCAAGATTAGACTCAACCTTAAAATTTTTTCAAGATCTAGCTCCACTATTGACTATCAGTACATTTAAAGAATTAAATATTGTTTATAGATAAAATATTCAAGTTAATCCCATGCTTATGAAAAATGGTGAAATAATCCAATTTCTAGATGTATAGCCCACTGGCTTATTTGCCAAAGAGCCAAATATGAACATTACAATAATTGAGCCAAATCTGCTTGTTTAGTAAACTTTTTTGCACTAAATAAGTAGTACACTAAATAAAACTAAATTGCATACTTATTTAATCTTTATTAATGCAAACAATATACTTGCATCTCCTTGGAAAGTTTGAGTCAGTCAGATTTGTATGTTGTTGTTTTTAATTTTGGCATGATTCAAAGGTCTTGTGAATAAGACAACTTCTCAGTTTACTCTTGATAATGTTCATGCTTGAAAAAGAATTAAAGAATTGTTCACATATACATGCAGAACTAAAAAGAGGAAGAACAGCAATCACAAGCTATTTCAGCTGATTGTAAGAGTCAGGAATGCTATTCCAAGCATTGAAACTGCTCATAACTTCCCTTTCCAGATAATTCAAAGCAGACCACTTGTGCTCTGCACTAAGGTTGCATTTCCAAGTTCTCAAATTCAGCTCAAAGGTGTTCAGACTTAGAGTTTCATATCTCCTTGTTTTTTTAAATCCAGCAACTGTATTCCAAAGCTACCAATATCAATTTTAAAAGGAGAAAATTTCAACCCAATTATTGTAGCATTAAGAGGATTTTTTGTTAATAGTTCCTGAAAGGGAAGCTGAGAAGCACTTCCCTCATATTTAAATTATTGTTTTAAAATGGTGTTGATTGATAGAGGATTTTTTTCTTGGTGATGCTTCAGCAGGCTTGGAAAGTGAAACGATTTTTTCCTTTCAAAAGCCTGAGTAGAAAGGGATATTTTTTATGTTATTACTTCTAACATTGAAAAGAATAAGTTTTCTTGTTCTTGTAGTTTAACAATTAAGCTGATTTAGATGAGACATAACATCTACCATGACATAAAAGTTTTTGATCCACTGATTGTCTGTTAGGTCTGTATAGTGAATGCCCTTCTCAAGGAGAAATGCATTAATTTCTGGAAAAGTGGATGCAAAATGTTTAAAACATTCTCTATTGATAACCAATGTACCTTGTTATGAAGCAGAAGTGCAGCATACTCACTCTCCATTAAAAAAAAATTGAATCAGTGATGATTAAGAGCTTTAGCTAAAATGGAGTTGATAATTGAAATAATTAAATCCATAAATTTACAAATTTCTTCTGGAAGTGTTTGTGCACAAAGCACTTCTTGAAAACTGATATAATGGTAAACAAGCATCTTGTGATTAATTTTTCTTCAAAATAGCAACAAATCTTTTTTCTTATGCTGGTCATACTTTGGACTCATCTGTTAAAATGAACACTATTTTTTATGGTACTTGCTATATTTTATTCATTTATGGTACTTGCTATATTTTCTCACAGTTCTGACCTTTGACTGGGAATAATCCTAAAAGTTCTTCCTTAAGGCATGAATGAGACATAAATCTTACAAAAATTGGAATTTGAGCTGTATCATTCATGTCCCAAGACTTGTCATCTGCTATTCATAAAGCCAAAACCTATTTCAGATCTTTGATATGCTTTGTGTTTAAACTTGAGCAAATTTTAATTGTTCTATCTTTAACCATTCTGAAGACAACAGTAACTCTTTAATTCTTTTAAGAATATATGCTTTGTTCTTAAAATCTTTGAACTTAAACAAAAATTATACATGTTCTCAATTTATAGAAGAGTTTAATGTATAAAAATAAGATGGAATTTTTTTTTACCATTTTTTTTTTTTTTTTTTAAATGAAAATATTATTGTGCCTTCTGTGGATATTTGTTATAGCTGCACTTAAGGGACCAAAGAGCCACACACTGCTCCAGAGCCACACTTTGCTGGCCACTGGTATAGCCTAATAGAGACTTCATAGAATTTTAACTGTTAAATTAGTGATTAGCTGTCCAAGTACTGGATGTCTAGCCCTATATTTATACATTAGGAGAAGAAAGGTAGGATGAAAAAAAATGAAGGGGGTTTTAGGAGTGATATAAGTAGGCTAAGCATTTAGATTTTTGTAAAGTAGTTGTCAAAGTGAAAGTGAAAAGGCAATGTTGAGTAAAGATTTGATTTATCAAGTTGACCTCTTTGCTTATCTAAGTAGTATTTTTTTGTAAAGATGGTGGATACAGTAAAGATGATAATATAGCCAAGGCCCAGGGTATTTTGTCAGAGTTGAAAAAAGTCTGGAAGAATAAGAAGATATGGCTGCAAACCAAGATTAGAATATTGAAAACTCCAGTGATGATAGTGGCCAAGTGTGGTTCCAAAGCATGGGCACTTCAAAAGACAGAGGAACATTTGTCAGATGTTTTCCAGAGAAATTGTCTGTAGATTGTTGTACAGGTTTATAGACCTGTCTGACTACCATATTTTAAACAGTAAGCTGTGCAAAAAGTTTATTCTGTTGGCTTTTACAAAACCTAATAGAGACTTCATAGAATTTTAACTGTTGAGGTGGTGATTAGCTTTCCAATTGCTGGATGTCTTGCCCTATATTTATACATTAGGATGCCAAGGGTAGAGGAAATAAAATGAAGAGGTTTTAGATGTGATAAAATTAGGCTAAGAAGGCTATCTTAGATTTTTCTATAGTAATTTTCATAGTTAAGGTGAAAAGGTAATGGTGGATAAAGAAAAGAAAATATTGATCAACTGGATGCTAAGTGGTATTTTTTTTTTTTTTTTATGAAGATGATGGGTACAGTAAAGATGATAAAAGTAGAATTGCTAAGGGCTGTTGTGTTTTTTCAGAGTTGAAAAAGTCTGGAAGAATAGGAAGATACAGCTGTATTCCGACATTACAATATTGGAAACTACAGTGATGATGGTGGTCAAAGCATGGGCACTTCAAAAGACAGAGGAGGATTTGTTGGATGTTTTTCAGAGAAATTGTCTATAGATTGTTTTGGGTACCTGTCTGATTAACCATATTTCAAACAGTAAGCTGTATTAAAGTGTGGTTCAGTCATATTTTTTAGGTCTGTAATGAGAAAAATGTTGAAATGACTAACAGTCTGTAAAGTAAGATGACAAATTGTCAAAGATTATCCATGTTAGGCTACCATCTATGGTGAGGTAAAACAGTGGGTTGTCCTCAAATAGGGTTTAAGGAGTCTGTAATGAAAGATCTAAAGCGAAATTTGAACTTTCTGTGAGAGTTTAAAGAGAGAGGTGTTGAACAGCTTGGGGCAGATTTTGCAACTCTATTCCAAAACCTCTGAAGAACTTTAATTTTGACTTTCAATTCATCCAGCAGGAAGTAGTCAATATTAGGAAAATCTTCAGTAAGGCAAACATCCAGCCTGACATCAATATGTTGCTGCTCTCAAGTCCACCAGCTAACACTGAAAGACAATTATACAGAAGTATCTTCAGTTTTCTACAGCATTATAACATTTACAAGTAGATGGGACACATAATAGCAAGTTTTATTCCTGACCCATCATCACCTGCAGATGGAAAATTGTGGTGAAGCAAAAAGGAGACCAAAGTTATCTCTGGAAGGCTTGGCATTTATAATAAAAAAAGACTAATCCAAAAAGTATATGTAATCTGGACTATATGTTTGCATATTGAGGGGGGGGGGGGTAAATTAAGTAACCTACATTTAAGTATTTTATAATTTTTAAAGTATTATACAGGGTTCTATAGTGTGTTTTCTTATGGGAAGTGCAGATACCAAATTGACACCATTACAGCTCTTCTGAGGGAAAAATCTTAATAAATGAATAACACTACCATTAGACTCCTTATTTTATGCTATTTCCAAACACCATTGTTGCTTTTCTGATTGTGCACTCATCTCCCCCCCCCTTGATTGTTCTGGATATGCCCTAGGGTTAAAAATAACTGAATAAAAATGCTTAAATAGTGAAATTTTTGCTTTATAATATGTGACATTAATCAGGTGTATCATGTTTCTATCTGTTCTTATTCACTTTTTAAAATCATTTCAAATAGTGGTGAATATTTCAAACATTGTCTGAAAAAACTAATGGCCTTTTTTGGGGAGCTGGAAAGGGAAGCTTAGTATTCTGTACTTAATTTCCACTCCCCTGTGGGTGTTCCCAAGGGAACTGTTCTTGGACCCACATTATTTTTCTTCTTTAAATTGATGATATGATACCCAAAGTCAGCAACCACTGAACTTTTTACACTGATGATTCAAAATTGTTTGGTGTACTCAAAAAATCATAAATACAATCTAACCTTGATCACATTCAGGCATAGGCAGACAAGTTGCTTCTCTCTTTGAATATATCAAATTGTGTCACAACTTATTTTGGTCACAATAATCTTCAGCACCAATATACTCTGAATGATAATCAGAGGTCACTTCCCCTCCCCTCTCTGTTCCTCTTCCAATTGGTGGCAGTAGTATAGGCCTGGGAGTCACAATAGATAACCTTTAAAGTTCTACTAACTCTCCATTTAAACTGTTACCTTAATTACCTTAATTTGCACTTTGGAGCAAATCAGGATCCATCATGATCTGTTACATGCTCCATACTTGATGATGTGAATGACTAAACATCAAATACATCCCAGTGGTACTTCCAGGGAACACCATTCCATCCAACATCCAATGACTTCTTGAACACTTCATTATTGGGTGCTGAGACTCTTTTATTTGACAGACTATTCCAGTGGTTTACTACATGGCAGGAGAAAAACTGTTTTTGGAGTCAATTTTCGACAGATGGTTTTGAACATCTTCTTTGAATGTCATCTCCTGTCAGTGCCACTATTTTGGGAAATTGGCAAATGAATTGGGGGGGGGGGGTCTTGGGAAGTAAGCTTATGTGTCATCAGCATATCAGATCTTTGTCATCAGTAAACCAGTGTAGATAATTTAAGCTCCTTTAAAATGTTCATCAAAAGCCTTATCTCTCATCTTAGATACTGCCTTTGTGCTCTCTTTTGCACTCCTTCTAGAAGCTGTACATCACACCTGTACCCTGGTGATGCTATGCACATTCGAAAATAAAGTATTGGTCTGACAAGGGCCTTGTACAACCTCACAAAAACATAGGGAGATCTACTGGATATAGTTTTCTTTAAGAGTGCTAAGACAGAATTTGCATGAGACACAGTCTTTTTGCAGTTAGAATGGAATTTTTACTGGTTGTCAACAATGGTTCCAAGATCCCTTTTTTTCATCCACACACTTGCAGCTCTTGAATGTTATTTAAAGCTGGATTGAACATAGTATGCTTGAACCCTGGGTTGGGCTTGCCAAAATGAATAATACTACATTTGTCAATATTAATGGTCATGTGCCATGTTGTTGCCCATTTTTGAATATGGTCAGGATCTGCTTGTAGTGATTCATGATTGACTGCACCAAACAATTTTGAGTCGTCTGCATAGAGAGTTAGATGATTTGTAGTTAATAGAAAAATACCCTTTATATAGATATTGAATAGGGAGGTCCTTAGATGCTACCCTGCAGGACACCACTGGTGACTCCGCATCTCTCAGAGTGAATTGATTCTCCTTCATTAGTAAAAAGCCTTACTCTCTGTGTTCTATCTGTAAGAAAAGCTGAGCTCCAGCCCACAAGGTCTGCATTAATTCCACATGAGATAAGTTTTTTTTTTTTTTTAAGTGTGAATGTGGAACTTTGTCAAATGCTTTTGCAAGGTCAAGCAGTAAGACATCCTCAGGCAAGTCCTGATCAATCAGGTCTGTTATAATATTATAAGTCTCCAGTAAATTTGTTTCTACAGACTTTACTGGTTGAAAACCATCTTGGATGGGTGATAATATCCTATTAAGTTTGAGATGCTTCATGACAGAGTCATTTACCACTCTTTTCAGGATTTTAGCAACAGCAGAAGTTATACTTATGGGACAGTAGTTTTCTGCACTGGCTTTATTTCTATTTTTGAACAAAGGGGTGACAAATGCTGTTTTCCAATCTGTTGGCACTTCCTTGATACATAGGGAGACTTCAAATAATTGGGAGAGTGGCTTGGCAATGTTATCAGCAACTTCTTTTAGAAGACGTGGATGTAACCTATCTGGTCCAACGGATTTGTTGACATCTAGCAATTTAAGTTGTTTGAGGATATTTGAACTATCAATTTCATTGGGCTCCATTGGATGGTGGATTTGTGTAGGGTCAGCATTGGGTAGGTCTGTATCTGATGTGCAACTAAAAACAGACAGAAACTGGCTGTTCAGTTCATCTGCAATTTCTTTGACATCTGACAGTTCAACTCCTGAAGCAGTTAGATTGGATATTGATCGCTTACCAGACTTTTTACATGACACATATTGCCAAAATTTCTTTGGGTTATGCTTGCATTCTCTAGCTAGTGTGGCTTCATGGTTCTGATAAAGTTTAATATTACCTGGTATCCAAGAATACAGATTTGATTATCCTTCAATCAAGTATTACAAGTATTACATCATCATTTTGTTTCTAGAGGAAATTCAAGTCTTGGACTTATTAAAAGAACAATTTCTAGCAGATCATATGAATCTTCTTGAAGGTACATAAGGCAGGAGACCAGTTCTTGACTTCAGGACCTGCCTTGCTGGTGCTTTTTATAAAAGTGATATACAGTTGATTGAAGGTGTACAAAGGAGGATCACCGTGTGCATCTCTGGGTTTGGCAAGAAACCATATAGTGAAAGGCTATCTATCCTAGAACTCTCATCTTTGACCTTCCAACATAAGCACAATGACATACTACTCACATATAAATATATTGACCAACCCAAAATAAGCTCTTTGCTCAGTTACCCAAAGAAAAAAAGACATAAGGTCATTCTAAAAATCTTTGTAAGCTTAGAGCTAACTGCATAATCAGACAAGAATTTTTTAGCCAAAGTGTTATCAATGCTTGGATCTGTTTAATGAAGAGACCATGTCTTCAACATCAACCAAAGTTTTCCAAAGAAGACTTGACAAAGAATGGGAATCCGAACCTTCAAGATTTGACTGGAGCTGCCCTTTATCTGCATCTCATAAATAGTGATTAATATATATGAATGTATATAAAGGATATGGGCTAGGATGCTGATGCTGCTTGTCATACTCAACCAACTCATATACTCTATCAGAAATTGATATTATGTGGCAGTGTCTACTCGAAAACCAGAAAAGAATGGTCCCCTTGATCATAACTATCTGTGGTCACTGTTACCAAGTGGGCTTAATTTGCATCTATCCTAGCACTCTCCTTGTCAGAAGGCATGTCACTGGGCTGCAAACGCAGTCACAATCCTGTTTTTACAGTTTGTGTAAAGTATTTTAATTGCCATCGCAATAACAGATTCAACATTGGACCTTATTTTGCTCCAAAGGGAAAATGATCTTAAAATAAAGCCAGTTTTACAGTGCTTAAAAAAGGAAGTCATTGTAAATTATGCATTTTTAAGAACCATGGGCCTCTACTCTGCTATGTCAAACTGTGGTGCTATTTCCTAGTATTGTTGATAGTATTGCATGTTTTATAAGTGACATTAACTCATTTCAGATGTAATATTATGGATGTGCCTCAAATTCTAAATATGGCTGAACCTATGACCATTTCTGAGACTTCTGTTGTTAAAAATGGTAAGTTATCCCATTAAATTATTGATAACAAAACAAAAAGAAAGCTGCTCTGTTTTAGTAAGTGATTTTCTCTTTTTTCTCCTCCTGCTTATAAAGTTCTCCTCAGCCAAAAAAAAGAAAAAAAGAAAGAAAATGCAACTGCAATAAAGCTTGGATCTAGTCCTTAAGGCTGGAGGGTAGTAAAAGGGCCATGTTTCTGCAGAAAAGGCTAATTTATTGGTCGTGTTTTTTTTTTTCCAGTTTTGGGAGACAACAAGTCATCAGGTAAAAAAATGTTCTCTCACTCTTTCCTGTTTAGAGGCATAAATAATAATAACAATAAAAAAAACATTCTTACTACAGAGTTCATTTTGTGGGGCAGCTACAATCGTTGTCTCAGGGGCTAGTTTCTGTTTCTTACAACAGGCGTTTGTTTTAAATGAAATTACACAATCTTTTCTCATAATATTACTTGGTGTGTTTTTTCTCCTGTAATTGTCTTTTTGTGACTTGTAAATAGATAAAGAAACAGAAAAGGAATGTTAAAGGATACTTCAAGTAATCTCTTTTTTTTCAGTTACCACTAAGCACCCCTCTTGGCAGCTAACCTACAAGCTATTGGTTTTTATATCGTGACATTTATTATTGTCTTGTTGTCTTTGTCTTGTTATTTATTATCTCCTGTATTTCCGTGGCAAAAAGCACATAATTCAGACAGGTTTTTTCTAACTTGTCAAACTTTTGTTAAATTTTCCAATTTCCCCAAACTTGTTATTAAGAGCTGTCCAGGTGTTGCGAATTTTATCTATTTTAGTCAAAACATCTCGAGTGGAAGGGGTGCAAAAATTATCTCTTAGACTTTTCTAGATATTTTGAATAGATTATAGACAACTTCACCTTTCCCACCTTGCACATATTCACTTATATTCCAAGTACTGTTTGTATTTCTTTTCATAAGTATAGGGTATTTGTTCAGTATAGGTAAGTGTAATTATCTAATAGTTAGCCTACCAAAGATGTTCTATGTTTTGTTTTAAAGGAAAGACTATCTTTATATTTATTGTAAATAACATCCTTGCAGTATGGATTTGTTATTGGTTTTAAACAATTTTTGTTGTGGGATGTAAACTTATTATTGTTCAACCTGAAGTCATCAGTCATTTGTATGTTTGGTGTTTCATTAAAAAGCAAGCAAGTCTCCAGGCCATATTTGCTGTCAATTTAGGGCCTTGTATAAAAAGAAGAATGTTTTTTTTTTCGGGGGGGAGGAGGTTAGAATACGAAAAATCATTCTTATAATGGGTAAAATCCTTTCTGTTATTCCATTAGAATTGCAAGAGAATATATAACAATTATCAGCTATAATATTTAAGTGTTTCTGCCAAACAGAAAGCGATGTGTCAATTTTTTCTCCTGTATATGCATATGTTCTCCTAATTTTTTTTTATCATTATGGACTCCGAAAAAGAATGAATTAAAGATGTAAAAAATGAAATTAATTGAACAAATGTAATGCCAGAGGCTGAAGGAAACAGTATTTGCGTTAAAAGAAAGAAGCAACAATACCACCAAGTGTTTGGCTGTTTTTTTTGTTTTTTTTTTTTCCCTAGATAATTAGCCTATCAATTACATAACCTGTTGAAAAGTTTTCAGGATACTGTTTTCACTCTAAATCCTGAGATTTGTGTTGGCTTTTAGCCAAAGAAGGTTTGATTTCTGTACTTATAAGGGTTATTATTTATTCTTATGGCTAATGTGTTGAAATAAGGAAGTAGTTGGGCTTGTTTTGTCAGCTTTTCTATTGAATTTGTTTGATGTCCCTTTTATTTATGTTTTGTTTCAGAAGTTGAAGAGACTTTACCAAACGGCAGTGAGGAGTTTTTTAACTTTCCAAACTTACTTTTGTCTCCTAAACGTGAAGATGTTCCTGTGGGTACTGTTTCCTGCTTTTCAGGATCATGTAAACTTGAAGCTGACGCCCAGGAATTGGACTCTACATGTTTTGACGATGAAGGTACATCTCAAGCATTTATTTTTGTAAAATCAAATATATTGGATAATATTCTATTGGAAAATCTAGAACAAGTTGGGCTAGGACTTTACTGTGTTAAGATCTGAAACTGTTATTTCTATGGATGAAGCCAAAGCAATATGAAGAAAAACAAACTTGAAATTATGCAAAGATTTATGGGCCAACAATTTCTGCAAATTCTGAAATTGCTAAACTGTGTATAAGATATTCCTAATTTTGTTCAAAGAACTTTTTCTTTCTAAAAAAATATGGAACGCTAGTGTTGTCTTGTACTGTAATAGTAGTGAATTGTATTGTAGGCTACATATTTTGTACTTATAGGTGAGCATATTTCTTTCTTTCTCCTTTTTTTCTCCCCTATTTTGTCTCCATTAGTGAAGCATATTATGCACCTTTATACCGCATACTTAACAACCTGCTCCCTTCAAATCCCGCACTTTATTCGATATCCTGATTTAATCTGTTAATATGATGCTAATTTTTTAAATTGGGTTCCTATTAATCAAATTATCACGCTTGAATTTGTTCTATTCTCATGTTTTATGTCAGTTTTTATACTTGCAGTCTGATTTTTTAATGTCATGGGGGTTTTTTAATTATCGAGAATAATTAAAAGTTCAAGTAGGGATAAGTCCAACAGATACAAAAAGTTCTGGATATTGCGATCATATATACAGTGACCGTCATCAGCAGATAAACTAAAGTGTTGCAATTAAAAGAAAAGATGTTTATACCGGAAAAAAAAAAATTACTTCCAGGTCACAAATATTTTCTGGTTCATTGGCTGAGAGGGTTCAATAACAAGGTTCATTTCAATTCTTCAAATGTAAACTTTTCTCCTTAATATTGCCTTAATATAAGTTGAATTTTTAATGAAGATGGCACAATCTTCTCCTTCTTCCAGTTTGCAAAAGAAATGTTACATAATTTACAGTTAGACGCTGGTTTGTTCTAACATCCCCATATATGTGACAAGTGTGTTTTTTCCAAATACCACACTGCCTTTCTATGACGAACAAAATAAAGCAAAAATAAAGCCTTCATTTGTTCATCACAGAAAGGCAGCGTGGTTCTTGAAAAATTACCTTACCAAAAATATTTTGTCAAACTTTAATTATTTTCTATCTCTATATTTTTGTTGTAGAAGCTAAACATGCTTCACCAACTGATGCTGAAGCGAACATAGAAGCTTCTAATTCTACTATGTCACATGTGCATCAACAGCTACCCCTGGGTATTGCTTCCAATTGCATCCAAATATCCAATTTAACATCTGAATTGGACTCCCAGGATCTGGACATAAGTGACGAAGGTATATTTAAAGCTAATGATATTGTGAAGTTAGTTTGAAAAGGAAATATTTTATCAAACATAAAAGTTTTTTTGTAACTCTTACAAGCATAACATAAGTAATATAACAAGCAACATAAACAACATAACATAAGGATTATATAAAAGTGTTCTATGTTTTAAAGTGTTTAAATAGTATTACCAAATGTCTGTCTTTTTTTTTCAAATGCTAGGGTAACATATCAAATTAACTTAAATGTTAACCATAAAAACGTTGTGAGGCTTAAAGTTCATAGTGAGGCTCTTATCCTTTAAAGCGGCTAAACTTCCTTCTTAAGTAACTAAAAAGTTAAACCAGTGCAGCGTGCCTTTTTTTTTAAATGTGGACGCTTATGTCGAATTTAGACCAAATGCAAACTAATTCAGAACAATAGCTTTGTTTATTTTCGCCAGAAAACTAATATTTTATTATGTAAAAATCTTTTTCAGCATTATGAAAATAAAAATGAAAAATCCTGAAACCCATCAAATATGATGTAAAACTTAAATGAAAAATACCTGAATAAAACTGGTATCATTGCCCACCTCCCCTACTTGAAAACAGGAGAGTCAGGAGTAATCTTTCAGCATTCTATTTTTGTTCTATTTCTTTTTTTTCTGTTCACGATCTATTTACTTTTTTAGCGATTCAAAACTTTCTGGAATTTCAGACGATGTCAAACAAGTAGTTCATTAGTAATAACACTCGATGTCTCTCCATGAAAAACCAACTCTTTCCGATTTTAGTTACATTCACGTACACAGTAGCATGTAAACTTCTTATACCTTCATACTTCATAGTATATTCAGTTATGAGAAAACACATTTTTCATTTTCTTGTTCAGATTAATAAAAAAAACGTTCCGAAAAAGAAGTTTTTTAAAGAAAAGTAAAGGTCATATTAAATTTAAGATCAGAAGAAATAGAAACCTACAATAATTCAAACTCAAAATGACCGGAAGTTACTATTAAAGAATAAACGAAACCCAAAACGAACAGAGATTAAATATACAATCATGTAAAAAAAAAACCACAACAGGTACTAATACAAATAAATAAATAAATCTTAAAACGAGTAGTTTAAATTGAATATGCAAATCAACCTTAAAACGAACAAAAAAAAATTTGCTATTGAAGTATAAATGAAACCCAAAACGAACAGAAATTGTTCGTTAACAATCGTAGAAAACATACATAATTTAAAACATACGTGAAATTTAAAATGAATATGCAAATCAAGCTTGAAACGAATGAAAATCACTACAAACAAAAGTTTGGGTTTTGCCTCCTTCTCTCACTGTAAAAGTCCAAAAACTACTGCGTCATTGGCGCTTTACTGAAAACTATATGTGTCTTGAATAGTCTTGGAAAGTGCAAATAAATCAAACCGAATGTTTCATATAATGCTACTAATTGTTGAAAGATCATCAGTTCAAGATTTTATTTCACTGTAATTTTATTTTCATTTTCAATGCTGTCATAACTGGAAAACAAAATATTTGCAGTATAATTCGTTTTCACTGAAGCACCAATGACGCAGTAGGCTTTAGACTTTTACAGCTAGGGAAGGGAGCAGTATCCAACTTGTTTGTAGTGAAGATATATTTGTCTTGAACAGTCTCGGAAAAAACTAATGAAATTAAACTGAATGTTTGATATTAATTGCTGACAGCTCATCAGTTCAAAATTTAATTTTACTGGAATTTTATGTTTATTTTTAATATTGTAATAAGTACAAAGAAAAATATTTGCAATATAATTCATTTTCAGTAAAGCACCAAAGACACAGTAGGTTTTAGACTTTTACAATGAGAGAAGGAGGCAAAACCGAAACTCTTGTTTGTAGTGGAGCTATATTTGTCTTGAAGAGTCTCGGAAAGAACTAATGAAATTAAACTGAATGTGTGATATATAATGATATTAATTGCTGAGAGCTCATCAGTTCAAAATTTAATTTTACTGGAATTTTTATGTTTATTTTCAATGTTGTAATAAGTACAAAAGAAAATATTTGCAATATAATTCGTTTTCAGTAAAGCGCCAATGACGCAGTAGCGTTATTGGCGCAAAATAATTTCAAGCTTGATCTGCAGAATAATTGTTCCTTACACATTTTGCATGCAGAATTACTTCATTTTATGAAATAAGAATTGTTTTCTGACTTCAAACTGTCCAAATACTTTACGAATTCTTAATACTTTAAGAATTGTTTTCTGACTACAAACTGTACAAATACTTTACCACCCCTCCCCCCTTATGTGCAAATATATAGCTCAAATTATATATATTTCCCATCTATTCTGTCACTTGTCTTTGTCTTATCTCGCGCTTAGCTGAAAGAAACTAACGAAGAAACGAATTTGTTCTCGAGTTTTACACTGCGTAAACTTGAGTGAGTGGCGCATTATACACAAGTACCAAATTTCCTTCCCCCCTGCGGAAAAAAAAAAAACAAAAGTCATATAAAATACTCAAATTTGGAAATCCTTATTTTTCCACGGGGAATAGTTTCCGCGGGGGGGGGGGGGGGGTATTTTCTCCAGGGGGTAAACGCCGGTCATCGCGCGGCCAATAGTAAAGGCCATACGGCTCCAATATTTTATAAAAAAAAAAATCAGAGGCACTTCGCCTCTGGGAAAAAAAGAAGGTGTGTTGGTATAAACTTCGGGTGGATATTAACTGGGGGGGGAGGGGGTAAACGCCTAGAACCTGGTAGCGTTGCCGGTGACAAGGGTATGTAATATATTAACATTTTCAATCTTGTCAAACCATTGCAGAAGGTCTGCATGGGTTGCATGGATCGTAGCCTGTAGAGAGACTGTTAAAAATTGTTCCCTCTGCGAGTTTTGTTTTTTAATTTCGACAATCATGACATCATTTGATAGCTGAGAGTCATTTTACCTATTCATCCAAGTACATTTTTAAAACTTACTGTCAATTTTTCTTAGTTAAAAAACACGCTGAAAATATGTGACTGTAGGTAAAATTTCCAATTTTTAAGTGAGTTTGGATAATTCTCTGTTGAAAGGTCTGAGTAATTTCGTATTTCTCGCTCCATGAATCTACAGATCTGAAAATAATGAATCCAGCTGTAGAAATATTTTGTTTGTTTGATGTAAATAAGATCTGTAGGCTTGTCACAAAGTTGTATCTTTGAAGAGGAACATAAGCCCTAGGCCTAATGGAGTATTTGCAATCAATGCCTAACCATTTCACCATCTTTTCTTTTAATAAACATGTCTTTGATAGTACCAAAATAAAGTGCAGTGTGGCATCAAAGACTGGTGTCAGTTAATAAGCTTTCTACTGTCACCTTCGTCTCGTGTGTTCTCAGAATTTTTGCAAAAGATCGGATGTAAGTAAATTGCTGATTATTCTTTTCCAGAGTTAAATAGCTAACGAGAATATGCATATTTTTTAAGTCCAGTTTTTCTGTGCTATTAGGCTGTGCTTAGAACCTGCTTGTGATGAAATGTCTCTTTTATGGTCTTATAGACATCCATCATCGTGCTGATAGCAATACTAAAAAGTTGTTCCCTTAAAAGAATTCCTAAATAAGCGAAAATCATTAACGCGTCAATAATAAAAATAAAACATTTTATTCTACAAAAAGAATGTTTGTAGATGAAAAAAACGGAAAGAAAATTATCAATCTAGTTTAAACTTAAGTTCGTTTAGACATCAACGTGCAAGGTGGGTATTTTTCCTTTATGTGTCCATTTTCGGAACTACGGGATTATTTTCTACTTTCTGTGAGTTTATTTGCACAATGACCTTCCTAATAAGTTCAGCTAGGGGAGAGGGGTAGAAAAGAAAATTATTTGTTAAAAACCTATCAAAGTTTGTAAAAACCCCGTACGGCTTTCAGTTTTTAAAGCTGATAAAATTTGTCTATTATTATTTCAATTCCATTTATTCTATATGAAGTTCTTTCCTTTGTGATTCATTCAGAAGTGCTCGGCAATGTAGATCCTAATCAGCTAATAGTTATAGAATGCTCTTCTTTCCTTAGTAAGTGCTATAATGTCTGTTTTTTTTTAATTGTTTTTCTTTTATTTAATTTTAATAAAATAATTTTTCACTCTAGAGATGATGCTCTCTAATGTGTGCAGTTCTGACGGTATGAATCAACTAAAACTCTTAGGGCCAAAACTGGCCGTGGTGGTGGAAAGACTGACAGAGAAAGCTATTGAGGAATTAACAGCTGGCGTGTGGCGTTGCGGCTCCTGTGGGAAAGTAGAGAAATCGTTTTTGATGCTTGATCTTCACATAGACACTGGCTGTGAAGAACTATCCCCAATAGAATGTGTTGTCTGCCCTGCAGTAGTCCGTAATTACAGAGATTTTGTTGTTCATTTTTTGGAACACCAAATGGGAGCGACAAGAAGATGCCCCATTTGTTTACGAGAATATATTGATGATTTGACGCAACATCTAATTTCACAAGGTCATTTTTCACCAAACGTCTTGCAATTGGACATACAAAGTAATACATTAGTAGTTGTTTCACAGAAGCCGTCAACAAGCAGGGGCTTAAATTCATTTGAATCGGAAGCAAAAGCCTTAAAAACAATGAGAGCGAGAGCAAACATATGAATAGTCTCTTGCATGGTAAAATACCCAAAAAATTGGGATCAAAAAGACATAAAAGAAGACATTCAGCAAAAAAAACCATATAAATGTGATGTTTGTGAAAGGCTCTTTTCTGAATCAAGCAATTTGAATAAGCATCAAAGAATACACACAGGTGACAAACCGTTTAAATGTGATGTGTGTGAGAGATGCTTTTCTTATTCAAACTGTTTTGAATAGGCACCGAAGAGTGCATACAGGGGAAAAACCATTTAAGTGCAACATGTGTCATAAGAGCTTTTCTACAACGGTCCATTTGAGCACACATCAAAAAGTGCACACAGGATTGAAACCGTTTAAATGTCATGTATGTGAGAAATGCTTTTCTGAATCAAGCAATTTGAAGAGGCACCAACGAGTGCACACTGGTGAGAAACCATTTAAATGTGTTGCATGTGAGAAATGCTTTTCTCAATCACACGGTTTGAAAGAGCATCAAAGAGTGCATGCTAGTGAGAAACCATCAAGCCATAAACAAGGTTGCCACCCCTATTGATTTATCACTATTTCTAGTGATTGTTTACATTGCCTAAACAAAAAAGAATCACTAAATCGGCACGTTTATCACGAGATTATCAAAGAAAATCACTAAATCAACCAACAAATCACTAAAATCTAGTGATTTTTATTTTCACTGAGCGGAAACCCTGGTCATAAAGCCATATGAAAAGACTAGCTAGTTTATAGTTTAGAATAATTTTTTTTTTTTTCAGAATATTGATTTTCATCAATAGACGTAGGTTTGATAAGAATTGAAGCTGTTTGATGTGATTTAATTCCAGAATTGAATCTGCGTTTTGGTTATGTAAACATTGGGTTTGATTCGGATTTGGTTTGTGCTTCTACCTAGTTCTAAAATTATACTAAGTGTTTGTTTTGTTATTTTTTTTTATCTTATCAGAGAAAGGAAAATATGTACATATGCATAATTTTCGTTAAAGTTTTAGTCTTGATAAGAGAAAACGGGTAAAAAAAAACAAGATCAAACAGCTAAAACATATTAAAGCAATGTTAAAGAATTGCAACGAATTATAATAAAGCAACGAAATAATGTTGGATAAAACAAACAAAGAAAAAATCACTTTTTGCAAACTATTGCCAATGATCATAGTTTTCCAGATGCGAGTTCTTTCATCTTTCCTTTATGTGTGTATTTAGCGTTTTTCATCTTTTCATGCTATTTTTTCGTATATTCAATCTATTTTATCTAATTTTCCTATATATAACGGTTCCTGGGCATGAAGCCAAAATATTCTTATATTTTTGGCTTTGTCTTTCACTGGGTTGGTTAATAGTCAGGGGCATCGTTTAGGGGGGAGTTGCCCCCCCCCAATAATGTGGTGAAAATAATTTTATATACCACATGCCCCTTGACTATCCGCATATGGACCCTTCTTGTCCCCCCCCCCCTCTCAACAGAAATGCTGGAGATTCGCCCTTGTTAATAGTTTTACCTTTTACTTATATAAATTCTTTATTGAGCTAAAATTGAGGTTTTAGATCATAATAATAGTCTTTAATCTTTCTTTTTAGATATTTTCTTAAATAATTTCACTGGGTATTGGAATTCCCTGTTATTGGAATGAAAAACATAATATTTTTTTTCACTTGTGTCCTGTAATCAGCCATATTCTAGAAAATGTATGACCACTTACAAAAAAAAAAAACGCCGAATGTACTACATCTGGCAACACTATTGGCACCCCTGGCCTGTAGGATTGCGATTGCCATCTAGAGGAGAATAATCTAGTGTATTGTTTCTCAATACGTTTTGTGTCGTGAACTTCAAAATAAATTATTTAAGGTATAAAAAAATATTTTATTTTGAAAATAAAAGTAATCAATAACCTAGTGATCAATGCTTTTATTAACATTTGCAGAAATCTTTAGTTAAGCCGACACTCTATTCCAATAAATCTTATCGCTTTCATTCTTGTAAATCTTTGGACACCTTTGTAAATCTCAAATTTAACTAATAAGTTTGTTTTTATTTTCTTCCACGGCTGACTGCAGCAACAGCAGTTTTCCTGTGAAGTTGTAGTTTGCTTAGGAAACCAACTCATTGTTAACGTTTAAACCTTATTGATGAAAAACATTGTCAAACTTGGCAAATTTATTTTCCTTATTTATTTCCATGGTTCAATGTAGCAACGCCGACGAAAATCAGCACTGCTCTAAAAACATCGTAAATTTTAAATAAACAAAAGAAAGTCTCTAAAAATCACTTTTTTAGAAGCAAATAAACCTAAGATGGGTCCCTGGGGATTTTTCTTATTTGTTATCCTTGGTGCATTCATAAAATCCTAATAAATTACTACTCTAGTAATATCTATTTCAAAATACTGTTTCTAATACATATTAGCGTCATTATAGTGGACAATGCATATACTGAGCTTTATGAATGAGTGGCCTCTCTGTTAAACAAAGGAGCTCTTCATTTTCCAATATTTAACGAGGTGTCTCCCTAAAATATCGTCAATTTATTGTTTAATACATAATAATATATGTTGTTGTGATCAGGAACTCTGATTTTTTTTTTTTAACTTTACTTTTTCTTGTTTTCTGTATTATTTTTTGTTTTTCTTCGTATCTTTTATGGACGATGATTTGTAGGTTTCAAGAAAATATTGATTGAAAACCTTGCTGATTTTGTGATCAATTTTTGTAATACTGCTGAACTTGCATAAAAAAAGAATTTTTTGAAAGTTTCAATGGTCTCCTTTAGCTTTTAAATTATGAACATATATTTACTTCTTTCCTTTTTTTAATTTAATTATTGTGTGTTTTTATTTGCTTCTTGTTATCTAAGTAGCGTAATAAATTGAGGTGAACTTCTCACTAATTTGATTTCTATTTCTTAGTTTTGATGTAATTGCTCACCCTAATTCTTTCCATGGGGTGGAGCTCAGAACAGATGGAGGTCTCAATAAGCAATTTTTTAACTATTGAACATAGTAGATGCAAACAGGTCCTTAGAAAGCTATCAGGTTTTGTACTAGATAAGCAGGGTGATGGGTCACGAAAACAGAAAAAGGTACTTTCAGACCACCCTGTTTGGTGTGCGCATGGCGGTAGTGCGATGAAACATAAGGGTTTTGGAGACAGGGTTACGGATTTAATGGGTAGTTTGTTAAAAATCTTACGGAAAATTGTCGTAAGGTTTCGCAAGCTATTTGGTTAGTGTTTTGACTCTAGCCATTTTCTAATTTTTAGCTGTGCTAACAACCAGCAGATGTTATACTATGGGTACCTGGAGCCTAAAGGTATGAAAGTATTGCAATCATTATAGAGATTGCATCCAGTCAATAGGTTTCATTTAAAGGTCACAAATTCTATCTTTGGGAAGTATTTTTTGGTGATATATTCTTTTTCGGGGTTGGGGGTGGTAAGAGGGCTTCAAATTTGTGATAGGGGGAGGGGGTAACATAATTTCTCCGGTCTTTACAAAGGAGAATACGCTGTTTTTTCATTCCGTTTCTATGTCTTTTTTCATGACAGGCTATTTGGAAATGAATGATCTTCCTTTTAGGCGAAACACCAGACTGGAAACCATTAGAAATGTAAGTGCAGTATCTTACGAACCTGTTCTCCGAGCAATCATTGCGAGGGCTCTCTTCTTGTAGGTAACCTGATGCCAGCGTGTTTGCCTTATTGGCTTTAATTTTCCCAAAGTTTAGATTTGGACACATCCAGGATCAAACATCCTCTCCTTTCCCAGTAATAAATCTTATTAATAGGCAAATTGTATGATTTACCACCCTTGGCCCAGAAGCAGTGGGGGTTCAATTCATCCCTGGAGCTATAATTATTTTACCCTTAACTATTTTGACCAAAATGGTTAACTGAAAAATTTCAATTAGTGTTGAAGAGGGGGATTGTCTTAAAAAATTCGAGGAGGGAGGGGGTTGGTTGTCCACTAATCACTTGCCACTCTAAAAAAAAGGCGATAGACCTTTCGATATCCAATAAAAATTAGTACCCTCCGAAGTTTCTGTAACAGCTCCTTCCATATAAATTTGCCCCGGTGATAAAAAAAAGAAAGAATAAAATATACATAGACCCAACTTTGCTTATTACGTAGATAGTGGTATTATGCTACCTATAACAAGCAGCTATTTAAAATAATTACAGGGGCGTAAAAGGTAGTAGTTGTTCCGGCGCTGTGAGATTGCAAAGCTGTGATTGCTAATAGCGCTGCTGGGTTACTTTGAGGAGTGGTGCCTCTCAAGGAAATTATAGTCTAGTAAACTACGCAGTATTTGCTCTGGCTTCCGATTAATGGATAATTGTTTTGTGTTCGGGCTGAAAATACCTCTCCCTTCCTAACAAGTTGATCGAAGAGCATTGCCAAGTTGTGGAAAACCATGTTTTGACCAACATGGGCTCAGGACTGCTCAGAGCCTTGGGAGGTATTAACAATTGTTTGCTAATGGCTGATTTCACGAGTAAAATTTGCCGGGCATCAGTCATAGTAATAATGAGTTTTTGAAATAGGGTAAATATATATATTTGAAATCAGAATAAAAATCCATTTTTTTATGTATCTATTGATATCAAAATTCCGTTTTTAGAGTTTCGGTTACTATTGAGACGGGTCGCTCTTACTATACAGTTCGTTACCACGAACTGCTTGAAAACCTGATGAAAAAGATATACTCACACTGTTCTCTATGAATTCTACTTTCTTACTACGTAGTACAAAATACATTTAAAATCCAGCCTTATATTGGATCTGATTGTTATGGCGCAACGGCTGGTTGCTAGGGCCTGATAGGAACCGTTTGGGGTCTCATTAGGGGCTCAAAATTTAATGTCCTCCAATAACAATTATCAATTACGAAAGATGATGAAAAAAGGTATCATGTTATGTTTTCACTTTCATCCTAGTTAAACTATGTACATTAGCCATTAAAATTTTACTTATTAAAGTAAACTAATAAAGTTATAGAAGAATTATTGTCTTTAATACCTTGTGATGATGTCTTGGATAAAGCTGCTCTAAATCCTGATTGAAGGTTGACAGGTTCAATCCCAAGTGTCGCAAGGAAAAAATCTATTGAAAAGGTGTTCTATCTGTTCTAATTTCGTCTTCATAAGTGATTTTAATGTTTTCAATGATAATTTCAGTTTTCTATAACCTTGGCAAGTGTTGGTTCGATAAGTTTCAAAGCACAGCTCATTATAAAACCTGATTACAAACAGGAAAAACCCTACGGATTTTTCTTCTTTAAAATAGTAAAAGACGAACCTCAAACAATCAAGTAGCTAACTAAGTCCAATGTATGCAATGGTTTGTTATTCCAATTATCGTCTTTAATGTAACTAACAAAAAAATAAAACTAATTCTAAAATTTTCAAAATTTTTCTAGTTTAAATTAAAAGATTAAAATGATTGCTCAGATACATAAATATTTTTGCAGTTTATAACTTTAGCGAATCTGAAACTGAAAACTAAAATATATAAAAATTGATTTTTTCAATTTTTACGTCACGTCACTCACTACGTCATATATGATTATTAGTGCACAATTGGTGTTAGATATTACGTCGTCATTTATTACGTCATATATGGTTATTAGTAGGAAATCGGTGTTAGAAGTCAGACTTGCTTCCAAACAATTTTTTTTTTTCATTAAAAAAGGGCCTAGAACTTTTGATTTCCGTTCGAATGAGTCCTCTCGCGACATTCTAGCACCACTGGGTCGATACGATCACCCCTGGGGAAAAGAATAAAAAGGCAAATAAACACGCATCCGGGATCTTTCTTCTGGCAAAAAATACAAAATTCCACATTTTTGCAACCACATTTTGCAATAGGAGCTTGAAACCTCTACAGTATGGTTCTCTAATACGCTGAGTCTGATGGTGGGATTTTCATTAAGAATCTATGACTTTTATGGGGTGTTTTTCTCTTTTTTTGAAAACAAGGCAAATTTTCTCAGGCTCGTAACTTATGATGGATATGAGTAAAAGTGATGAAATTTATATATTTAAAACCAGCATAAAAACCGATTCTTTTGATGTATCTATTGATATTCAAATTCTGTTTTTTTTAGAGTTTCGGTTACTGTTGAGACGAGTCGCTCTTACTATACAGTTCGTTACCACGAACTGTTTGATACCAGATAGCTACATTTAAGCGATTAGGTCTATCTGCAAGAATAACATTGTGGCGGTTAAGATAGGAAATGAGCTTAGTCGCTACTTTTGTATTAAATCAGGAGTTAAGCAGAGTTACGTCATATTCACATTTATATGGATCACTTTGATGGACTTTGTTCTGAGGGGCACAGCAATGAAAATGGGAAAACATGGAATCAATTGGGGAATTAAAACTCTCCTACAGTTAGATTATGCTGATGATTTAAGCATTCCAGACTAAGCAAATGAACGAAATTTTAGAGGTTTTGCGAGTTCAGGTTGCAAGAAGAGGTTTGAAAATTAGTGTTGAGAAATCTAAGCTACTAGAACTAGGAGTAGTGAAGGTAGAGGTATATTGGGTAACGAGAAGGTCGATCAAGTGGACAGCTTGATTTAGGTAGTATCATAGGCAGCGCGCTAGCGCTGCCTAAGTAAAGAACGATGTGGGCACAATGTGTTGTTTTTTTTTTCCATACCCGGGCACTTTGTATTGAAGGAGTTTGTCGTAGAAAGTTCGAAAAGGGCTCATTCGATTGGAAAATGGAGTGGCTAGTGCCCTTTTTAATAGTCGAAAGTGATTGGAGGGCAACTAGCCCCCCTCACGCCCATCATTCCCCCTAACACCTCCAATCAAAATTTTGGGATGGACGTTTTGTTCAGCGTAGTTGATTTCCAGATAGAAAAATATGTTTTTGAAGAGGACGCTCCCCCACAACCCTCAGGGCAAGGATTATAAGTTATGCCCTGGAGGCATATAAGGTTTTTATTGAATTCTTTGTCGTAGAAACTTGAAAAAGGGCTCATTGGATTTGAGGTTCAAAGGGATAGTACCCTTTTTAATACTCGAAAGTGATTTGAGGGCAACTAACCCCCCTCATGCCCACCTTTTCCCCAAACACATCCAATCCAAATTTTTAGATAGCCATTTTACTCAACGTAGTTGAAAGTTTTGGAAATTAGGTCTTTAAGGATGACAACCCCTCCCTAGACGTCAAAAGTGATTGGAGGGCAACTAGCCCCCCCCCCCCCACGCCCCATTATTCCCCCAAACACATCCAATCAAAATTTTGAGATAGCCATTTTGTTCAGCGTAGTTGATTTCCAGATAGAAAATATTTTTTGAGGAGGACACTACCCTCAGGGCAAGGGTTTTAAGTTATAACCTGGGGGCATATAAGGTTTTTATAGATGGCAACATTCAAAAAAGGCTCATTCGATTGGAAATTCAAAGGGCTAGTGCCCTTTTAAATAGTCGAAAGTGATTGGAGGGCAACTAGCCCCCCCCCACGCCCATCATTTCCCTAAACACATCCAATCAAAATTTTGAGATAGCCATTTTGTTCAGCGTAGTTAATTTCCAGATAGAAAATATGTTTTTGAGGAGGACACTCCACCACAGCCCTCAGGGCAAGGGTTTCAAGTTATGCCCTGGGGGCATATAAGGTTTTTAAAGAAGGTGTTGTCGTAGAAACTTCAAAAAAAACTCTTTCGATTGGAAATTCAAAGGGCTAGTGCCCTTTTTAATAGTCGAAAGTAAATGGAGGGCAACTAGCCCCCCCCCCACGCTCATCATTCCCCCAAACACATCCAATCAAAATTTTAAGATAGCCATTTTGTTCAGCGTAGTTGATTTCCAGATAGAAAATATGTTTTTGAGGAGGACACTCCCCCACACAACCCTCAGGGCAAGGATTATAAGTTATACCCTGGAGGCATATATAAGGTTTTTATTGAAATCTTTGTCGTAGAAACTTGAAGAGGGGCTCATTTGATTTGAAATTCAAAGGGATAGTACCCTTTTTAATAGTCGAAAGTGATTGGAGGGCAACTAACCCCCCTCTCACGCCCACCTTTTCCCCAAACACATCCAAAAAAATTTTGAGATAGCCATTTTGTTCAGCGTAGTTGCTTTCCAGATAGAAAATATATTTTTGAGGAGGACGCTCCCCCACAACCCTCAGGCAAGGATTATAAGTTATGCCCTGGAGGCATATAAGGTTTTTATTGAATTCTTTGTCGTAGAAACTTGAAAAAGGGCTCGTTGGATTTGAGGTTCAAAGGGATAGTACCCTTTTTAATACTCGAAAGTGATTTGAGGGCAACTAACCCCCCTCATGCCCCACCTTTTCCCCAAACACATCCAATCCAAATTTTTAGATAGCCATTTTACTCAACGTAGTTGAAAGTTTTGAAATTAGGTCTTTAGGATGACAACCCCTCCCTCCACAGCCCTCAGGGCGAGGGTTGTAAGTTATGCCCTGTGTCATATAAAGTTTTATTGAAAGCATTGTCTTAGAAACTTCAAAAGGCTCATTCAATTAGAAATTGAAAGGACTAGTGCCTTTTTTAATAGTTGAAAGAGATTGGATAGCGACTAACGCCCCTCTCATGCCCACCATTTTCCAAAACACATCCAATCAAACTTTTGCAGGCCAAACTATAAAGTTAAAAAACGAAAAGATTTAAAGTATTATTTTCTTTTTCCCTGAAAAAACTATGTCAAAATAAAACGAACATAAATTAATTTGAAAAACTTTTTCCACAAAACAAGTTTTTCAAAGAAAAGTAAAGAACTCCATTAAACAAAAAATTAGCAAAAATAAAATCAAATAATCTACCAAGCATGAAACTATCACAAATCAGCATCGATAAATAAATGAAACCCAAAACGAACAGAAATTACAATACTTACCGACTCAAACTCAAAACGAGCAGAAATTAACATAAGTTGGGCGCAAAACCCCTATGCCTTCCAAGGCCAGAACAAAATTTGCACTTTACTGAAAAAACACAAATGAATGTGCATTGTCGGTTTAATATACATATACTGATATTTAGTAATCAAAATGTTTATATTATTTGATTTATTGAAGTTATAAAAGTTAAAACATTTATATTTTTTCAGTAAAGTACAAATTTTGTTCTGGCCTTGGGAAGGCATAGGGGTTTTGCGCCCAACTTATGTTAATTTTTGCTCGTTTTGAGTTTGACTCGGTAAATTATTGCATATTGTCTGCATATTGAAATTGTCTATTGCATATTGTCTAATTATTGAAATTGTCTGCATATTATTTGGATACCTGGTTGACTGACCGTATTTCAAACGGTAAGCTGTCAAAACAATCTGGTTTTATCCCTTTTTCTAGGTCTATAATGAGAGAACAGTAGAGATGGCTAGGACGCATTCCGGGAATGAAGGATAATAAATTTCTAAGGATTGTCCTTGTGAGCCAAACGGAAAGCAGGTCGTCCCCAAATGAGGTGGGAGGATGTCGTAAGGAAAGATCAAAGAGAAACTTGAATTCTTGGGACGGTGTAAAGAGGGAGGCTTTAAATAGGTTGGGATGGAGGAGAAGCATGTGTATTTTCTGCTAGCCTCCTGTGGCTTCGTGCTGCAGTGAGATGTTGCCAATAGTAGTTTTAGCAATTTGTTTTAGCACTTATCAGTTTTAGCAGTTAATAGTAGTTTTAGCAGTTTTCAGCACTATTTTTGCGATGTTTTAATGACTGATGAATCTTTTCCATACTGTTCAGATTTTGCATTATCGTACCTTTAGCATATTTAACATAAATCGTCTGCTGACTGAAATTCAAGACCCAACCATCCGAAACAACTACCAGCCTAAAGGTTGACAGCTGGTTTTGCGTTTTACAAGGTTCAAATGGCAGTAATCACGTCATTACTGTTGTTAAGTGTTCCAAGCTGTGTTAAATTTGCATAGATTTGTATTCAAAAGAATTAACAAGGTAGATTGTTTTGGCGGCATTTTTGCAATGCAAAAGCTCGGGAACTCGCCTCTCATAAAACAATATTTTTTTTTTCACGAGCATGCCTCTTAGTAGTAATTGTCATTATTTCACTTGTCTCGTTGCCATTTTCCTAGCCAACGTTACTTTCTAATAAGTTTCTCCATCGTTACCCTCTTGATGGGCAGGCAATCGAAACGGTCTGAACTGTTATCCCTGCTATTATTCTAGTGGCTATCGCCCTCCTTTCTATCTGGCTTCACTCGACTGTTGCAGTAGTTGATTCTTTCATTTGACTGTTTTCCAAAGTCGAATCTATTTTTTTCCATCAGTTTTCACAAGGATAGTGTCACACTTACTTGGAATAACTACAATACATTTTGCTGAAACTGAGTGTTATGCAAACATTTACAAAAGTATATCATAATTTGATTTTCGATATCGTGGAGTAATTTTCTGGTGTAAATATACATATAGGTTTTTCCAATGAAATAAATGAAACTAGATTTCTTAAAACAGAAACTTTTTTTTCACAGAACGGAGCTCAGTTTCCTGGCAAAGTCGCCAATAGCCGACGTCAAAAAAGAGTGCAAATCAAGGGCCAAAAAAGTGCAAGTTGTTAAAAAGAGTGCAAGCCAAAAATTTGCACGCGCGTGGCTTCCGCCGCGCGCGCAACCCCTTTCACTGTTCTGACCACTCTTACGCCATTTACAAATAATTATCAACTATCCTACGGTTAATAAACATATTACGTTTTAATTTTTCAAATGTATTTAAAATAAAGTTAGGAGGACTCTTTACTTGAATCAATCTCTAAATAATGGGTTAGATAATGATCTTGATTCTTTTTTTTAACTTAAAAGGTAATGCACTGGTTGAAATTTGCTAGTGTTTATTTTGATTGCTTGGATCTTTAACTAAACTATAGTTGACTTCACCAAATGTTTAGATAAAGTTTTGTCTCCATTTTATCCCAATGTTTTGAAAGGAATATAAGAGCTCTAACTAAACTAGTGAACTATAGCTGACTTCGCTGTAGTCAAGTCAAGTGCCGTACCCTAGCAGCGAAAAAAAAATGGTAAACAATCTTAGTCGCACAAAATAATTCTTCTTCTTCCTCTATTGGATTTTATCCTTCTTTCCTTTTCTTGTAAATTTATGTCCAATTTTTATATGAAATGAGTAGTTTTCTGGGACAGTCCCAGAAAGTGGATAGCTGCTTGTTTGGCAAATGTACTGCTTCGCTTTTGCGCACATTAAGTTTTAGTACATTAATGAATATGAACAAATGTGGATGAGACAAGAGTTCTGCAAAAAAGGTATTTTAGATAATGTGAATCAGAGAAAAAGGTATTTCTGGGTCGTTTATCCCAGCAATGCAGAAGGGCAAATTTAATGATCTACTATAGAAAAACTACATTAATAGCTTGCGAAAATGTTCAATGATTAATGTGACATAACGTTTTATTTTGATGCATTTGCAGTGTCGATTGAGGAGAATCCGAAGCCAATCAATAACTACACATAATTTCATAAAGAATAATAAGTTAATAAACCAATTTTGTATTATGTCTTCAAAGAATAGTTTTCCCGGCGCATAAACAATAATAAATCACAATTTACTCCCAGCTCTATTTACAGCCACAAGGATTTAGTTGTAAAGAACTACACTTTTTACAACTACAAGCATATGCTACCTCAACGAATAATAAAAAAAAAATATAGTCCAGGAATCTACGGAAAAAATCGACGGTCTGAGACAAAATTGCAATATAAATAAATTTTAAAACATTTTGTAGAAAAAAAATTCTGTACAACATACCAAAAGTCCCCAAGAATCCCTTTGGCGGAACAGGGTGAAAAAAACTGGGGGAAAGGGGAAAATTTAGAGGTAAACTCGAAAATCTACGACCAGAAGTTTTTGATTCTGAGAATGGCAATCCTGATGCTCTTGGGTTCAAAAAGATCGAATATGCGTTTTTTTATTGCTGTTTAATAAGTCGTTCCACCGTTTCTCCACATACAGGAGGAAAAGAGGGGTAAATAAAGATCCTGTACAGCAGTCGGCAAGACTTGTTTTCTGGGGTTGTCCAGTGCGAGAAGACTAAACATGTTACTTTGATTGCTTTATCATTAGCCTTTCCCCACATTTTTTCAGTTACTAGGGAAAAAGAGAGGGAAATCAAGATATCCTCTAAAGGAAAAAGATAGTCAGACGGCTCTAGAGAATTTGGAGAGGAGACAAGGTCTATCTACTCGTTTTTAAACCCCTCTAACACCGTTTTGACGAGAGTTTAATATCCTACTCCCTGGTGCTTCTCTTTCCTGTTTGCTTGAGATTCACTACCTACTGGCAGGTTCAATCGGTCAAGCAATAATGGAGGTTTTGCCATCCCAATTTTTGCTCACATCCTTTACAAGTATACCTTGGAGTCAAGCTACACCAGCAATCTGGTTCACGTTTTCTCAACGACCAGGCTGAATAGGCTTGGTTTTTCTACTTCTTACTCTGAAGTGCTTCGATTCGAGCGTTCTGTCACAGTAACTCCTGGTACAAAATTTCCAGTAATGACTTCTAAAACTTCCATCCAGTTCATTGGCGACAATGTTCACCACAACATTTGCACTATTGACGGAAAAGGTACTTTCCATGGGGATGGGCATGCTAGCTGCTGCCACACCCAAGGCTACCCAAATTGCCAATCATAATCCCAATGGCAGTTTTAAACCTTGAAATACTCCAGCAGGTTGGACAGGTTGCCTTTCTTCCTCTACAACAGAAGCCAACAGGAGAACAGTCTTGTGTACAAAGCCATCCCGACCATCACCTTCGACGACAAGATCGATGGCATTGACCTACTATGGCATGCAAAGTGGATACATGACACGAAACGGGTCGGATGGAGTGGATTTATGCAAGCAATTCACCATGGGTCATACAAAAGCACTGCGTCGATTGTTTTTCTCCCTTTGATCGACTATAATCCTTCCGATCTTTCTTGTGTATTAATTTAAAAAAACTTTTCCACAAAATAAGATTTTCAAAGAAAAGTAAAGAACTCCACTAAACAAAAATGAGCAAAAATAAATCAAATAATCTACCAAGCGTGAAACTACCAGAAATCAGCATCGATAAATAAATGAAACTCAAAACGAACAGATATACAATAATTAACCGAGTCAAACTCAAAACGAGCATAACTTTATAACTTTAGTAAATCAAATAATATTAACATTTTGATTACTAAATATCAGTATATGTATATTAAACTGACAATGCACATTCATTTGTCTTTTTTGACCTCCAATCACTTTCGACTATTAAAAAGGGCACTAGCCCTTTTGAATTTCCAATCGAACGAGCCTTTTTGAAGTTTCTACGACAACTCCTTCTTTTAAAACCTTATATGCCCCCAGGGCATAACTTAAAACCCTTGCCCTGAGGGCTGTAGGGGAGTTTCCTCCTCAAAAAAATATCTTCTATCGGAAATCAACTACGCTGAACAAAATGGATGTCTCAAAATTTTTATTGGATGTGTTTGGGGAAATGATGGGCGTGGGGAGGGGGGGGGGGGGGTAGTTGCCCACCAGTCACTTTCGACTATTAAATAGGGCACTAGCCCTTTGAAATTCCAATCGAATGAGCCTTCTATGTCCCCTTATAAAAACCTTATATGCCCCCAGGGCATAACTTAAAACCCTTGCCCTGAGGGTTTCGAAGGAGTGTCCTCCTCAAAAACATATTTTCTATCTGGAATCAACTACGATGAACAAAATGGATACCTCAAAATTTTGATTGGATGTATTTGGGGGAGTGATGGGCGTAGGGGGGGGGGGGCTAGTCGCCCTCCAATCACTTCCGACTATTAAAAAGAGCAATAGAACTCTCAATTTCCAATCGAATGAGCCCCTTTTGAAGTTTCTATGACGACCCCTTCCATATGAAGTGCCCTGCTCTAAAGGAAAAAAAAATAATACATAGTATATTGTGCCAATACCGTTCTTATATGCCCTCGGGGCATAACTTAAAACACTTTCCCCGAGGGTTGCGGGGGAGTGTCCTCCTCAAGAACATATTTTCTATTTGGAAATCAACTACGCTGAACAAAATATCTATATCAAAATTTTGATTGGATGTGTTTGGGGAATGATGGGCGTGTGGGGGCTACTTGCCCTTCAATCACTTTCGACTATTAAAAGAGCACTAGCCACTCCAATTTCCAATCTATTGAGCCCTTTTCCAAGTTTCTACGACAACTCCTTCGATACAAAGTGCCCGGCTGAAAGAAGAAAAAAAAACACATTGTGCCCACATCGTTCTTTACTTAGGCAGCACTAGCGCGCTGCCTTGAGCGCGCTGCCACGAACTTACTTTTATCTCCGATAAAGCACGCCAGAACAGAATGGTACCAGTTGTTACTTTTTACCAACCTTTGTACATGAAAAAGGTGAACATCATCAATGCCGAGCCTGCTGATAGTCATCTCAAGGCAGCAGTTCCAATGATCGGTGGTCTCCATTGTCGTGTGAGTTTTCTTGTAGCGATCGGGCACTTGATGACGGAAACAGGAATAAAAGAAGTGCTCGAATGCCTATATGCCGGTAACACATTAAACATGTCCTTAACGGTAAGGCTGCTTCAAGAGCTATGAGAGCCCAGGAGCTTATAGATTCAGCATTGGCAGATCACTCTAATTTGCTAATTGTATGGTTTTGACTGCACAGATGACATTGCGTGCGAGTCATCAAGACTTTGCAGAAGCTTCGGAAGTATGTATAGCTCTACTGAATGAGGAAGCAACCCTTGAAGACGCATCCAACGCAGACGTAGTGCATCGAATCCAACCGCGAATGATGGAGTTTTAAGCCACGCTGCAGAACAAGAGGACTGCAAAAATATGTCTTCAGTATTAAGAAATGTTCGGAGTGCTTTAGAAGGCCATCAGGGCAGAACAGACCAGAAACTGGGTGCAGTATCTTCAAGCACTCTCTGAAATGCTCTCTTACTTTACAGCTGCAAGCCACAACCCGTTTATGAAATCGGTGAGAATATTTCTCAGCAAATTGAACAGCTGAAAGAAAGTAACCAGAAGCTGTATAAAAACGTTGCGGAAGGGATGTTTGTCATTCGAAGAAGCA
This sequence comes from Artemia sinica, assembly GCA_027921565.1. NCBI lineage: Eukaryota > Metazoa > Arthropoda > Branchiopoda > Anostraca > Artemiidae > Artemia > Artemia sinica. The sequence continues at coordinate 1,908,302 of CM051267.1, read as the reverse complement.
GCATAGATTTTTGGGCTGGGGCTCTCTCCCGACTTAGTAATTGAGCAGGTATGATGACCTCGCTGAAAACAAGCATGGGACTCGCGAGAGAAAATGGAATGAGTGAGACGTAAAGGTTGACCCTGGACAATGTCGATGGCAGTGCGAGATGAAATTAATGAACTTATGCAGTCACTCACCGGCGTTGAGTACGTGTCATCTGACCAGCACATTTCCGAAAGACCAGCTCGGATAGAAAGAGATAGAAAGGACGTAAAGGCTTTAGTAGCTAGTTTGCGCATCCTGTCCCGGACGAGAACTGCACTCAATTGCGCAATGTATCAAATGGCATGACAGTATTAAGGGATGTCAACGCGGATGCAGCAAAGGCGATAGGAAAAAATTTTTGAAGTCAATAGACGACGCCGATGCCGATCGCTACATCTTCAAGTGCAGAAGCAAAGTGATTACGATGGCCTATCAAGGCAACATTTCCGAAGCTGACGGTGAAGACATACAAATTACCGCAAGTCTTCTGTTCCAATGTCTTGCAGCAGCGGCAACTAAAGCCGGAGGGGATATGGAAAAACTCTCTGAGTCGAATTCTCCAGCTATCCTACTGCCCTTTTCGAATCGTCAAGCCTGCCACGACAGCCAGATAAAGCGGAGCTAGTGAAAGCTATATGAAAATTATCAAAGGCAGAACCTGTGAAAGTCTTACCAAAAGAGCCGGAAAAATACGTGATCGATGGTGGATATCCGCCCCAGAATATTCCATGGAAAATAGGAAACACTTTCGAACAGTTTTGGAACAGTTACTTTTCATTCGTGACACAGGAGCATTCAAATGCTCCCACCGTCTTTGGTGGTTACACTTCAGGTCCGTCTACCAAAGATGTCACCTAGGTTAGACGAACGAAAAGTATCCAGTGTCCGACCGTCGATTTCACACTGAGTATGAAGCTGCAAAGGAAGAAGGAGGAATTCTTGCGGAATCCCGACAATAAGCACAACATTATTCGAGCTATTGGTAAGAAGTTTTGTCCAAGCCAACCTCACTGTCCTTCATGCAGAGAGAGATGCGGACTTTCTGATTGCATTAACAAGTGTTAATGCGGCCAAGGAAAGGGTTAGCCGCAGTAGTCGGAAACGACACTGATTTTATTGATCCTTTTTCTCCATCATCTGCCTCTGGAAGCCAGGGATCTCTTCTTCGAAACCAGTGCCAAGTCAAGAGCACTGTCAACTTATCAACTTTATCAAAAAATTGCTGGAACAGGTTTGTCACTCTATTCATGTTGACCATGCTATTCTTGGCTGCAACACGACGTCCCGTTTGTTTGGGATAGGAAAGCAGGCTGTCCTGCCCATTCCTGAAAAGCCATAAAGAATTTAGGAATAAGTGTGAAGTATTCATTAGTCCGCGTTCTACGAAGGAAGAAGTCCAGCAAGCCGGTGGAAATATTTTGCTGTGTTTCTACAAGGCTAAGAAAGGGGAGGGTCTCAGCAAATCTAGGTGCAGGGGTTTTTCTTACAAAACTGATTAGCTCAAAGAAATCAACTTTTGTGAACCCAGTTGAGACTTTCACCAACTCCATCGGCTGGGAAATTTCATCCTTATAGAGTCTTCTATCAGGTAATTGAATGGCGTAATACTGCTTCAGAACTCGACCCAAAAGACTGGGGTTACGTGACGGAAGTAGAGATGCCTTATTGACTCCAGGGGGGGACTCCTTATATGGGCATAGAACCACGTGGTTTATGTCTGTTTTGTTGTCAGTGAGAATTTGAAAAAACAGGAACTTTGTCACATTTATGTCTGTTTTCATGGATGGTTTTATGTGTGTTGGTCGATTTATTTGATGTTGTTATGGATGGTTATGTGTGTTGATCAATTTATTTGATGTTTTTATGGATTTTGTCAGTGAGAATGGAAAAACAGGAACTTTGTCACTCCCTTCTTGTTGTTGTTCGATGCAGATGTTATGAGTTTCCGGGAAACAGTATTTGTTGTTGTTGTTCGATGTAAATGTTATGAGTTTCCGAGAAAACAGTTAGATCCCCCCTTCTCAGCCAATCAGAGGACTTTGTTTACATAACAATTTGACCTTGAGATTTCGTATATAACGGGCATGCAATGTGATTCAATTATCGGAAAGCATTGTGACACAATGGATAGAACAATTGACATAATTGATGAGCTTGAGGCCTTGGCAGCCACAATTTACCATGTAAGTACATTTTTATTTTCAAACGAATTTTCCTTGGACACCCTCCAGTATATTCAGCTAAAACGTAAATATATTCCTTTACCCTCCAACCCCCCCCCCCCCAACAAACCTAACCACCACACAATCTTTATACTCAATGCAAAACGTAAATATATTCCTTTACCCTCAAACCCCCCCCCCCAACAAACCTAACCACCATACAATCTTTATACTCAATGCAAAACGTAAATATATTCCTTTACCCTCAACCCCCCCCCCCCAAACCCTACAATCTTTTATACTCAATGCGAAAACGTAAATATATTCCTTTACCCTCAACCCCCCCCCCCACCTAAACCAAAACTTTCATATCAACCCCAAAATATTATATTCCGTACATAGAATCCCTCAACCCCCCCCCCACACCCCAAACCCAAACCCGCAAAAAGAAATACCCCGATAAAGTCCCACCCCCTCTATACTCAAATGCAAAACGTAAATATATTCCTTTACCCCCCCTCAAACCCCCCCCCCCCACAAACCATACAATCTTTATACTCAATGCAAAACGTAAATATATTCCTTTACCCTCAAGGCCCCCCCCCCCACCAACCATACAATCTTTTATACTCATGCAACGTAAATATATTTAGTCCATTTACAACCCCCCCCCCATTGTCCAAATTCTCCGCGCAAAAAGAAATACCTTTTCGATATAAATTTCCTTCCTCTATATTTCTCAGAGGATAGGTGCTGAAATGTAAACCGTTACTATTTGCCAATCATTCACAGTCTTTCAAGCGCATATATATTTCCAGCTAATCCCCCCCCCACAAACCATACAATCTTTATACTCATGCAAAACGTAAATATATTCCTTTACCCTCAACCCCCTCCCCCATTGTCTTACAATCCTAAATTCTCGCAAAAAAGAAATACACTTTGTGTTTTTCGATAAATTCCTTCCCTCTATATTTCCAGCTAAATCCCCCCCCCCCACAAACCATACAATCTTTATGCTCATGAAAAACGTAAATATATTCTTTTACCCTCAAAACCTAACCACCGCAAATAGAAATACCTTTTCGATAATTTATTCTTTCTGTAAGCCTATCAACTTCTGTCTATCTCTTAGCTATTAACCCGCTATGTTTTGACATAAGCTCTCCGCGCAAGGTTATAATTACTTTGTCACCCCTCTTCCGGTTTTGCTTACGATAGCGGTCTAGCCAAAGGGAAACTTTTGTTTTGTTGTCAAATTAAAACAGTTTTAAGCAATAATATGTGATGCACTATTTTGGAGAAGTGAAATGGATTATTTTCAAAATAATTGCTAACAATATATTTAGGGCATTATGTAAAAGGGAGGAGGGGGTTAACACTTTTAATAGTGACAAATAGAAAAAATAAATTGTTTCTTCCTCATTTAGTGATTTTAGCTATAACATTTGTCTTTATTGATCTAGCATGCGCGTGAATAAAAACCTGAACGTTCCTATAATAATGCTTTGACTTATTTCCGAGAAAAGTTGAATTTATTATAATCAAACTATGATTTTCAGAGTTTAGGTTGCTTTCGACAAAGATTTCTCCTTACATACGGGAAATTTCCACAAGATGATTGATCCATGGCCCTTCTAAATGTGATAGAAGCTACTACACCCTGCTTCAATCTCTTTTTACGTATTCAATCTGAATTCTCGTATAACAATGCTTTGAGTTATTCCTCAGAAAATTGACCCCTCTAAATATTTACTCAGAGGATCAGGTGCTGAAATGTAAAACGTTACCTATTTGCCAATCATTTTCACAGTTTTCAAGTTGAGATCCTTGAACACACTCCCTCCTTCTCAGTTTATTCTATGAAAGTGAGCTGTATTTGTTAGAGTTTCAGAATCATTACATATTTATTTAATTTAAGCACTTTTTTTTCAGATATAATAATGTTTGGTGTGATTGACAACGGAATATATTGGTCTGAAATATTCCTCAACTGGCATTATTTTCGAAGCAGCTTTCTTACTCCTAGACAATCAACGACGTGAAATTCATTGCTATAATGGAACATCAGATACAATATGTATAAGTACGAGAAAAACAGATGGGGTCCAACACTAAATTTTATAAATCGAAATGGCTTTTACGCTAAAACCATACGAGCACATAATGAAATGGCTATGAAATAAAACATGTACAGAGAAGAAATTCAGGAAATATGCAGTTTTTTTTTCGGTGTGCAAAAAGCTGTTTATGTTAAGGGAAACGTGCCAACTGATAAACTCTTGAGAAAAATGTGATAAAAACATAGCAATTATTCAATTTAGAAGACCTCAAATGTGAGAAATACCCGCATTCAGTCCATGACCCAGAAGATGAAGTTAGATATTTCGCTCAGTGGATACCGGAAAAGATACCTGACATGGAAAAATGCATCAGATATCCAAAGTCCTAAAGTTGCTCCTCCTCATATCAAATGGATTAAGCTTCTTTTTTTTAAATATGTCATTATTTTTTCAAATGTTTTTAAATATGTTTAAGCAATAAATATCTTAAGCCTCAACCGTTTTTATTCTTTTAGAATAATCCATCGCCATGAAAATTATACTTTCAGATTCAACATGTCAGGGAACACACTTTCAGGTTCAGCATGTTGGAGAACCCTAAATAGTCACCCCCAAAAAGGTAAGTTAACCCTAAAAGGTTAAAGAATTTCTCTGAAATTACACTTTCAGATCCAACAGGTAGGGGAAGAAACTTTCAGGTTCAGCATGTTGGAGAACCCTAAATAGTCACCCCCAAAAAGGTAAGTTAACCCTAAAAGGTTAAAGAATTTCTCTGAAATTACACTTTCAGGTTCAGCATGTAGAGAACCCTAAATGCTCATCCCAAAAAAAGGTAAGTCAACCCTAAACGCTTAATGAATTTCTCTGAAATCACACTTTCAGGTTCAGCATGTAAGAGAACCCTAAATGCTCATCTCTAAAAAAGGTAAGTTAACCCTAAACGCTTAAAGAATTTCTCTGAAATCACACTTTCAGGTTAGGTAGGACCCCGACCCCCACTACCCCAGCTCCGATTTAATGTCCTTGGTAGAAGTCTATACAAGATTTAATATCCTTGGTAAAAGCATTTAAGAGATTCAGAATTGATATTTTTATAGTCATAGAATAACTAGACACAAACATTCAGATTTTCCCACAGTTAAGGGGGGGGAGTAAAGGTCAACTGCGAAGATATTTAGTCTAAGAAACTAGAATATGACGTTACAACCCTTCGCTAATAACTAGTGAAAACCAAGAACTCAAACGCAGATGGACTACTGTTTGCTATTTACTACATTGCAGCTACTGCTGCAACCATGATAACTTGATAATCATTTCTAATTTTAACAATTTCTTGCACACATCCTTCAAACATAATAAACTCAACCTTGAAGAGATTTTCTGTATTTTCCTATAATTTCAAGCTCCTTTCATATAAACATTATTTTTTGCTGAGTCGATGAGTCCTCCCCCTCCCTCCAAAATTAATTACCCCTTCTTTGCCATAGATTTGAGATTGAACGTCAAATTAAACAAATGAGAGACGAACAAGGTTAAAATAATTGATCCAGAGTTACCTTAGAAAATATAGCCTTCTTTGAAGTTGCAATCGTCTTTAAGAATCGACAGATTGTTAATGTTTAAACTTTTAAGTTTCTTATAAATGTAATAAACAGAATTACTTAATATTTTTCATATAACCATAACTTTCATGTCTAAAATTCATCAATTACTCGCAAACTTTTTTTTTTTTTTTTGTTTTTTTTACATGTGGGGAGAGATTTAATGTCCTTGGTAGAAGTCTATACAAGATTTAATGTCCTTGGTAAAACCCTAAACATAATTCCCCTTTTCATATACAGAATAATTTTTTCTTCGTCATAAGTTTTAGTTTTGCTTCTTAGTTCCAACCGAAAACTTATTTTTTAATTTGATGTTTTACCATTTTCAAAATCATACCATAAATATCCGTTTGAATATACCCTCTCTTATCAGTTAATTCGATCTGAGTACTGGTTCGATTCGAACAGCAAACATTCTTTCTAGTCTTTAGACTTTTCATGCATAGTAAACTTGATTATGCTATGTAATTTGTAGGACCGATAGTGTTTTCATTCAAAAACTTTCTCATACAGCTAACCATTGATGTAAAACTATTAAACTAATTCATTTTAAATATTTACCATTGGAAATAAAAAGCAAATACTGTGTGACCGTATTAGCTACCACAGACCCAGAAGGGCTGAATTCAAATTTTAGAGACAAAAAGTACACACAAAAAAGCAAATATAATAGCAATTTAAATTCTCCCTTCCCCCAAACTCAAAATTTCTGTGGGGGGGGGGAGACATATTTTCATTATATTTTGAATATTTTTTCCGTTGGAAAAAACACTGAAAAGCCATATTAAGGGCTATATTTGTGAGTTTTTCACTGAAAATTCCATTTTTTTGCCAAGCCGTGACCTCCCTAATTAAAGGACATGAATTAGATTCATGGGAACGTAATTTCATCGTATTTTGCGTATTTCCATTGGAGAAAACACTGAAAAGCCATATTAAGAGCTATATTTGTGAGTTTTTTTCACTGAAAATTCCTTTTTTTTGCCAAGCCGTGACCTCCCTAATTAAAGGATACGAATTAGATTCATGGAAACGTAATTTCATCATATTTTGCTTATTTCCGTTGGAAAAAACACTGAAAAAGCCATTTTAAGGGCTATATTTGTGAGTTTTTCACTGAAAATTCCTTTTTGCCAAGCCTTGACCTCCCTAATTAAAGGATGCGAATTAGATTCATGGAACGTAATTTCATCATATTTTGCGTATTTCCGGTGGAAAAAAACACTGAAAAGCCATTTTAAACAGCTATATTTGTGAGTTTTTCACTGAAAATTCCTCTTTGCCAAGCCTTGACCTCCCTAATTGAAGGATATGAATTAGATTCATGGGAACGTAATTTCATCGTATTTTGCGTATTTCCGTTGGAAAAAACACTGAAAAGTCATTTTAAGGGCTATATTTTGTGAGTTTTTTTTTCACTGAAAATTCCTTTTTTTTGCCAAGCCTTAACCTCCCTAATTAAAGGATATGAATTAGATTCATGGAAACGTAAGTTCATCGTATTTTGCCTATTTCCGTTGGAAAAAACACTGAAAAGTCATATTAAGAGCTATATTTGTGAGTTTTTCACTGAAAATTCCTTTTACCAAGCCTTGACCTCCCTAATTAAAGGATATGAATTAGAACCATGGAAACGTAATTTCATCGTATTTTGCGTATTTCCCGTTGGAAAAAAAACACTGAAAAGTCATATAAAGAGCTATATTTGTGAGTTTTTTTCACTGAAAATTCCTTTTTACCAAGCCTTGACCTCCCTAATTAAAGGATATGAATTAGAACCATGGAAACGTAATTTCATCATATTTTGCGTATTTCCGTTGGAAAAAACACTGAAAAGCCATTTTAAGAGCTATATTTGTGAGTTTTTCACTGAAAATTCGTTTTTGCCAAGCCTTGACCTCCCTAATTGAAGGATATGAATTAGATTCATGGGAACGTAATTTCATCGTATTTTGCGTATTTCCCTTGGAAAAAAAAACACTGAAAAGTCATATTAAGAGCTATATTTGTGAGTTTTTTTTCATTGAAAATTCCTTTTTTTGCCAAGCCTTAACCTCCCTAATTAAAGGATATGAATTAGATTCATGGAAACGTAAGTTCATCGTATTTTGCCTATTTCCGTTGGAAAAAACACTGAAAAGTCATATTAAGAGCTATATTTGTGAGTTTTTCACTGAAAATTCCTTTTTACCAAGCCTTGACCTCCCTAATTAAAGGATATGAATTAGAACCATGGAAACGTATTTCATCGTATTTTGCGTATTTCCGTTGGAAAAAACACTGAAAAGTCATATAAAGAGCTATATTTGTGAGTTTTTCACTGAAAATTCCTTTTTTACCAAGCCTTGACCTCCCTAATTAAAGGATATGAATTAGAACCATGGAAACGTAATTTCATCATATTTTGCGTATTTCCGTTGGAAAAAACACCGAAAAGTCATATAAAGAGCTATATTTGTGAGTTTTTTCACTGGAAATTCCTTTTTGCCAAGCCATGACCCCCCCCCCTAATTAAAGGATATGAATTAGAACCATGGAAACATAATTTCATTGTATTTTGCGTATTTTCGCTGGAAAAAGCACTGAAAAGTCATTTCAAGAGCTATATTTGTGAGTTTTTCACTGAAAATTCCCTTTTTTTTGCCAAGCCTTGACCTCCCTAATTAAAGGACTTGAATTAGATTCACGGGAACGTAATTTCATCATATTTTGCGTATTTCCGATGGAAAAACAATGAAAAGCCATATTAAGAGCTATATTTGTGACTTTTTTCACCGACAATTCCTTTTTAGCCAGGCCTTTATAATCAATGGAACATAGTTCATTGTATTTTTACATGTTTTGATTGGAAAACACACCGAAAGGCCATATTATTTGAACTTACATCAAACGTTGGAGAGCTTACATTTGAAGAACTATCCATTATTTGCATATATTGTTCTATATTTCAAGCTATACTGATTTATAAAACTTCAAAACCCAGAAATATACTCGCTTAACGGTTACCTATTTGCGAAAATCGTACTAGGTCACGCTAACCTAGTAGTGGGGCTGCCCGTGATGGGCAGCCCCACTCCTAAAGACTTTTCTTTCTAGTCTTGCGTATCGTAGTTAAAAACCATAGTTTTCATGCCCCCTCCTGTGAATTGGACATTATCCACTTTAATTTCCAATTAAATGAGCTGACTATATGATGTATGAAGTATTGTTTTGAATCTGTTCCCCGTGAGTGATAGATAATGTGGTAATTATTGTTCTAATAGCGTGAGCTAGTACGATTTTCGCAAATAGGTAACCGTTTTTTAAGCGAGTATATTTCTGGGTTTTGAAGTTTTATAAATCAGTATAGCTTGAAATATAGAACAATATATGCAAATAATGGATAGTTCTTCAAATGTAAGCTCTCCAACGTTTGATGTAAGTTCAAATAATATGACCTTTCGGTGTGTTTTCCAATCAAAACATGTAAAATACAATGAACTATGTTCCATTGATTATAAAGGCCTGGCTAAAAAGGAATTGTCGGTGAAAAAAGTCACAAATATAGCTCTTAATATGGCTTTTCAGTGTTTTTTCCATCGGATATACGCAAAATAAGATGAAATTACGTTCCCATGAATCTAATTCAAGTCCTTTAATTAGGGAGGTCAAGGCTTGGCCAAAAAAAAAGGAATTTTCAGTGAAAAACTCACAAATATAGCTCTTGAAATGACTTTTCAGTGTTTTTTTCCAGCGAAAATACACAAAATACAATGAAATTATGTTTCCATGGTTCTAATTCATATCCTTTAATTAGGGGGGGGGGTCATGGCTCGGCAAAAGGAATTTTCAGTGAAAAACTCACAAATATAGCTCTTTATATGACTTTTTCGGTGTTTTTTCCAACGGAAATACGCAAAATATGATGAAATTACGTTTCCATGGTTCTAATTCATGTCCTTTAATTAGGGAGGTCAAGGCTTGGTAAAAAAGGAATTTTCAGTGAAAAATTACAAATATAGCTCTTTATATGACTTTTCAGTGTTTTTTCCAACGGAAATACGCAAAATACGATGAAATTACGTTTCCATGGTTCTAATTCATATCCTTTAATTAGGGAGGTCAAGGCTTGGTAAAAAAGGCATTTTCAGTGAAAAAACTCACAAATATAGCTCCTAATATGACTTTTCAGTGTTTTTTTCCAACGGAAATAGTAGTAACCGTACAATTACTACAGAACCTAAATGCAAACCTACGCCTAAGGCATAGATATGTGTTTAGGTTTTCAAGTAATTGTACGGTTACCAGGGTCATTTGCAAAGAGGTATCATTTCTATAGATGGTATAGTAATTTGAAATATCATATAGAATTTGCTTGAAGGTATATACTTTGCGTACGTGCCCATACCAAACAGGTTGGTTATAATCTGTTCTGCTTCAAGTTTTTTCTGGCACAATTAACTGAATTTCTATTTCATCAAGAAAAAAAAAACATACAAGTTTTTTTTTTTAGGTTACATCCGTGTTGGAAAAACCAGTGTGTCTTTTTTAGAAGCTAATTATTTTTCTGTATATATTCAAGTTTCAAATTAGATACCTCAACAGTTTGGAATAGTTTATTGAACATAACACAACTGACATTTTTTGTAAGCATTTATATAGAAAATGGATAATTCAAAGCAATTTCTGGTGAGTAAAAATTTTCTCATTATTATAATAGAAAAAAGAAATTATCTTATCATTAAGTTAAGGAAGAAATTCTTTCCATACACTAGAACTAAGGGTACTTATATACTTAGAAGCCTATTGTTTTTAGGAGCTGAAACCTCTAAATAATTCTCCTATAGGTTGAAGCTTACGGCGGCTTTTTTTTTTTTTTTTTTTTTTTTTTTAGGTGTGTTTTTTTGAAAATACTTCCAGGCCAGTCTGCATTTACGGTGTGATTTTTATCATGATCAGTTAACCTTTTTAGGGATGTTTTTGAAAAAAAAAAGTGCTTAGCTCTATTGAAAAAAAAAAAATGTTTTGCAGTACTTTAAATGCCTAACATAAACTGAATTATTTTCCCAAACCTAAAATGCATTTTTTTTTCAAGGAAGTGGACACATGCAATACCCCCCCTTCTGAAAAGAGGGCACGATATAGCGAAGGTATACTAATGCAAGCTACAAGACCTTCAGTTATCAAATTCGCTACTAGAACTACACAAGACCAGCCAATGCCTGCGAATCTTTTAATGACAGGGACCTCTGACCCCGTGTTAGCTCCATATCAGCTGGAAGGAACTTGAAAAGGGAGTGGACTGCCTTATATAATGCCTCAGCTCCACCTACTGAAGATTGTGGCCTTAACCCCCCTCAAGTTTTGCCAAGGAGTTCAGATATAGAAGTCCAGTCAGAATTTGTAAGTATATACATAATTTTTTTGTTTCTATCCCTATTTTCAAAAATAAGGTAAATTTTCTCAGGGGCATAGCTTTTGATGAGTAAAACTTAAAATTTGTTTCTAAAAAACTATTTCATTTTCTTTCATTAACCAAATTAGCTGGTATATGTATAAAGGAATGATTTTTCATGCATTTCTATAACGAAAAAAAAAACCTTACCTCGTAACTTCTATCCAAGATGCGTTCTAATGCAAAAATCCCAATATTCCTTTTAGACAAACTAACTATATAAAAAAAAATAATTCACTATTTCACAGTTGGCAATCATTCTTAAACTGGTATATGTTTTTGCACTAAGCTCTCGCACGCATCCGGGCTCTTATCAAAATGTCCCATCAGCACACCTGAATTTTAAATCCGCCCGACAGGTATAATTTTGAATTCTAAGTAGGGTCGCATGCAAAGTGGACTTTAAATAGCAAGATGTATATCTTCAATAAGCAATTTACACAGGGAAAAATCTTTTTTGATAATTTCCAAATATGTCTTCGCGGTAATGTAAGAAACATTATTTGGGTGAAGCCGTTTTTGATCATTTCATTGAAACACTTAGGTGTTTTCGAGAAAGAATTTGAGGTTGTTCTATTTGAACAGTGTTGTGAAGTCTGATACCCCCCCCCCCTAACTCGAAAGGGTATCGATCCTCCTACATCGAAGGAAGCTCCCGGTTCCCAAGGGTCCTCCCCGGGAGAGGGGGAGGGGAGGGAGGGTTTCTAAAAAAGGACCATCCAACATTTTAATTGCACTTTAATTGTTGATATGAATGAGAAAAAAGTTCTTCTCTCTCTTACAGCATTTATTTAGCCCAGGTCAACTTCAAACAAATCCGTTGGCAAAAAGACACAGGAAAATACGGATTATTGAGAAGGTAGCTTCATCAACCACCGACATACGAGGTTTATACTTTTAAAAAATACAAAGTTCAATATTCGAAACTAGCTTCAGCAGGAGCTTAGGATAGTAGTGGTGACAATTTAGATATAAGGAGCAATTGCCCCCTATTTTTGAAAAAAATACTTTTTTGTGGCATTTATCTTTTAAAAAATACAAAGTTCATATTCGAAGCTATCTTCAGCAGGAGCTTAGGATAGTAGGGTGACAATTGAGATGTAAGGGGCAATTGCCCCCTATTTTTTTTTTAAAAAAAAAAAAAAAAAAAACCTTTTTTGTGACATTTATACTTTTAAAAAATACAAGTTCAATATTCGAAGCTATCTTCAGCAGGAGCTTAGGATAGTAGTGGTGACAATTGAGATATAAGGGGCAATTGCTCCCTATTTTTGAAAAAATACTTTTTTTTGTGGCATTTATACTTTTAAAAAATACAAAGTTCAATATTCGAAGCTATCTTCAGCAGGAGCTTAGGATAGTAGTGGTGACAATTGAGATGTAAGGGGCAATTGCCCCCTATTTAAAAAAAAAAAAAAAATACCTTTTTGTGACAGTTATACTTTTAAAAAATACAAAGTTCAATATTCGAAGCTATCTTCAGCAGGAGCTTAGGATAGTAGTGGTGACAATTGAGATATGAGGAGCAATTGCCCCCTATTTTTTGAAAAAATACCTTTTTGTGGCATTTATACTTTTAAAAAATACAAAGTTCAATATTCGAAGCTATCTTCAGCAGGAGCTTAGGATAGTAGTGGTGACAATTGAGATATAAGGAGCAATTGCCCCTATTTTTGAAAAATACCTTTTTGTGGCATTATACTTTTAAAAAAATTCAATATTCGAATTTATTTAGCCCAGGTCAAACAATCCGTTGGCAAAAGAAACAGGAAAATACGGATTATTGAAAAAGTAGCAGCACCACCAACCCCCGACATATGGGATTCGTGTCCATTAACTGAAGCCGAGGAGCAATTGTTCGTACAGCATACTGCGTCAGTTGAACAATGGTCAAATCTCATTGACACTTATAATGAAGAGGCTCAAACAATCGAATTGGACTCATATTTTTGCATTTTTGTTTTAAAAAAAAAATTTTGGAATAAAACCATTAATTTTTTTTTAAGAATAAGACTACATTTTCCCGACTAAAAAAAAAAAAATATATTTTTTAACATGTTCAGTTTGACATTATGAAAGACATAAGGCAATGTAACTTTTTTTTCTTCTTCTTTTAATTGTTCAGGGTGGTGGTGGTAGTGATAGTGGGAGAATGACTATGAGAAATTGACAAAGTTTATTAACTATAAAAAATTTACATAAAAAAATAAAACTTCTTTTTTCTAAAGATTAAAAATATAGCACCACCACCAGCGACACCATTGAGTGATGAAGCAACTATATTTACAGGACCAATTCTGTCACCACCAGCAGAGTTCAGGGATGAAGCTACACTGGTCCTAGAGAATATGGAGTGGGAAAGTGGCTTCCTTAACGATGTTTTTGGGGAAATGGCCAGCCTGGATGACTTAAGCTGTGATATTGACATGCTTGAGGATCCGGGGTGGGCAGATAGTTTCATGCGTGAATATTTAGATGATGATGTTACAAGTAAATCTGAACCGGGTCCTCATAACGAAATTCCATCAGAGGACAATACAGGCTGGCTCGACCAATTGTCCCCAAACACATTGGAGTATGTATTAGGGGACCTCATGCCACATCCCCCCAATATGATTGAACAGACTGGGAGTGGTGTTATTGACAATTCTCTGTCACCCGCCACCACTCCACCTAATGCTATAGATAGAAGTAGTAGTAATACAACAGCAACAGTACCCCTCTTCCGATTTTTTCTCTCCAACTCTGCCTTGCATCACACATTGGTCTACAGCGCCAAATTCGGTGACCCTTTCAACTCTCTAGTGTCGGGGGATATAATAACAGATCCCCTGGCCATTACACATTCATATACTGATAAGATTCGAGCCATTCTTGAACAACACAAATGGGGGTGTGGGGAGTGGGGGGTCAGTTAAAAGCATCAATAGCACTAAAAATATTTTTTTTAAATGAAAGTGCGGGTGAGATGTATTCGAAATACTTGCACACAGAGATGTTGGCAATACACCCGCATTTATCAAATTATGGGGAGGTTTTTCTAAATTGGGCCAATAGTATTCAAAGTAAGTGGGAAAATTATAACGAGGGGGGTAGTGGATCTGTGGTTTTATTTATTGAAAGTTTAAATGTTAACATCTGTAGGTTTTAAAAAGGATTTTATTGTAAGAGGTGGGCATGGGGGGAGGGGAGGCAATTGAATTAAAATATCATTCAGATTTAGAGGGGTGTAAGGGGATACAACGAATCTGTTTCGATACGAGGCTGCAGTGTTTCAAGTATGCGTTTTTAATTGCGGCATACAGACCTCTGCGCAATGATGCCACTAAGAAGAACTTGAATAAAATGGCAGTTAATGGTAGGGAGGGTTCAAAGTTCCCCAAAGTAAATTTTAATTGTTTTAAATGGTCAATATCCCGTGACACTAAAAGGAATAGATATTTTTGAGCGGGCTAATGCACATTTAAAGATTGGTGTCACGGTGTTACAGTATGAAAACAGAATTTGAAGAGGGTCAGCGTTCCGATAAGAAGGGTGTATTATTTCCAGTGCGGGCTCCTTCAATTGAATCAGTAGAACATTGGGTGTGGCTTCTATACACCCCACCCACAGACTCCGATTCAATTGGTCATTTCAATCCGATTACGGATATTAGTAGGGTTCTAAGTGAGGGTAAAAAGGGGCGAGGTGTGTATGTTATTACTGTCCAACATGCCTCTCAAGATTTCGCTCTGATTTAAAGTTAAAGCATCACATGAAACACTGTAAACGTCATGGATACCAGGCTGTGGAGACGGTAAGCGGAGATAGAGCGATCTTACGTTTTAAAAATTGTCAAAACACGCTCCTGCAGAGCAATAAGATCGCTTTGGACTGCGAGGCTAAGCTGACAGACGTGTGCGATCCGTCAAATTCAAATCATGTTAAAATACATGAAGCCATAGGGTCTCTTACGCTCACGCGCAACGAGATTCCAATAATACCATGCAAGTGCTGGAGGTAGTTGAGATGTTGAGTGACGGTGAAGACTGCATGCGCTCGGCATTGGTCAGTCTAGTCAAAACAGCGAACGGTGCAATTTCGCGCCTTCGTTATACAAACTATCCTATGGTCCTATCACCAGATGACATAGTGGCCATTAAAAATCGTAAAATGTGTTGGGTTTGCAAGGGAGAATTGATGATGGTGTTGGGAATGGGGGGAGGAGGAAGGTGATCGACCATGATCATTTGTGGCAGGAAATTACATCGGGAGGGAGTAACTTTAGAGGGGTAGCCCATCAGTCATGCAATTAAACGTTAGACAACAATATTTCGTACCTGTTTTTATACACAATTCCAATTACGACTTAAAGTTTGTTCTTCCGGCGTTGGCCCGCATTGCCAAGGGGGGAGTTGTAGATGACGCATGGATAGATGGTTCTTTTTCATATAATATCATACCCAAATCATCGGAGAAGCTACTGCTGCTAGAATTCATGTGGAAAACAGTTGACAAGGGTAACACGTGCCTGAATAAAATCCGTTTTTTAGACTCTTTCAGCTTCTTCCCCAAATCTTTAAGTCAATTGATTCAGGTGCAGAAAAGTGACAATTTTGATAGCTCCCCCTCCTCAAACAGCGCTTTCCCCGATGATGAAATGTATGATTTATTAACGTGTAAGGGTATATATCCATATGATTATTACAACTCTGGCTCGAGGCTAGATGAGGTGTCACTACCGCCCATTGAAGCTTTTTACAATTCTCTTACTGAGAGTGAGTGCACCACTAGCGACTACGAATTTGCTAAGAGGGTTTGGGCAAAGGGCGGATGTAAAATGGGTGGGATTATTGTAAACTTTACTTGGCCAGTGACGTACTCACTCTTCTGGATATTGTGTGCAAAAATACGGATAAAATCTATGGGGAATTTGGGTTGGATTTAGGTTATTATTTTTCCACTCCCCATTTGGTGATGGACTTGATACTTAAAATCAGCAAAGAAGCAATAGGTCTGATCGCCGATGTGGATCAGCATCTGTTTGTAGAGAGATCAATGAGGGGTGGGTATGTTTTTTCACGGGGATCGTATCATGAAAACTGATCCGAGTGGACAGCACACCGATGAAAAGTCGGACGCAGTTTTTTTGGATATGATTCTCTTTACCCATCGGCAATGTCTCACTACTGTTTTGCCGTGTGGCAATTATAAATGGCTTGAACAATCCCTGTACTTCGAATTTCCCCGACATTGCCAGTGTTGAGGAGAATGGGCACAGGGATGGTTTTTTTGAAATTGACGGTGAAATACCCATGGAAATCCATGACTCGGTAAAAGACTTTGTTTTTCCGTGTATAGATAGACCGGTGGGTAGGGACTCTCTGAGCCCCTACATTTATCTTTAGTAGAGGACGGGAGTATGCACTGGGTACCTTCAAAACAAAAAACTAATTGCCGATCTCAACCCGAAACAGAATATCGTTGTTCATCACGTGCTATTGAAATGGATGGTGTCCAATGGTTTCAAGGTCACAAAGATTCATAGAGCCCTCCAATTTGATCAAAAGCCTTACATGAAAACGTTTATTGACACCTTTGTCAGTAAGCGTTCACAAGCGAAAACGAAAGTTGAAAAAAGAAGTCTATAAACTCATTTTGAACTCAGCTTTCGGTAAAATGTGCGAGAGCGTACGACACAGAAGTCGATGTGACATTGTAACCAACCCCAAAGATTGTGCTCGAATCATTGCGGATCCAAACTTCACATCGTTCACAATCATAGACTCCAATATGGTTCTCCTACATCGCAAGAAAAGAAACATTGTATTAAATAAAAATATTGCAGGCGGAAGTGCAATAACTGAAATATCCAAGAAACTCATGTTGTCATTTTATTATAATGTATGTAGGGTACAGTGGCCGATTGAGGACAAGTTCAAGTGTACTACGGGGGACACTGATTCACTCCTCTTAAAAGTTAAACTGAAAATCTATTGAATGATTTGGAAAATGGCGAGTACATTAGCTCACGAATGAACTACACTAACTGGAACGAATCCCTCTACCCAGAGCTAGTGAAACGCCAGGCCCCAAATCAATTGTTAATGTTAAAATCTGAAACGGGTAGCGATCTGATATCCAGTGGTGTGTTTCCTGGACCGAAGGTATACTGTGTGGAAACGCACGGCAAGGATATCAAACAAGTTTTGCAAGGGGTACCTACACACTTTGTAAAAAATAATTTCGACATGAGTGTGTATAGAACTGTGTGGAACGTAGTTTTAGTGCCAAGGGCAAAAGTCATGGCGATTCGCTCTTTACAATTTAAAAAACTACACAGTTAGAGTTGAGAAAAACGCCATGTCTGCCATATCGGACAAAGTCTATGTACTTGAGGATGGTGTGAAGGTACTACCATACGGTCATTATTTAATTTCAGACCGAGTTGAATGTACAGAGTACAGAAAACAACTCGGTCTAAAAAATTAACTTAAATTCACTAAAAAAAGTATAAATTGGGTGGGAGGGTTTTTTTGGGTAATTAGGTTTTTTTTTTAATTCTTTTTTTTCTATCACAATCAATTTTCAATGTGTGTGTGTGTGTGTGTGTGTGTGTGTGTGTGTGTGTGTGTGTGTGTTTGCAAGGCAGATCAATTTCCAGTATTTAATGCCGGCCCCGGCCCGGGCCCGCCGCAGCGGGCCCCCGGCGCCCGCGCTTCCCGGCCCCCCGGCCGCCGCAGCGGCCGCCCCCCCGGGGGAGGGGGGGACCCCAAAATTTAAAATGTTGTAAATAAAAGTGTGATATTTCAAGTGGGCATTATTCCAATAAATGTTGTATTTTTTTATAAAAAATAAACAGAAAAAAAAAGTGTATTTATTTAAGTGTTTGTTTTTTTTTTCTAGTGGTTATGTAAATGTTGTATTTTTTTTATTATAAATAAATTTAAAACAAGTGTATTTTTTTTTATTCATGTTTAATGTGCCTTTTTCAATGTAGTATATTTTTTAAAGTATTGTCACCTTTTTTATGTATATAATAAAAGAAAATATTATTCTTTATTCTTCTTCTTCTTCTCGTTATTATTCTTGAACGGAGTAGTAGTAATAGGGAAATTATTTAGTCATCAGACAGCCATAGTCTACAGTTAGTTGTCCAGGTGAACTGTTGAGGGGAACATGTATCAATTTAAAACACCATTCAGATCGTTTCTGTGTGGACCGTCAATGTCGGGCAAAACAACACTCTTAACTAAAATAATTAAAAATTGTGATAAAATGTTTGTGGAAAAGCCGAAAAAAATCTACTATTGCTATAGTATTTGGCAGGAGTCATATGATAAAATAAAAGCAATTGCTGCCACGACAGGGCTGGTGCAGATACAATTCATACAGGGACTTGATGTTTTCAGCATTATTGAACAAAACTCTTGGTTGATCATTGACGATCTGGCTGAATCTATTGAACAATGGTCCCAGGAAATGCTACAACTGTTCACTGTTCGCTCTCATCATGAACAGATTTTTCCGTTACTCTGGTTCTACACAATCTCTTTCATCAGAGCAAGTGTATGCGAACACTTGCATTGAACTGCACCTACTATATCATCTACAGAGTTGTTCGTGATTCTAGCTCGCTAATAACTCTCAATAAACAATCTATCCGGGAGCCCCCAAATTTCTGCTCTCAGCATACAATCAGGCAACTAATAAACCCTACGGCTACATCCTATTGGATCTTAATCAAAATACACCCGAGGATCTACGTGTAGTCACAGATATTTTTGACAATGAAATTACAGTATATCTCCCCGTGAACACTAAAAAGACCTATTAGTTGCTATCATGACACTGAAGAAACTACATGAAAATAGACATTGTTTTCAGTTCTAAGCACTTCAAAACCTCCGCTTAGGAAAGCAATACTCAAACACGGTATTGACAACGATTTCATTAATCTAATATCCGAACTTTGTTTAAATTTGATCGAGGGTAATGTTCAAGTGCCAGAAGTAGTTAAGCAACAGGCAAAGAAACATCGTTCCATTGTACGTACATTGGCATCTAAAAAGAAAGGAAAGAATTTCAAAAGGAAACGACTTCTTCAGGCGGGCGGTAGCTTTTTCACACTTTTACTGCCAATAATTGCAGAACTTGTAAACAGTTTTCTCTAAAAGAGAGAGAGAATGGCAAAACCCTATAAATTGACTCCAATAGAACTCGCTCTCTCACCCGTCGAACACTTTGAGAACAATCTGAGTAAATTCCTTGACAATGAAAATATTGAGGATGATAAAAAAACTGCTTTTACTTCAAGATGCACTTCGTCGAGTGGACAAACACAAGTCCTATCGCTCGAAGCCCACTGCTGCTGCTGCTGCTGACCCCAAGAAAGAATCATCTCCTCAGCATTCTGCTGGTGTTGCTGGAACACAATTGAAGAAGGAGGAATTGGATTCGATTGTATTGAAAATTGGAAATCTAATGCCCCACTCATATCGTGAACAAAGTAAACGACTCCTAGCCTATCTCTTGGAAAGTGATCACATTCAAGTTGAGAGCAATGGGGCAGGGATTATAATTCAGGGCAAGAGCTATAATCTACTTGATTTAATCTATGATATGGTTACAAATCGTAAAGGACTATTATCATTTGACACTCATCTATACAACTTTCTAAATACATTAAACTTCCCCAAAAGTCTTATTGGCAATAGACAAATTCTAAAAAAATTAAATGAAACATGCATCATCGTCATCATCATCATCAACAACAACAACATTGACACCATTAAAAAATGAACTTGAAGAAGAAGATTTTAAATCAATTTTGGAAAATACTAGCACACCGCTGATAGCTAGACAAAAGCGAAGACGTATCAGGTCATCATCACCACCACCACCAACGGCCAGTATACAAAAGGGTAGCGGGCGTTACACAACGTGTTTACGTTCAAAATGGTTGAAGTTCTGAAAGGTGTTTATGAAAATATTGGTGAGGTGGGGAGTTTAAGTTCCCCCACAACTCTTTCCAAAGTCACTGGTGTTCCCACTAAAAATGTACAAGACTATCTACAAAATGAATCAAGTTACACTCTGCATAGAAATCATAGACTTCATGCCAATCAATATCGAAAAACTAAAGCCTTTTACCCATTGCATATAATGCAAGCAGATCTCCTGACTCTAGATGAGCTTCAACGGCGTCACAATACACCGTACAAGTACATTCTACTTGCAATCAGTGTTTATAGTCGTTATGCATATGCAATTCCATTGCGATCAAAGAGAGGTGTTGAAGTTGCTCAGGCCATTGAAAGTATTCTCCAACAGGATTCATATAAAAAAATTCAAACGGATCGTGGTAGTGAATTTGTTAATCCTCATGTTGCAAAAGTACTAGAAAAAATATAGTACACTGCTCTATCATAGTCACAGTCCTATAAAGGCTGCATTGGCCGAACGATTGATAAGAACTATTCGACTTTTAATTTCAAGATATTGTACATTGAAAAATACATCGGCTTTTATTCGTGATCTTGATAAAATCATGTTGATTTATAATCAACGACCTCATCGATCATTGTCCAACTCTACGCCAACGGAAGTTCATCATTCTGATCATGATACAATTGACACCTTTCTTAAACAGTATTCCAATGAATCGTCGGCTGTCAAGAAGAAGAAAAATAAATTCAATGTTGGTGATACTGTTCGAATTAATAGAACAACTAATGTTTTTGAAAAGGGGAATTACTTATGGTCCACCGAACTTTTTAAAGTGGCAAAAATCCTAGACACTAAACCCATAACTTATCGTTTGCGTGATACCAAAGATGAAGAGATTCTCGGCGGCTTTTATGACTATGAACTACAAAAAGTTAAAAATGCCAGTGAAATCTATCAAATTGAAAAGATATTAAAGACACGTACTCGCGGGGGTAAGAAACAGTTACTTGTTCGATGGCTAGGATACAACTCTGATTTTGATTCTTGGATCGGTGTTGAAGATATTGACAATGTCCAATGATTTCTATGTAACTTTCATGTCCAACGTTTCCGATCCTCTCTACAATGACTTGAATACGACAAGTGATTTTTGGACAAAACTCTCCCCCGCCATCAAATTTGACGGTGCATATGAAGTGGCTCTTGTCGACTGTATTCTCAAAATACCTATGACATCCTGAGAAAGGATCGTAAATATGAAATAAAAATACGACCGTTTGAATTCGGTGATGAAGGTGCAATGGCAACTTTTGACTCTAATCAGTACCCTATTGCTAACATCCCCTACAGGGAATACAATAACATGCATGAACTGTGTCGAGTTATCAACAAAAAAATTGCAAGTCGAAAAAAAGGTGGTTTCACTTTCAATTACTCGACGGAACAAAGGAGAATTTATATTACCAATCCATTTGAGAATGAAAGAATTTTCCTCAATGAGAATTTACGTGAGGTTCTTGGTTTTAAAAACCGTATTATTAAGACAGAAAATTTCAGTGGTAGTGACCATGTTATCTATGCAGACTATGCACCCAGCTTCTCCACGGACACTTGTATATTTCTCTACGCTTCATTTGTGGAAACATCTCGGGTTGGTAATTCAAATGTTCCCCTCCTACGAGTTCTTGAACGAAAAACCAATCAAGAACATGTTCACCACTACAATATAAAGCATCTTCAGTATATTCCCGTAAACACTTCCTATTTGGAACTCTGTCAGTTAACACTAAGAACTGAATTAGGTGATCCAATAGCAATTTTCAAAAGGCTTAGCAGTGATTACATGTCATTTTCGACCCATTGTCAACGACAAGGACGGTACAATAACCTAAAAAATGAACAATAGAAGAATTCCATTTGTCTGCCCCGATATTGACTGTTATGTTGGTGCTTTGAGTCCACGTCAAATAGGCAATGGATTGGACTACTACAAGGGGCGTACTACAATGTCTGGCTATGGTCTTGGTAGCTGGTTTGCTAGGCTATTTCGTTCTGCACTACCCCTTGCCAGAAAATATCTTGTACCTGCTGCATCAAATTTTGCTGCCTCCACACTACAGGACTGGGGTCGGGCAAGAATTTCAAGGAGAGTGTTAAGGAAAATATTAGATCTTCAGCAAGAGCCGTTGGTGAACAATTAAAATCTAGACAAAATGGGGAGGGATTGAAAAGGATGCGTTCGCGTCATTCACTCATCAGTCTCCACCCAGGCAGGAAGCAAAGGACATCAACAAGGACTTTGAGGAATAAAACAACGAAGTCCAATAAGCAACAGAAGAAGAAGAAAAAGAAAAAGATTGTTAGATCAAAGAAGGATTTCTTCTCTTAAGATGACTTATCTCCCCCACAAGGAATCATATCCATCAATCAGTTCCTCATTGAATCTATTCAATGCTGAAAATGTTGATGTCAGCGTCAAGTATGGCTACTATGAACAATTTCACCCTCAACAACCCCTCTCGGAAAATATACACTTTCAAATATTTTCCAATGAAGACTATTTCATTGATTTGTCGTCAACATTTATTGATTTAAATGTTGTGGTGAAGAAAAAGTCAGATAATACAACTCCAAATGCCGGCGATGGTCTCTCCTATGAAAACTGTATTCTACACAACCTATTCAAACAAATTAATGTATTTATTAATGGAACATTGGTGAGCACTAGCAATAATTTATCCAACTATGCAAGCTACATACAATTTATGATGATGACGCCAAAGGCATACAAGGAGATGAGAGGACAATCGCTGGGCTATGAATATCGAACAGGTGTTGATACTGACGGTGAGTTGACTACTGCAGTGACCCAGGAGTATCATCTAGTTGGAAAATTAAATCATGAGATATTCAATATATCCCAATGGCTACCCCCCAATGTCAAGATTGACATAAAGTTACAGATGGCATCCCATCGAATTTTATTTTGAGAAAAACACTTCCTGCAGCACCCGATGCAAATGTCATTATCACATCGGCAATTCTCCACGCCCGAAAACAACAGGTTATGAGCTCTGTTGCATTGGCAGTGGAAAAGCTAAGAGCCAATGGCAACAACATTAAACTTCTTGTCCCCCATACAATCACCAATCAACGTCACATTGCCACCGGCTCTCGTAGCTATAGCGATTCATCATTTATCATGGAGAAATCCCATCAAAATTGCTTTGGCCTTTGTGAAGAGTGGGAGTGCCGTTGGATCCTGGACTGAATCCCCCCATGATTTTAATTTTTTCGGTCTATCTAGCCTTGTGTGCAAAGTGAATGGTATTCCACTGTACACTCTATCATTTGACAAAAAATCCTATAGAACTCTGTACGAGTTGACCATGCAATCCCTAGATCATGACTCTCAACTATTTGAAAATGGAATAACCGATTCAATGTTTTCAAAAAATCATGGGGTTATTGTTTTGGATTTGTCAGGCACACAGGATATGAGCATAGTACGAACAGGGAATGTACGTTTAGAGTGTACATTTGCCAATGCTCTGACTGAGAGTATCACGCTAATATCACTGAGTCAATTTGAAACCTATTGGGAAATCACGCCCGACGGCAGTGTTCTACTAGACCTAGCACCATGAACACAAACCAAATAATCAACGTATTTAGTATGGATCCATACATGTCCCAGTACAAGTCCTATTGCATACCTTCGGACTTCATTGAAAAAATTCCAAGTGTTAACAATACCCTGATCATTGTTAATAGCAGTCCGTCGACTTTGAAGACCGGTCATTGGCTAAGCATCTTTCAAACAGCGAAGAATATTGAATTTTTTGATCCTCTTGGCCTATCGTATAAATTCTACGCTCCATACATCAGCAACTTTATTGAAAGCAGTGGGAAAACCATTATTCAAAATCAACGAAGAGTACAGGATTTAGCGACTAAGACATGTGGCTTTCATGCACTACTCTTTTTCATGTTCAGATGTCGTGGCTACACCTACAAGCAGTTTCTCAACATCTACGTTGACTTACCTCAATTGAACGACTTTCTAGTGGAGAATATACTTACAAGTGTATTTAATATTGATTTTAGTGCCCTAAGAATAAAATGTTCTAAAGATGTATGTGAAATTGTTTATTAATAAAAAAAAATTATATACATGATAAAAACGACTTTTCTACTCTTTAGATTTCATCCACTACTAGGTATTTGTCGACAACAACTAGTGCAGGTAGATTATCTGAATTCACAGTGTACTGATCCTGATGTAGTGCAATGTCAGGGTCACATTTTCTACAGTAGAGCGTGACTTCACTCTTGTCATATCTCTTTGTATAGTCAATGATACTATTCTCATTCATTCTATAGAATTCACATGTTTCAATTTGCCTATTTGAAGCAATTTCACAAACAGTGTCCTCAAGTGTCGAATCACATTCCGTCACAGCCAAATAAAAATCAGTGGGCTTATAATCATAACACCCAGTGTCTTCACAACGATGACGTAGAAACCATATTCTTTTGTTGTTCCAACAGTTGAATCGTTGACCCGGTTCCTCCTCCCAGAACAGTCTAAAACCACGACGATACCAATCTCGTAGCAATAAACTAAAATCACGGTTAGGATTCTTTTCCAATCATACCGGGATATGTACTCTCCCACTGCTTGCACTTATCATAATGACAATTGGAGCATAGGTGACCTCTAGGATGAGAGTCACACACCTCTTCAAGACAGGAATTACAACCTTTAATTTGTACAGCATATCCTCTGTGCAATTTACACGGGTTGCATAATCTACACTTTTCATCATACTCCTCAATCATTGTGCAATTCTCACATGATGACCAGCTGCCCTGTGTGTACATACATAACGGACATGTATGGAACATTTTGTCATGTGTTAACGCTCTCACTACCACAATGAAACTGAGCTAGCAACCAAAAAAAAAATGTCTGAGAGAGAGAGAGAGGAGTAAATCATCCTTGAGCACCATCTTTCTTTATGAAAAAAAGTCCTAAATTTCTAAACTAATGTTTAAAGCATATCCACAATATCATTTTGTCGTGTCGTGATCAATATATCATAAATTGTGTAAATGCATTTGGACCACGATGTAGAAGCTTCATACAATAGTCTAATGATGGAGAATCAGTTTTCATTATATCGACAAGCATTCCTCGAGAAAATATCTTCCTTTGAATAGACAACTCTAGAAAATCATCATCTAGAATCAAACGTTTTTCCATAAGAACTAGATTCCTCATGATTCGCTCTTTCTCGAATCTATCCATTTTTATTTTTTTTTTAGTCCTAACTCTCTCACGATCAACTTCAGACTAATCAGAATTTTCTTATTTCTACTCTAGAAAATATACGCTTGTCTACTATAGAAAGAAAAAAAAATACCATTGATTTAGAAACATTTTTATTGAACATAATTACAATAATAATATTCACTGATGCATTTTGTTCTCATCAATATATTTCGATAGGACATCTAATGCTGACCGAAGTTTATTTATATGGAGAATATTCACTTTTCCAGCAAAACACAGCTGCTCCTCCTGCTTAAATTTGCTTAATGATATCACGTATCTTGCATACATAATGTCCCATTCAAGACATAGTCTACACCAGCGGTTATTTCCACAGCTACATTAGTACTCGTATATCGTTGCTGCTGCTGCTGTCGGTACCATCATTACTCTCCAATAGTGTAAATGCACCACTCATTTTTTTTTCACTAATATCCTCTCAAAAATAACTATTCTCTTTGAATTCAATTCTCTTACTAATATGAAATACAATGAAAATTACTCCTTATATCCGAATCCAACTACTAATCAAGTAGTTAGTGTGACCGTCGCTCTCTCTCTCTGGTTGTCCTCCAAAAATGGGTGTCATAATAGAAAACATGTCTATCAACCCATGTAGAGTTCATTGTAATAGGCAAATGACCCTGGTAACCGTACAATTACTTGAAAACCTAAACACATATCTATGCCTTAGGCGTAGGTTTGCATTTAGTTCTGTAGTAATTGTACGGTTACTACTGGAAATAGGCAAAATACGATGAACTTACGTTTCCATGAATCTAATTCATATCCTTTAATTAGGGAGGTTAAGGCTTGGCAAAAAAAGGAATTTTCAGTGAAAAAAACTCACAAAAATAGCTCTTAATATGACTTTTCAGTGTTTTTTCCAACGGAAATACGCAAAATACGATGAAATTACGTTCCCATGAATCCAATTCATATCCTTCAATTAGGGAGGTCAAGGCTTGGCAAGAAGGAATTTTCAGTGAAAAACTCACAAATATAGCTCTTAAAATGGCTTTTCAGTGTTTTTTTCCACCGGAAATACGCAAAATACGATGAAATTACGTTTCCATGAATCTAATTCGCATCCTTTAATTAGGGAGGTCAAGGCTTGGCAAAAAGGAATTTTCAGTGAAAAACTCACAATATAGCCCTTAAAATGGCTTTTCAGTGTTTTTTCCAACGGAAATACGCAAAATATGATGAAATTACGTTTCCATGGTTCTAATTCATATCCTTTAATTAGGGAGGTCAAGGCTTGGTAAAAAAGGAATTTTCAGTGAAAAAAACTCACAAATATAGCTCTTTATATGACTTTTCAGTGTTTTTTTTTTTTTTCCAACGGAAATACGCAAAATACGATGAAATTACGTTTCCATGGTTCTAATTCATATCCTTTAATTAGGGAGGTCAAGGCTTGGTAAAAAAGGAATTTTCAGTGAAAAACTCACAAATATAGCTCTTAATATGACTTTTCAGTGTTTTTTCCAACGGAAATAGGCAAAATACGATGAACTTACGTTTCCATGAATCTAATTCATATCCTTTAATTAGGGAGGTTAAGGCTTGGCAAAAAAAGGAATTTTCAGTGAAAAAAAAACTCACAAATATAGCCCTTAAAATGAATTTTCAGTGTTTTTTCCCAACGGAAATACGCAAAATACGATGAAATTACGTTCCCATGAATCTAATTCATATCCTTCAATTAGGGAGGTCAAGGCTTGGCAAAAGGAATTTTCAGTGAAAACTCACAAATATAGCTCTTAAAATGGCTTTTCAGTGTTTTTTCCACCGGAAATACGCAAAAATATGATGAAAATTACGTTTTCATGAATCTAATTCGCATTCTTTAATTAGGGAGGTCAAGGCTTGGCAAAAAAGGAATTTTCAGTGAAAAACTCACAAATATAGCCCTTAAAATGGCTTTTCAGTGTTTTTTTCCAACGGAAATAAGCAAAATATGATGAAATTACGTTTCCATGAATCTAATTCGTATCCTTTAATTAGGGAGGTCACGGCTTGGCAAAAAAAAGGAATTTTCAGTGAAAAAAACTCACAAATATAGCTCTTAATATGGCTTTTTCAGTGTTTTGTCCAATGGAAATACGCAAAATACGATGAAATTACGTTCCCATGAATCTAATTCATGTCCTTTAATTAGGGAGGTCACGGCTTGGCAAAAAAATGGAATTTTCAGTGAAAAACTCACAAATATAGCCCTTAATATGGCTTTTCAGTGTTTTTCCAACGGAAAATATTCAAAATATAATGAAAATATGTCCCCCCCCAGAAATTTTGAGTTTTGGGGGGAAGGGAGATTTTAAATTGCTATTATATTTGCTTTTTTTGTGTGTACTTTTTGTCTCTAAAATTTGAATTCAGCCCTTCTGGGTCTGTGGTAGCTAATACGGTCACACAGTATTTGCTTTTTATTCCAATGGTAAATATTTAAAATGAATTAGTTTAATAGTTTTACATCAATGGTTAGCCGTATGAGAAAGTTTTTTGAATGAAAACACTATCGGTCCTACAAATTACATAGCATAATCAAGTTTACTATGCATGAAAAGTCTAAAGACTAGAAAGAATGTTTGCTGTTCGAATCGAACCAGTACTCAGATCGAATTAAACTGATAGAGAGGGTATATTCAAACGGATATTTTATGGTATGATTTGAAAATGGTAAAACATCAAATTAAAAAATAAGTTTCGGTTGGAACTAAGAAGCAACACTAAAACTTATGACGAAGAAAAATTATTCTGTATATGAAAAGGGGAATTATGTATAGGGTTTTTACCAAGGACATTAAATCTTGTATAGACTTCTACCAAGGACATTAAATCTCTCCCCATATGTAAAAAAAAACAAAAAAACAAAAGTTTGCGAGTAATTGATGAATTTTAGACATGAAAGTTATGGTTATATTGAAAAATATTAAGTAATTCTGTTTATTACATTTATAAGAAACTTAAAAGTTTAAACATTAATAATCTGTCGATTCTTAAAGACGATTGCAACTTCAAAGAAGGCTATATTTTCTAAAGTAACTCTGGATCAATTATTTTAACCTTGTTCGTCTCTCATTTGTTTAATTTGACGTTCAATCTCAAATCTCTGGCAAAGAAGGGGTAATTAATTTTGGAGGGAGGGGGAGGACTCATCGACTCAGCAAAAATAATGTTTATATGAAAGGAGCTTGAAATTATAGGAAAATACAGAAAATCTCTTCAAGGTTGAGTTTATTATGTTTGAAGGATGTGTGCAAGAAATTGTTAAAATTAGAAATGATTATCAAGTTATCATGGTTGCAGCAGTAGCTGCAATGTAGTAAATAGCAAACAGTAGTCCATCTGCGTTTGAGTTCTTGGTTTTCACTAGTTATTAGCGAAGGGTTGTAACGTCATATTCTAGTTTCTTAGACTAAATATCTTCGCAGTTGACCTTTACTCCCCCCCCCCTTAACTGTGGGAAAATCTGAATGTTTGTGTCTAGTTATTCTATGACTATAAAAATATCAATTCTGAATCTCATAAATGCTTTTACCAAGGATATTAAATCTTGTATAGACTCTACCAAGGACATTAAATCGGAGCTGGGGTAGTGGGGGTCGGGGTCCTACCTAACCTAACCTGAAAGTGTGATTTCAGAGAAATTCATTAAGCGTTTAGGGTTAACTTACCTTTTTGGGATGAGCATTTAGGGTTCTCTTACATGCTGAACCTGAAAGTGTAATTTCAGAGAAATTCTTTAACCTTTTAGGGTTAACTTACCTTTTTGGGGGTGACTATTTAGGGTTCTCCAACATGCTGAACCTGAAAGTTTGTTCCCTGACCTGTTGGATCTGAAAGTGTAATTTCAGAGAAATTCTTTAACCTTTTAGGGTTAACTTACCTTTTTGGGGGGTGACTATTTAGGGTTCTCCAACATGCTGAACCTGAAAGTGTGTTCCCTGACATGTTGAATCTGAAAGTATAATTTTCATGGCGATGGATTATTCTAAAGAATAAAAACGGTTGAGGCTTAAGATATTTATTGCTTAAACATATTTAAAAACATTTGAAAAAATAATGACATATTAAAAAAAAAAGAAGCTTAATCCATTTGATATGAGGAGGAGCAAGTTTAGGACTTTGGATATCTGATGCATTTTTCCATGTCAGGTATCTTTTCCGGTATCCACTGAGCGAAATATCTAACTTCATCTTCTGGGTCATGGACTGAATGCGGGTATTTCTCACATTTGAAGTCTTCTAATTGAATAATGCTATGTTTTTATCACATTTTTCTAGCAAGAGTTTATCAGTTGGCACGTTTCCCTTAACATAAACAGCTTGCACACCGAAAAAACTGCATATTTCCTGAATTTCTTCTTGTACATGTTTTATTTCATAGCCATTTTCATTATGTGCTCGTATGGTTTTTAGCGTAAAAAAGCCATTTCGATTTATAAAATTTAGTGTTGGACCCCATCTGTTTTTTCTCGTACTTATACATATTGTATCTGATGTTCCATTTATAGCAATGAATTTCACGTCGTTGATTGTCTAGGAATAAGAAAGCTGCTTCGAAATAATGCCAGTTGAGGAATATTTCAGACCAATATATTCCGTGTCAATCACACCAAACATTATTATATCTGAAAAAAAAGTGCTTAAATTAAATAAATATGTAATGATTCTGAAACTCTAACAAATACAGCTCACTTTCATAGAATAAACTGAGAAGGAGGGAGTGTGTTCAAGGATCTCAACTTGAAAACTGTGAAAATGATTGGCAAATAGGTAACGTTTTACATTTCAGCACCCGCTCCTCTGAGTAAATATTTAGAGGGGTCAATTTTCTGAGGAATAACTCAAAGCATTGTTATACGAGAATTCAGATTGAATACGTAAAAAGAGATTGAAGCAGGGTGTAGTAGCTTCTATCACATTTAGAAGGGTCATGGATCAATCATCTTGTGGAAGAAATCTTTGTCGAAAGCAACCTAAACTCTGAAAATCATAGTTTTGATTATAATAAATTCAACTTTTCTCGGAAATAAGTCAAAGCATTATTATATGAACGTTCAGGTTTTTATTCACGCGCATGCTAGATCAATAAAGACAAATGTTATAGCTAAAATCACTAAATGAGGAAGAAACAATTATTTTTTCTATTTGTCACTATTAAAAGTGTTAACCCCCTCCTCCCTTTTACATAATGCCCTAAACATATTGTTAGCAATTATTTTGAAAATAATCCATTTCACTTCTCCAAAATAGTGCATCACATATTTATTGCTTAAAACTGTTTTAATTTGACAACCAAAACAAACCCTTTGGCTAGACCGCTATCGTAAGCAAAACCGGAAGAGGGGTGACAAAGTAATTATAACCTTGCGCGGAGAGCTTATGTCAAAACATAGCGGGTTAATAGCTAAGAGATAGACAGAAGTTGATAGGCTTACAGAAAGAATAAATTTATCGAAAAGGTATTTCTATTTGCGGTGGTTAGGTTTT
Organism: Artemia sinica; assembly: GCA_027921565.1. Classification (NCBI taxonomy): domain Eukaryota; kingdom Metazoa; phylum Arthropoda; class Branchiopoda; order Anostraca; family Artemiidae; genus Artemia; species Artemia sinica. The sequence goes on along the minus strand of CM051267.1, from coordinate 1,877,250 downwards.
GAGGGTAAAAGAATATATTTTACGTTTTGCATTGAGTATAAAGATTGTATGGTTTGTGGGGGGGGGGGATTTAGCTGGAAATATAGAGGGAAGGAATTTATCGAAAAGGTATTTCTTTTTGCGAGAATTTGGGATTGTAAGACAATGGGAGAGGGGGTTGAGGGTAAAGGAATATATTTACGTTTTGCATTGAGTATAAAGATTGTATGGTTTGTGGGGGGGGGAGATTTAGCTGGAAATATAGAGGGAAGGAATTTATCGAAAAGGTATTTCTTTTTGCGAGAATTTGGGATTGTAAGACAATGGGGGAGGGGGTTGAGGGTAAAGGAATATATTTACGTTTTGCATTGAGTATAAAGATTGTATGGTTTGTGGGGGGGGGTTTGAGGGTAAAGGAATATATTTACGTTTTGCATTGAGTATAAAGATTGTATGGTTTGTGGGGGGGGGGTTGAGGGTAAAGGGATATATTTACGTTTTTGCATTGAGTATAAAGATTGTATGGTGGTTAGGTTTGTTGGGGGGGGGGTTTGAGGGTAAAGGAATATATTTACGTTTTGCATTGAGTATAAAGATTGTGTGGTGGTTAGGTTTTGTTGGGGGGGGGGTTTGAGGGTAAAGGAATATATTTACGTTTTAGCTGAATATACTGGAGGGTGTCCAAGGAAAATTCGTTTGAAAATAAAAATGTACTTACATGGTAAATTGTGGCTGCCAAGGCCTCAAGCTCATCAATTATGTCAATTGTTCTATCCATTGTGTCACAATACTTTCCGATAATTGAATCACATTGCATGCCCGTTATATACGAAATCTCAAGGTCAAATTGTTATGTAAACAAAGTCCTCTGATTGGCTGAGAAGGGGGATCTAACTGTTTCTCGGAAACTCATAACATTTACATCGAACAACAACAACAAATACTGTTTCCCGGAAACTCATAACATCTGCATCGAACAACAACAAGAAGGGAGTGACAAAGTTTCCTGTTTTTTTCCATTCTCACTGAAAAAATCCATAAAAACATCAAATAAATTGATCAACACACATAACCATCCATAAAAACATCAAATAAATCGACCAACACACATAACCATCCATGAAAACAGACATAAATGTGACAAAGTTCCTGTTTTTCAAATTCTCACTGACAACAAACAGACATAAGCCACGTAGTTCTATGCCCTTATAAGGAGGCCCCCCTGGAGTCAATAAGGCATCTCTACTGACGGACGCCTCACTCCGATCATGATAGACATCGGACCTATTCCGCTTCATATGCTAAATGTGATTCGTTGCAGCTGCACGCGTCACGCTGTAGTTGCAAAAAAAAAAAAATGGATTGCCTTGCACACTTGCTTGCAAGACTGCCAAGGGATTGTGTGTACCAATAAAGATGTTTTTGTTAATAACGATGAAGAAGACGATGTTTAGTACAAATCCTTGATCTTATCCTTTTTAGTTCAATCAAAACCGTAATTGTCTTTTGCTGTGATTACCAAAGTTACCTGATTAATTTCATTTTTTACATTTAGTTTTGTCTTATCTTTCTATTATATAGTCGAAGTAAATCTGCCCACGTACTCCGAAGGCCAGATGCATTGTCTCCTTTACGGTAAAAACACTGCGGAAAAGCAAGACACGAATCTAACACCATGTTTTTTGAAATCACTGAGTCAAAGAACCTTGGGGCAACATTTTGACCAGCCATTTCGCACAACTCTCGAGGATTCTCGAGTTTTCCTTCGTTTCTTTCTCCCCCTGCCTGTTTTCTTCCCCCCTCCCCCTTCCCCGCTAAAGGTGGAAATCGAACCAAGTCCAGTGGTAAACAATATAATTTTCTTTTTTCGAGTTCTCCGCGCAGAAAAAGAGCAGACGTGAAATTTGAGTTCACAATAAACCTGTCCCTGAATTTTTCCAATTTTCCCCCCTTTCCCCCTGTCTTTTACCATGTTCCACTAAGGGGACTTTTAGGGACTTTTGATATGTTGTACAGAATTGTTTCCTCTACAAGACGGTGCAAAAATCTTTTATATTGCAATCTAAAAATTTGTATTGTTTTAAAAAGTTGAGTTGTGAGAAAAAGTCAAATTTTAGCGTAAAGAGCGGGGCGTTGAGGAGGGGACAGCCCCTTTCATATACGGAATAATTTCTGTTCATTTTAAGTTTCAATGTCGCTCCTTAATTTCAGTTAAAAAAAACTTGTTTCTTTTATTGAATATTGGAAAAGATATAACCTCCGTACGGATTTTTTCATGCAGTAATGTCATATTGACTTTCTATTTGAACATACAATCAAATAAGACAAAGAAAATAATAATTTACCTGTTAAAAAGAAATGGAAGTGTTTAGTAATGAAATAAAAGACTTGTAATTAAAAAAAAGTTTAATATATAATTATACATATCATTAACATACAATTAACTTATAATTAAACATATAATAACATACAACATATAATTAAATATATAATTAAATAATTTCAATAAGGATACATAAATAAAGAAATAATAATTTACCTGGTAGAAAGAAGTGAAAGTAAATCTTACAGGGGATCAAAAATAAGACAATTGGTGGAAGAAATCTTCGCCCGAGATAATACAATTCTGGGTGAAAAAGAAAAAAAAAAAACTTTTTAGCTAAAACACTGTTTCTGAGGTTTTGCCTCGTGCATGGGGTTAAATGTAGAAGAGAATTAAAAAATAAAAGTCTCGTTGGAGGGACTTTACATAAAAATCAGTTTTAAAAAAAATACCACCCTTTTTGAGAGTGGAGGGGTCCTGTTTGCGCATGATGCTATGCTAGTTTTTTAGCATTTAAACCCCAACACTCAAAATTTGAAGAAAAATGACAAATAAATGAGAGCTGAATAGATTATGAAAGAGGTGAGCCCTTCGTGGAGGAAGGTAGGTTTTTTTTCTGCTTTGGTTAAAAGTTTTATGCATAAGCCAGCGCTTTAAAGGGTAAAGGTACCCAAAAGCATAGCAAAGTGTATAAAAAAGAGGACTTCGCCCATTCTTAGGCAAAAATCAAGCAATCAATTGAAAAAAATATAAATGAAAGGTGAATATACTGTAAGAGGGGTATATCCCGCTCTTTGGCGCAAATTTGCTAGGGGTTATAGCTAATTAAATAAAAATCGAGTTGAAAAAATAAGAAAAGACATGGAGGATAGGAACGGGGTTGATTTTAAGGGGAAATTCTTTATACAAATTAAAGCATTATAAAGTTCTTTTTATTATTTGGGACGCAACCGTATGCGGTTTCCATATGAACTTTTTACGTGGTAAGATAAAAACTTATCTCAACAAGCTCAAAGATTAATCGTGCCCAATTCTTACAAAGGGAGATCAAATCAATTTGTTGCAATTTCCATGGTTATTGAGCAAATCATGTTTCACATGTTTAGTCAAAATAAACCAAACTTTTTGCTAGACCCCAGGTATGTTTATTGTATAGGAGACGTGACTTAACTAAGTCGAAGTGCAATTATCTGCCTTAGGAACAGCAAATAACGTAGAAAATAACCTTTCCCTATGGCTTTGGTAGAAAGGTTTCAACTATGGTTCTCAGTGCAGTTTATAGTTATAGTATAGTTCTCAGTGCTGATAGGTCCGTTAATCGACCTAATACAGATGTAAAGGCGCCTTACTACTGATGAGCACTAAAGAAGGAAAATCCTGTGAGCTGAATTTAATTGTTGTCATTTTAAAATCTGATTCCAAGCAGTAGCACCCATTCACGAGAATATAGTCTTGGCAAGGATGTTTCGTTTTTTTTATTATATGAGGATGCAAAAACTGTATTTATAAAGCGACTAATCTGCAAAAAAAAAAAAAAAAATGATAGTTTCCGGAATAAAGGGAGCGTAATTGTTAGTCAACTCTGAAACATTGTGAGTCAAATTTAAATAAAAAAAACGTATGTGCCGTGTTTTCCCTAATTTACATGTCTGACTAACGCTTTCATAGCAAAGCAGTTTATGAAAGTAATGATCCCGTCGGCAATCGTCACATACACTACTATGTTCTTTAAAACACTTGCATGATTATTTTGGCGCTAAATAAGCAAACAATGCTGCCAATTTTAGAAAGCTTATCATTCCTTGGCTATGGAAATTAGCAAGCTGCTGCCCTGACTTTAGAAGCTAATAGGCCTGATCCGAGTACCGAAGTATCGAATTTAGAATTATCGTTTCGGAATTTTATACTAAATACTGTGGGGAGTTTGGCAACACATGGTCTCTCGCAGTGGGAATATGAGGGGATTCTTCCTGCAATGTTTTCTCATCTGATTAATCAAATATAATTTTTTTGAAAGTATTTGATAGTCGGGGGAATGTTCAAGCCGTGAACCAGTTTCAATTTATAACCTATCCAAGTTTTAACAGGACTGTAAAGGCATTTCCAGCTGATAGAGAATAATACTATAAGATATGACAGTTACAAAAATGTTCAGTAATAGCTTTCTATTCAAGGAGAAAAGTCCACAAATATTGAAATATGAACATCTTTTAGTAAGAGCTATACATGATGTTAAGTCTCCAATGGTAGAGCAACTACCTAAAATTAATTGTTCATGTTTAGCTAATATGTCACCCAAACATTCCGAACTGCTTGCCATTATCCATAACATAAATGCAGGTATGATAAAGGAATTTAGAATTAAAGCAATTTTTTCGAATATCCATGGTACCGGACCATTCCAGCTGCAACTTTGTAATATGGCGCACAAAGAATATGAAATACTGCGTTGTGTTTGCCACTTGAAGAAATATGAAGAATTCATTACTTTTTACAGATAAATTCACGTCTTGGACAATCTGTCTATGACTGCAAACCGCTTTCTTTAAGACTGTCTGCGACGTCTGAAGTAACCAAATTTGGTTTTTTTGTTTTGTCAGTCAGCTGTTTACAAATTAGAACATACATAAGTGATACTAAGTAGTATAAATGTATGAAAAGTATTATAACCGTTTCTAGTATCATGTTTAAAACATCATGTTTCTCTGTATAAGCTAAGTAAATGTTGATTGTTGAGAATATTATAAGAATCAGATTACCAGCTATATCGTATACCCTAATCTTTCTACTCTTACTTAAAATTCTATCCCAAGCATTATTGCTTCTTCGGACTACAAACAAGCAAAAATTACAGATGTTGCAATTAACGTGGTTGTAATCGTATACCTTAACAACATAAAGGCATCGGTGACGTATAAGACATAAAAGTTGCTGGCCCAATAGAAAAAACAAGCACAATACAAGCAAAATAGACCAAACGAAAAAATCTTATAAATCCACGCCATTTCTTTCACAAATAGATAAAACCCGAATATTTTAAGTAAAAATAATGAAAGTAGTTTTGCCATTAGGTTCAAGTCTTCTTTTTCACCAAGGAAAGAGTCCATAAAAAATATTTATTTCAATAAATTTGCCAGATTCATATAGAAAATGTAGGCGCTCCCTTCGGAAATGCCGACTTCTTGTAATCAGCCTTGGCGATATGGGACAATATACAATTTAGCTCTGAAAAATTAGTATTTCCAAAGAAATTATGTTCCTTAGCTGAAATAAAAACTAAAATTGTCAAAGGTTTAACACTAAACTGTTAAAAATTCAAATTCTGTATTGCAGAATCTACTGAAAATGAGATTTTCCAAGCGAAAATATGTCAGTAGCTATCTCACATTATGAACGCAATTGTCTAACCAATTGGAGGCTATTTTCACATGGAAATCTTGTTTCCAGCAACAATATTGTTTATCTTAGAAAATTGACTTGAACAGGTTTTATCCAAAAGGTCCTTTCTCCCTTAGACATATGTAGTAGACTTGGAGTTGGTTCACCTTGAACATTTATTCAGCTCAGGTAAATCAAAAAGAAATCTCAGTTTTTTTTTTTTAAATTTGAAAGGCGTGGAAAAAGATATGCGTATCTTTGCTAAATATGCAAAAGTATACAAAGGATTAAATATTAGTCTTTTATATTTACTTATTTTATTATTATGCTTAGAATATTTTTTATATTATTGATATTTATTGTATTTTCGTTTCATACTTCAAGGGGTGCGAGCAGAGGAGGGTCGTATTAAATTTATTGTTATTTGATTGCGGTTCGGGATGGAAATTTGAGAACAGAGAAGAGAATTTTATTTGTTATTTTCTTGTAATTTATTGGTATATTGTTATTTGACGCTGTGTTCAGTGTATGTATTAACTAAAGGCCCAAACATGCATCAATGCACAAGGAACTGTGCTAAGTGCATTTTTTTTTTGTTTTTTGTTTTGAAATTAAAGCTCATATTAAACTTGAAATACCTGAATATATATATTGATAAGGGGGTAATGCATACTTGACATATTTGAAGATATATATTTAATTATTTTTTTTCTTCAAAATTAACTCCCTTCTTTGTCACATTGGAATTTTGATATCAAATTATATTTACTGCATCTTGAGGGCCTAAAAGAAAAGAAAAAAAATTAACAACATCCCATGTCAGGACCAATAGAAAGAAACCCTGAAATAACATTTTACTGTTCTCAATCTAAAATTTATGTTGTGTAACATAACGTGTTTTGATTTACCGGAGCTGTATTCTGAAACTGTGTTTAATGTCCAGTTATAATTGTCTTCACTTTTTCTTTAATCAAGGGTATTTCCTTATGAGAAGAATTACACTATTGCTGCACACAATAAATCTGAGAACAGAAGAATTATCTAAAGCCAAAGATGCAGTAAAAAAAATCACTTTTTTTTACCAGTTGTTGCTTCGCGTATTCTTTTTTGTTAATTAGATTTGCTTCACAATAGCTTTATTATCACGTTCACTTTATTATTTTTATCAATGAATTTTGAAAGTCTCAAACTGAAGTAAAGTTTAAGCCTTTCAACAAGGTTATGAAGGCCTCTCAGCTACTACACTAAACCTATTGCAATGAAACTTTTAACACCTCATGTATGTAATAACTATTTCCTTGTTTAATTTAAAATTTAATTTTTGAGAAGTGTTTATTGAGGAAAACAAGTCCAAACAGACAAGCTTATTATATAGAGTAATTTGTTAAGTGTCATCATTTGTAAATTGAGTTTGGAAGGATTATTTGCTTTACGAATTGAAAACCACTTTTACTGATTGGTCAAAAAGACAAGGAAATTGGAACAAAATATAAACAGCTTTTTTTTTGTACGCATAATAATTTCTCACATGGAATATTGTCATAGTCTAAAAATTATGCAAGAAACCTTTAAACATATTTCAATTGCAGAGACTTGGATCCAGGGCTTTTATTCCAAACGATTTTTATGGGCTTTTATTCCAAACGATTATCATTTCTTCTCGTGATTTTTTCTTTACCTTAAAAAATTAAACCAACCTGCATTCTGATTTTGTGAAATCTAGAATAAAACAAATCTACAACAAGAAATGAAAAAAAAAATATAAATTAATGTAGGCTGAGATCCAAAAACTTTTGCCATGATGTGGTACATTTAAAATGAAATGGAAATAGAAAAAATGGAATGATTTTAAAAATCACCACACAAAAAATACCAATCTGTTTGAGAGTGGAAAAGGTCCTGTTCGCGCAAGATACATATATATATATATATATATATATATATATATAATATATATATATATATATATATATATATATATATATATATATATATATATATATATATATATATATATATATATATATATATATATATATATATATATATATATATATATATATATATATATATATATATATATATATATATATATATATATATATATATATATATATATACATCATGCGCAAACAGGACCCCTCCACTCTCAAAAAGGGTGGTATTTTTTTAGGGGATTTTTATGTAAAGTCCCTCCGAAGAGACTTTTTTTTTTTTTTTTTTATTCTATTCTACATTTAGCCCCATGCCCGAGGCAAAACCTCAGAAACGGCGTTTTAGCTAAAAAGTACTTTATGTTTTTTCACCCAGAATTGTATTATCTCGGGCGAAAAATTTCTTCCACCATGTGTCTCATTTTTGATCCCCTGTAAGATTTACTTTCACTTCTTTTTACCAGGTAAAATTATTATTTCTTTATTTATATATCCTTATTGAAATCATTTAATTATATTTTGTGTGTTATTATATATTTAATTATAAGTTAATTGTGTGTTAATTATATGTATAATTATATGTTAAACTTTTTTTTTAATTACATGTCTTTATTTCATTACTTAACACTTCCATATCTTTTCAACGGGTAAATTACTATTTTTTTTTTATCTTATTTGATTGTATGTTCAAATACAAAGTCAATATGACATTACTGCATGAAAAAATCCGTACGGAGGTTATATCTTTTCCAATATTAAATAAAAAAAACAAGTTTTTTTTAAAACTGAAAATAAGGAGCGACATTAAAACTTTAAATGAATGAAGAAATTATTCCGTATATGAAAGGGGCTGTCCCCTCCTCAAAACCCCGCTTTTACGCTAAAGTTTACTTTTTCTCACAACTCTACTTTAAAAAAAAACAGAAAAACTTTAGGGTAAAGAACGGGGCGTTGAGAAGGGGACAGCCCGTTTCATATACGGAATAATTTCTGTTCGTTTTAAGTTTTAATGTTGCTCCTTACTTTAAGTTATACTTTAAAAAAAAAAACTTTTTTTTTAATTTAATTTCTGAACGTTTTCGAATTAATGCAGATTTTGATTTTGGCTCACCGTACATGAATAATTAAAACGAAATTTGCATGTTAGTTTTACTTTTTTAACTAATAACAACCTTATAATAACCTAAGTTTCATTTTTGTTCCATTTATTTAGGAATTACTCCTGAATCACAAAGGCTGTTTAATTAGAACAATAAACACTTTTAAAAGTTAAAAAAAAACATAGCGTAAGAGTGAGGTATATAAGACAGGAAACCCCCCTTATATACATAATTTTTTCTGTTCGTTTTAAGTTTTTCGATCGGGTGACTTGGAGAAAAAATGAGCATGGGAGCGGGCCTAGTTGCCTTGCGATTTTTGGTCACTTAAAAAGGGCACTAGAACTTTTAATATCCGTTCGAATGAGTCCTCTCACGATATTCTAGGACCAGCGGATCGATACGATCATCCCTGGAAAAAAATTAAATAAAAAAAATAAGTGTTTTTAAACTGAAAGTAAGGACCGACATTAAAACTTAAAACGAACAGAAATTATTTCGTATATGAAAGGGGCTGTCCCCTCCTCAATGCCTCGCTCTTTACGCTAAAGTTTGGATCTGTCACACAACTTTTATTTTTTAAAATAATAGGGGAGTTTGCCCCCTAGTCGATGCCTTCTCTTTACGCTAAAGTTTAAATTTTGCTCGAATCACAAACCCCTGAAGGCCGGTTAATTTTACTTTTTACTTACTTTTTTTATTTAATTCCTGAACGTTTTTGAATTAATGCAGCTTTGATTTTGGCTCACCGTAAATTAATAACTAAAATGAAATTTGCATATTAGTTTTACTTTTTGGGCTAAATAGCTTTCTCGAAATTTTGTTCTGACGTAACTTACTAATTAGCTTACGTAACGAACTTCTATATTCGTATGTTTTATTAAGTATATTAGGGAGTTTGCCCCCTAGTCGATACCTTGCTCTTTAAGCTAAAGTTCGAATTTGATTTGAATCACAAACCCCTGAATCACGAAGGCCGTTAATAAGAATAGATAGCTCTTTTGAAACTACTTAAAAAAAACTTTAGCGAAAAGGGTGAGGCATTGACTAGGGGGCGAACCCCCTCATATACGTACTAATTTCAGTTTGTTTGTTTATATTTTAATGTTGCTCCTTATTTTCAGTTGAAAAAAATTTTTTTTTTTATTTAATTTCTGATCGTTTTTCAAATAATGCTGGAAAATCCGGCATCCCCTTCATAGAAATGTCCCTTCCCCCAAGAAAAACATCCTCCATGGAAGGATCCTCCCCCGTAACCCCCTCCTCTGACACCCCCCCCCCATTAGAAAAAAAATCTTTCCTGAAACGTCTTTATACTTCCCATCGACCAGTACTATATATAAACAATGGGCAAAGTTCATAACTTCCAGCCCTTCCCCCGGGAACTCTGGGGGATTAAGTCATCCTCAAAGACATATTTATTACATTTTCGACTATGCTGAACAAAATGGCTATCTCAAAATTTTTATTGAGTAACATTGGGAAAAAAAATGAGTGGTGGGGCCAAGTTTTTGGTTACTTAAAAAGCGCACTAGAACTTTTAATTTCTGTTCAAATGAGCCCTCTTACGATATTCTAGGACTACTGGGTCGATACGATCATCCCTGGGAAAATAATAATAAAAAAAAACAAATAAATAAACACGCATCCGTGTTCTGACAAAAAATACTAAATTCCACATTTTAAGAAAAAAAAAATTAAAAAAAGTTTTTTTTTAACTGAAAGTAAGGGGCGACATTGAAGCTTAAACGAACAGAAATTATTTCGTATATGAAAGGGGATGTCCCCTCTTCAATACCTCGCCTTTACGCTAAAGTTTTTTATTGTTTTAAAAATAAAGTTGTGTGACAGATTCAAACTTTAGCGTAAAGAGCGAGGTATTGAGGAGGGGACAGCCCCTTTCATATGAGGAATAATTTCTGTTCGTTTTAAGTTTTAATATCACTCCTTACTTTCAGTTAAAAAAACTTGTTTCTTTTTGATTTAATTTCTGAACGTTTTTGAATTTCTGCAGCTTTGATTTTGGCTCACCGTACATGAATAATTAAAACAAAATTTGCATATTAATTTTACTTTTTTGGCTAAATGGCTTTCTCGAAATTTTGTTCTGACGTAACTTGCGACTTAACTTAACTTAAAAAAAAACTGGCTACCTCAGAATTTGTAGCGTATAGGTTTTGGGGAAAAAAGGGCGTGGGGGAGGGGGGGGGGGTGCTAGTAGCCCTTAAATCTCCTGACTCTTTAAAAAGTGAACTAGAACTTTCAGTTTCCAATAAAACGAACCCTCTATGAAGTTTATACGAGCATTCCTTTCATAAGAACCATACATCTCTTTAGGACATAACTTAGAAGCCTTCCCCCGGGCCCTAGGGGCTGTATTGACACCGAAGTTTTTTTTTTTATCCGACCTTTGAACTATTTTTAACAAAATGTCCATCTTAAAATTGACATCAGCTGGGTTTGGAAAAAGAAGGCATGGGGGGGGGCTAGTTACCCTTGGATCTCTCTTGACTATTAAAAATTCAATTCGAACTTTCAATTTTCAGTCAAATGAGCCCTCTCCGAAGTATATACGAGCATCTCTTCCATAAGAACCATATATGCCCCAGGGCATAACTTACAACGCCTGCCCCCGGTCCCTGGGGGGTCGTGTCGACACCTGAGTTTTGTTATCTGACTTTTGAAATTTTGTTAACTTAATGGCTGTTTCAAAATTTTTTATCGGATGCATTTTGGAAAAAGGGGTGTAGGTGGGGGGAGGGGGCTAAATGCCTTCCAATCTCTTTTAACTTTCAAAAACTGAACTAGAACTTTCAATTTCCAATCAAATGAGCCCTCTCTGAAGTTTTTACGAGCATCCCTTCCATAACAACCATATATTCCTCCAGGGCATAACTTACAATGCCTGCCCTCGGGCCCTGGGGGCTGTGTCGACCCCGGAGCTTTCGTTATGGCTATCTCAAAGTTCTTATTGCATGGGTTTGAGGAAAAAGGGCATGGAGGAGGGGGGCTGGGTGCCCTCCAATCTCTTTTGACTCTTAAAAAGTGAACTACAACTTTCAATTTCCAATCAAAGGAGTCCTCTTTGAAGTTTATACGGACATCCCTTCTATAAGAACCATATATGCCCCCAGGGCAGAACTTACAACACCTGCCCCCGGGCCCTGGAAGGGGAGGTGTGTGTTGACACAGGATTTTTGTTATATGATCTTTGAACTATTTTTAACAAAATAGCTATCTCAAAGATTTTATTGCATGCATTTAGAAAAAAGGTGTGGGGGGGGGCTGATTACCCTCCGATATCTTTTGACGCTTAAAAAGTGAACTAGAACTTTTAATTTCCAATCAAATGAGACCTCTCTGAAGTTTATAAAAGCATTCCTTCCATAAGAACCACATATTCTCCCAGAACATTACTTATAACCCTTGCCCTTAAGACTGTGGGGGGAGTGTCCTGTTCAAAGTTAGAATTTCAAGAACTTTCAACTACGTTGAACAAAATAGCTATCTTAAAAATTTCATTGGATGTGTTTGAGGAAATGGTGGGCGTGGAAGGTGTATTAGTTGCCTTCCAATCACTTTCGACTATTAAAAAAAAGCACTAACCATTTGAATTTCCAATCGAATGAGCCCTTTTTGAAGTTTCTACGACAACACTCTATACAAACCTTATATACCCCAGGGCATAACTTACAACCCTTGCCCTGAGGGTTGTGGGTGGAGGGGGGGGGGGGTTGTAATCCTCAAAGACTTAATTTCAAGAATTTTCTACTACGTTGAACGAAATGGGTATCTCAAAATTCTGATTGGATGTGTTTGGGGAAAAGGTAGGCGTGAGAAGGGGGTTAGTTGCCCTCCAATCACTTTTTACTATTAAAAGGGCACTAGCCCTTTGAAGTTCCAATCGAATGAGGCTTCTTTTGAAGTTTCTATGACAAGGCTTTCTATAAGAACCTTATATGCCCCCAGGCGAAACTTACAGCCCTTGCCCTGAGGGTTGTGGGGGAATGTCCTCCTCAGAAAACATATTTTTCTATGTGGAAATAAACTATGTAGAACAGAAGGGCTATCTCAAAATTTGATTGGACGTGTTTGGGGAAATGGTGGACGTGGAAGGGGTGTTAGATGCCCTCCGATCACTTCTTACTCTTGAAAAGGGCAGTAGAACTCTCGATTTCCAATTGAATGAGCCCCTTTGAGGTTTATACGACGACCCCTTCCATATGAAGTGCCTCTGAGAAAAAAAAAAATATTGGAGCCGAATGGTCTTTACTTTGGCCCCTAACTTCGAATGGTTCGATTTTCATTTGTTTCTTTTTTCTTTTCTTTCTTTTTTGTTTAGCACTAACGATGATTTCGCGGAGGTCCTTGTCGAAATATTTGCTTGTTTTCTTCATCTTCATGGTTCGCCACTGGCTGACAAAATCCTCGTTTTCACCCTTTTTTTTATTTTATTTCTCATTTTGTTATTTTCTTTCCTCTTTGAGTTTCATTTGTCGTATAAACTTCAGAGAGGGCTCACTTGATTGGAAGTTAAAAGTTCTATTTCACTTTTTAAGAGTCAAAAAATATCCGAAGGCAACTAGCCCCCCCCTCCCAAACACCCTTTTTTCCCAAACCCATCCGATAACTTTTTTAAAATAGCCATTTCTTTAAAAACAGTTCAAGCGTCAGATGAGAAAAAACTCCTGCGTGAACGCAACTCCCCAGGGCCCGGAAGCAGGCGTTGTAAGTAATGCTCTGGGGGCATATATGGTTCTTATAGAAGGGATGCTCGTACAAACATCGGAAAGGACTCATTTGATTGGAAATTTAAAGCTTTCGTTTACTTTTTAAGAGTCAAAAAAGATCGGAGGGCAATTAGCCCCCCCCACGCCCTATTTTTCCCAAGTCCATCTGATACCAATTTGGAGATAGCCATTTTTTAAATAGTTCTAAGGTCAGATAATACGACGATCTAATGAAGACAACTGCTCGTGCATGCAAATATGAGATTATACAGGCAGAAGTTCAACCTAGGAATAAGAAACGTACACAGAAATTGAACTTGGAGCAGTGCAAAATTTCAAATAGAGCACAAATTGAAAAAAAGAACACAGACAACTAGCAACCATAGGAAAATCACGAAAATCTTCCGATTTTAAAAGAAGGACGGGCATTAATATACCATGCTCCCACACTCTGTGTATGATTGCTTATAACTATTAGTGGTGAAGTTTCTTTGAGGAAGCAGAAACAAAACAGATTTATCATCCTTCAAAAGAGCACACAAAATTTCGTGTAGGTTCTAACTCATATAGATAATATGATAATTAAAACTAACAATCAAACGAGTTACAAAATATGTAAGAAATGGAATATCTTAATCTCTTGCAAGCATAGTATTTAAATAATAAATTGCAGAATAATAAGTTCGATCACACCCTATAGAACAACAAAGGTTAAAATACAACTGACACACAATGGACAGTATGCAAATCTAAAAAAAACTGGCAAGTTAAAACAATAACATATTTGTTAACGCTTTCTTCCTACGTAAAAAAAAACATTCTTGACTAGAATATCAGGGAATAAATTCATCTTGTTGAATAGTAGGAAGGCCATTCTCGAACAAATGAATGTTAAATTTGGATTCAGGATGCAATTCTGATTATAGAGGTAAGTTTGCGCTTTACCCCCTCCCCCCTCAATGTGAAAATATATACCCTGAATTGGTATATAGGGCTGGGACGAAGTGAAGTTGCACCAAAAGCGATTATTATATTCGGAAAGAGCATAAGAAAAGGCATGGAGTGTAATGTTTACTTTATTCATAGGTCAATAAAATAAATTGTTCAATACTTACCCATTTTTCATTGTCATTTTCAATTAACTCTAATATTTTTGGCCCCAGAATCATTTCTGAAAGTATCGCTCACCTAACTCAACTGCTTTCCAAGATAGCAAGAAGCTAAAACTAAACTAAAAACTTTAGGCTGCCCCATATTTTCCTAATATACCCTTTTATGTGATTTTTTGATTGTATGGGTCCCATCCAAAGCAAATTCTTGGACCCCTGGCTGGTATATTGTAAGATAAGATTTTTTTTTCAGAAAAAATGGCTATCACAAGCCGAGATGGGTTATTCGCGCTTTAAAATAATGTTTAGACCTAATTTTTTGCAGAATTTTATCAGTTTGAGAGCAGACTCTGAAAAGGTTTGTTTTGGTTAATGCTTCTCTTCATCGCCTTACTTCATGTTGCATACTCACTTGTCCATTTCCAAGAAGAATGGGTTGTGCCCAACAGCTTTTAACTTCTTTCTATAAACTTTGACAAATCTACCACGTTTTCACTTGTTATTTATGCTTTTAGTCCAGGACTTTAAGGGTTTACCGGACAAAATTGAAATATAAACGAAAATGGTACCAAAATGATCAGAAAAAAATTCTGTACAATATACTAAAAGTCCCCATCAATCCGAGTGGGGCGAGTACCCGAAAAACAGGAGAAAAGGGTGGAAATGCGGGGGGAAATTAGGAAAAATGCCGAACATGCCCAGAAAATAGTTCAAAGTGAGTTTTCTGGGGCTTTCCCATACGCTGATCACAAAACTGACATCTAAAATTCAGCATAGAATTAAAGTACTACGGAAAACGGGGGGAACAGGGGGAAGAGGGGAAAAAATTTAAAAATACAGGGTAGGGGTAGAAAGCACTTTGAAACATGTTTTCCGGGGTCTTTCTATATGCTGATCCCGAAACTGACATCTAAAATGAAATAAAGAACATGAGCCCCACCATAACGGGGGAAAAGGGGAAAGAGGGGAAGAAAAGGGACAATTGAAGTCAGGGGTAGGTATAAATCAGTTTGAAATGTGTTTTCTGGGGTTTCCTATCTGCTGATCACGAAACTGACACCTAAAATGAAGGAAAGAAAACGAGAACCATGAAAATCGAAAAAATGGAGGAAATAACGTAAAAGGGGAAGGGAAGCCTGACTCCTGAGCCAGCTGCTAATGGCTAATAAGTAGGCCTACGGACAAAATAACTCGCTTAAGTATCAAACTTTTACTTTCTTGAATCACAGACATTTCTTACAACCATTTGAATTAGTAAACATAAAGAAAATGACCGCTTGGCAGTGATCACAGTATAAAACTTCAGCTATTATAGGTAAAATTTGTACTTTCGAAGGCAATATCGTTGAATAAAAAACTAAAAAAAGAACTTCAGTAACTATAGGTAAAATCTGCACTTTTTAATGCAGTAGAGTTGACTTGAAAAACACAGCATTGATGTCACTAGTCGAACTCCTCGTCTTCGACAATCTCGTTGTCCCTGTTCAAACAGTTGATACCCTGACATTCTCCGCACGCGAACGTAAACGCTAATCCATTTTTCTTGCAGCTGCATCGCGAGTTCTCGCAGCCTGTCTTACAGTTGCATCTCACGACACTCAAAAGAGTCTGCGGTGCGGGCAACAAATCGGTCATCACAGGTGAGTATTTATGGTCTCTGAGGACCCAACCCCAGTCAGCCGGGTTGATGTCAGCTGGTTCCCCTTTCCAACGGGATACCTGGAGGCGCACTCGCTGGGAGTGGAATGAAGCTGCAGCTTCGGTTGGTGGAAGCCTTTCAGGCTTAACAAACGCCGTAGTATTTGACGAAGAAACTTTTTCCAAGAAAATTCGATGTCGCAGCTTAGTGAGATCTTCGTTTGGTCGTGCTTTATACAAGCTGAGGAGAAGATATTCACCCGCTTTCACAATTTCATCTTTAGACGATGATTCATCCAGAAAATACTTCGCATTTTTTTCTGAACACTTCGCTCTTCTTCAAAAGAGGTAGCACAGCTTGCTTTCCAAGTCTGAGAACTCGTGAGGTCGTGTCACATCCCAAAAGTGCGTGCCCTACCAGAAGTAGCCTGGATACTTCTCCTATTTTTTTTTTAACTTCGTTGAGGCACCAGAACCGTGTTATCGCTTCTTTTGCGTTCGTTGACGATTCGAAGTAAAGTGTTTTTGCATTAGGCGGGAGGTGTAATACAAGAGTAGAATCAGAAGGTCAGTGTCGTTGCCAAGAACTATTGTTTCAGAGTTTTCTGCTTTCGTTACGGCAGTCTTCACGATTAGATAGTCAGCATCGTCCTTCGCATGGACGACTTCAAATCCTTTGGCTCTGAGTTTTTCCCCGATGTAGCTTATAATTCGCTGTTTGTTCTGAGAGTTGCTCAAAAACTCTTCCTTCTGGAGCTTTTTTCTGGAGCTTCATCCCTAAACTGAGATCGATCACTTGATGCTGGCTTCCCTTACACCGTCGGTTGTGGGTAGCATCTTTCGTGGTTGGACCAGCGCTGTATCCATCGAAGACAACAGTAGGGGAGGTACAGCGTCGAGTAACGAAACTAACATAGCTGTCACAGATTGAATCATAAGTATCACCAATCTTCCAAGGTACTTGCTGAAGCAGCCAACCTCCATCAACTACAGTGACACGATCTGACACTGGCAGGAGGTGAATCGAGTCCGTTTTCGCTTCTTTCCATATTGCTTTCGCTAGTGCAGGTTTGTCTGGCTGACGCATTATGCCAGAATTCTCAAAACAAAGCGGGCGGATAACTGCACAGTTCGTAACGTAGAGTTTCTGCCATGTCATTTTCAGATGTATGGGCAGCAGTCGAAAGACGTTGAAAAAGCAGTGCAGGGTCGATATACAAAATCTCGCCATCTATCCTTATGTTCCCATCGGATGCCAGTGTAATGACTTTGTCTTTCTTCCTGAATGAAAAACTTTCGACGGATTGGCCATCCATGCGCTGGAGGATCAGCTCACCTACAGCTTTAGCATCCTCTGCATTGACGCCTTTTTGGGCAATCAGCCCAGAACCTATACTTCTAAGCTCTGTGGAACTAGTGAAAGGACAGTTCTCTAGAAGGAATTCAAGAAACGTCAGTAGATCCTTAGTTTCTCTCTTTATTCGTGCTGCGGTTGCAGTAACGTGCTGTTCACTAGAACTGTACTCTAGGCCCGTCAGTTTCTGCATTAGATCATTCACTGAAGCGAGTACTGGCATAGACATTGTCCATATGTTTCTCTGAAGCTCAGTCATCCCTTTTCCTCTTGTCAGCCCTCCATCTGTTTTTAGGCTCTTCATCAGCACTGTCTCGATGAAGAGGTCTGGAGCCAATCCAGCCCAGTAACGATCACTTCGTCGGGCAATAAACTTGCCGCTTGCAAACTGTCCGAAGAGCTGTGGATTCGATGTTTCAAGTTCCTGCATCATCTGAAGAAAAAGACGAACTGACTTGGCATAAATATTATGCCCCGCAGCTGCGAGGTATGGGAGCATTTCAGAAAGAGAGGATAAGTAGAGATCCCATTTTCCAGTTTTTTCTGCTTTCAAAAACTTCCGAAAGATCGAAACCATTTCGGTAAACTGAATGAATAGTTTCGCAGTTCTGCTGGATTTCAGAGACGATTTTAAGACTTCGAGGCGTAGCGAAACCGCCTGAAGGGCTTCGTGATTAGCCGCTTCTTGATAACTTCTTGAGCCGCTTCTTGAGCCCACGCGCTTGTTGATAACGGCGAGGAATACGGAATAAAGTAATTTCAGTATCTTTCCGTATTTCTTTCTCGAGTTTTTTTTTTTGCCTTTTCCGAACCTATGGGGTAGCCGAACCTCTATAGATCTCCTGTATTAACATTTGTAAACATTTCCACATGCTTTCTACCCCTACCCTGTATATTTCCCTTTCCCCTCCCTCCCCCCCCCCCCCCCCACCCCCCCCCCCCCCATTCCCCGTTTTGTGTTAATCAATTTTTTTATATCATTTTAGTTCTCAATTTCGTAATCACCAGATAGGAATACCCCAGAAAATATCTTTCAAACCGCTTTCTACTTCTACCTGTAATCTTCTCTTTCTCCCCTCTTTCCCCTGTTCCTCCGTTTTCCTTAGTACTCTTTTTCTATACTGAATTTTATATGTCAATTTCGTAATCAGCGTATGTGAAAACCTCAGAAAACTCACTTTAAACTATTTTCTGGGCATGTTCGGCATTTTCCCCATTTTCCCCCGCATTTCCCCCTTTTCCCCTGTTTTTCGGGTACTCGCCCCACTCGGATTTATGGGGACTTTTAGTATGTTGTACAGAATTTTTTTTCTGATCATTTTGGTACCATTTTGTTTATATCGCAATTTTGTCCGGGTTCGACACTTTTTTGAGCTAAAAGTCCTGGACTATTTCATTTACTTCTTCGTAAGTGGTTGAAAATGCAAAAAAAAAAAAAAAAAAACAGAAAGACGCCTGGGGGACGGCCCAGACAGTGATGAAAAAAACAGTGCATTTCACACGAAAAGTGCACAAGCTGGAAACCCAGTTCGCACTCAGTCAGTTATAACAAAATATAAGTAATCAATAAATAAATAGCTTTGTTTTTAAACCTCAAAAAGAAGATGTTTTTTGAACAAGTAACCAGTCTTCAGTTACGAAATAAGCAGCTGCTACCAACTTTAAAATCGATGATTTCTTTTCCATACATACACAGGCTTATCAAACAGTTAAGTAAGGAGCGACCCGGCTTAATAGTAACCGAAACTCTAATAAACGGAATTTTGATCCAGTGGATACATAAAAACAATTGGATTTTTATGCTGATTTCAAATATATAAGTTTCATCAAGTTTAGTCTTACCCATCAAAAGCTACGAGCCTAAAAAAAAATTTGCATTACTTTCGAAAAAAAAGGAGGAAAACACCTCCTAAAATAGATAGAATCTTAATGAAAATCAAACCATCAGATTCAGCGTATTAGAAAACACTACTGTAGAAGTTTCAAGTTCCTATCTGCAAAAATGTGGAATTTTGTATTTTTTGCCAGAAGAAAGATCACGGATGCGTAATTATTTGTTTTCAAACAGTTCGTGGTTACACTTACTTACAAACAACTGTAAGTAAGGAGCGACCCGGCTCAATAATAACCAAAACTCTAAAAACCGGAATTTTGATACCCATAGATACATCATTAGAATCAGATTTTATGGTGATTTCAAATATATAAGTTTCGACAAGTTTAGTTTTACCCATCGAAAGATAAGCGCCTGAGAAAATTTGCATTATTTTTGGAAAAAGAGGAAACACCCCCAAAATGTCATAGAACTTTAATGAAAATCACACCATCGGATTCAGCGTATCTGAAAAACCCTACTGCGGAAGTTTCAAGCTCCTATCTTCAAAAATGTGGAATTTTTTATTTTTTGTCAGAAGAAAGATCACAGTAGCGTGTTTATTTAACTTTTTTATTATTATTTTCTCATGGATGATCGTATCGATCCAGTTGTCCTAGAATATCGTAAGAGGGCTAATTTGAACAGAAATTAAAAGTTCTAGTGCCCTTTTTAAGTGACCAAAAAAATTGGAGGGCAAGTTAGCCCCTTCCCACGCTCATTTTTTCCCAAAGTCACCCAATCAAAATTTTGAGATAGCCATTTTGTTCAGCATAGTCGAAAATTTAATAAATATGTCTTTGAGGATGACATAATCCCCCACAGTTCCCGGGGGAAGGGCTGGAAGTTATGAACTTTACCCATTGTTTATATATAGTATTGGTTAATGGGAAGTATAAAGACGTTTCAGGAGGGATTTTTTTCTGATGGGGGGGGGGGGGGGTTCGAGGAGGGGGTTACGGGGGAGGATCCTTTCATGGAGGATGTTTCCTTGGGGGAAGGGACATTTCTATGAAGGGGGTGCCAGATTTCCCAGAATTATTTAAAAAAACCATCAGAAATTAAATAAAAAACTAGTTTCTTCAACTGAAAGTAAGGAGCCAGATTAAAACTTAAAACAAACAGAAATTATTACGTATATGAGGGGGTTCACCCCCCAGTCAATACCTTGCCCTTTTCGCTAAAGTTTTTTTACGAGTTTCAAAAGAGCTATCTATTCTAATTAACCGGCCTTTGTGATTCAGGGGTTTGTGATTCGAACAAAATTTGAACTTCAGCGTAAAGAGCAAGGTATCGACTTGAGGCAATCTCCCTAATATACGTAATAAAACATACGAATATAGAAGTTTGTTACGTAAGTTAAGTCGTAAGTTACGTCAGAACAAAATTTCGAGAAAGCCATTTAGCCAAAAAAGTAAAATTAATATGCAAATTTCGTTTTAACTATTCATGTACGGTGAGCCAAAATCAAAGCTGCAGAAATTCAAAAACGTTCAGAAATTAAATTAAAAAAGAAACAAGTTTTTTTTAACTGAAAGTAAGGAGCGATATTAAAACTTAAAACGAACAGAAATTATTCCACATATGAAAGGGGCTGTCCCCTCCTCAATACCTCGCTCTTTACGCTAAAGTTTGAATCTGTCACACAACTTTATTTTTTTAAAACAATAAAAAACTTTAGCGTAAAGAGCGAGGTATTGAAGAGGGGACATCCCCTTGCATATACGAAATAATTTCTGTTCGTTTAAGCTTCAATGTCGCCCCTTACTCTCAGTTAAAAAAAAACTTTTTTTAATTTTTTTCTTAAAATGTGGAATTTAGTATTTTTTGTCAGAACACGGATGCGTGTTTATTTATCTGTTTTTTTGTTTTTTTTTTATTATTTTCCCAGGGATGATCGTATCGACCCAGTAGTCCTAGAATATCGTAAGAGGGCTCATTTGAACGGAAATCAAAAGTTCTAGGGCCCTTTTTGAGTAACCAAAAAAATAGAGGAAAACTTGGCCCCCTCCAGCACTCATTTTTTTCCCTATGTCACTCAATAAAATTTTGAGATAGCCATTTTGTTCAGCATAGTCGAAAATGTAATAAATATGTCTTTGAGGATGACTTAATCCCCCACAGTTCCGGGGGAAGGGCTGGAAGTTATGAACTTTGCCCATTGTTTATATATAGCATTGGTCGATGGGAAGTATAAAGATGTTTCAGGAGGGATTTTTTCTAATGGGGGGGCGTCAGAGGAGGGTGTTACGGGGGAGGATCCTTCCATGGATGATGTTTTTCTTGGGGGAAGGGACATTTCTATGAAGGGGATGCCGGATTTTCCAGCATTATTTGAAAAACGATCAGAAATTAAATAAAAAAAATAGTTTTTTCAACTGAAAATAAGGAGCAACATTAAAATATAAACAAACAGAAATTAGTACGTATATGAGGGGGTTCGCCCCCTAGTCAATACCTCACCCTTTTCGCTAAAGTTTTTTTTAAAGTAGTTTCAAAAGAGCTATCTATTCTTATTAACCGGCCTTCGTGATTCAGGGGTTTGTGATTCAAACAAAATTCGAACTTTAGCTTAAAGAGCAAGGTATCGACTAGGGGGCAAACTCCCTAATATACTTAATAAAACATACGAATATAGAAGTTCGTTACGTAAGTTAATTAGTAAGTTACGTCAGAACAAAATTTCGAGAAAGCTATTTAGCCCAAAAAGTAAAACTAATATGCAAATTTCATTTTAGTTATTAATTTACGGTGAGCCAAAATCAAAGCTGCATTAATTCAAAAACGTTCAGGAATTAAATAAAAAAATTAAGCAAAAAGTAAAATTAACCGGCCTTCAGGGGTTTGTGATTCGAGCAAAATTTTAACTTTAGCGTAAAGAGAAGGTATCGACTAGGGGGAAAACTCCCCTATTATTTTAAAAAATAAAGTTGTGTGACAGACCCAAACTTTAGCGTAAAGAGCAAGGTATTGAGGAGGGGACAGCCCCTTTCATATACGAAATAATTTCTGTTCGTTTTAAGTTTTAATGTCGGTCCTTACTTTCAGTTTAAAAAACACTTATTTTTTTTATTTAATTTTTTCCAGGGATGATCGTATCGATCCGCTGGTCCTAGAATATCGTGAGAGGACTCGTTCGAACGGATATTAAAAGTTCTAGTGCCCTTTTTAAGTGACCAAAAGTGTCGCAAGGCAACTAGGCCCGCTCCCATGCTCATTTTTTCTCCAAGTCACCCGATCAAAAAACTTAAAACGAACAGAAAAAATTATGTATATAAGGGGGGTTTCCTGTCTTATATACCTCACTCTTACGCTATGTTTTTTTTTAACTTTTAAAAGTGTTTATTATTCTAATTAAACAGCCTTTGTGATTCAGGAGTAATTCCTAAATAAATG
Source organism: Artemia sinica (assembly GCA_027921565.1). Classification (NCBI taxonomy): domain Eukaryota; kingdom Metazoa; phylum Arthropoda; class Branchiopoda; order Anostraca; family Artemiidae; genus Artemia; species Artemia sinica. The sequence goes on along the minus strand of CM051267.1, from coordinate 1,854,439 downwards.
GAACAAAAATCCAACTTAGGTTATTATAAGGTTATTATTAGTTAAAAAAGTAAAACTAATATGCAAATTTCGTTTTAATTATTCATGTACGGTGAGCCAAAATCAAAATCTGCATTAATTCAAAAACGTTCAGAAATTAAATTAAAAAAAAGTTTTTTTTTAACTTAAAGTAAGGAGCGACATTAAAACTTAAAACGAACAGAAATTATTCCGTATATGAAACGGGCTGTCCCCTTCTCAACGCCCCGTTCTTTACCCTAAAGTTTTTTTGTTTTTGTTTTTAAAGTAGAGTTGTGAAAAAAGTAAACTTTAGCGTAAAAAGCGGGGTGTTGAGGAGGGGACAACCCCTTTCATATACGGAATAATTTCTGTTCATTTCAAGTTTTAATGTCGCTCCTTATTTTCAGTTTTTAAAAAAACTTGTTTTTTTTTATTTAATATTGGAAAAGATATAACCTCCGTACGGATTTTTTCATGGAGTAATGTCATATTGACTTTGTATTTGAACATACAATCAAATAAGATAAAGAAATAGTAATTTACCCGTTGAAAAGAAATGGAAGCGTTAAGTAATGAAATAAAGACATGTAATTAAAAAAAAAGTTTAACATATAATTATACATATAATTAACACACAATTAGCTTATAATTAAACATATAATAACAAACAAAATATAATTAAATAATTTCATTAAGGATACATAAATAAAGAAATAATAATTTACCTGGTAAAAAGAAGTGAAAGTAAATCTTACAGGGGATCAAAAATGAGACACATGGTGGAAGAAATTTTCGCCCGAGATAATACAATTCTGGATGAAAAGATAAAAGTTTTTTTTTAGCTAAAACGCCGTTTCTGAGGTTTTGCCTCGGGCATGGGGGTTAAATGTAGAATAGAATAAACAAATAAATAAAAATCTCTTCGGAGGGACTTTACATAAAAATCTCCTAAAAAAATACCACCCTTTTTGAGAGTGGAGGGGTCCTGTTTGCGCATGATGTATATATATATATATATATATATATATATATATATATATATATATATATATATATATATATATATATATATATATATATATATATATATATATATATATATATATATATATATATATATATATATATATATATATATATATATATATATATATATATATATATATATATATATATATATATATATATATTATATATATATATATATATATATATATATATATATATATATATATATATATATATATTATATATATATATATATATATATATATTATATAATATATATATATTATATATATATCTATATATATATATATATATATATATATATATATATATATATATATATATATATATATATATATATATAATATATATATATATATATATTAATATATATATTATATATATATATAGATATATATATAAATATACATATATATATATATATATATATATATATATATATATATATATATTATATATATCTATATATATATATACTATATATATATATATATATATATATTATATATATATATATATATATATATATATATATATATATCTTGCGCGAACAGGACTTTTTCCACTCTCAAAAAGATTGGTATTTTTTGTGGTGATTTTTTAAAATCATTTTGCTTTTTCTATTTCCATTTCATTTTAAATGTACCGCATCATGACAAAAGTTTTTGGATCTCAACCTTCATTAATTTATATTTTTTTTTTTTTTTCATTTCTTGTTGTAGATTTGTTTTCTTCTAGATTTCACAAAATCAGAATTTAGGTTGGTTTAATTTTTTAAGGTAAAGAAAAAATCACGAGAAGAAATGATAATCGTTTGGAATAAAAGCCCTGGATCCAAGGCTCTTAAGATAGCTATTTTGTTCAACGTAGTTGAAAGTTCTGGAAATTCTAACTTTGAACAGGACACTCCCCCCACAGTCTTAAGGGCAAGGGTTATAAGTTATGTTCTGGGAGAATATGTGGTTCTTATGGAAGGAATGCTCTTATAAACTTCAGAGAGGTCTCATTGGAAATTAAAAGTTCTAGTTCACATTTAAGCATCAAAAGATATCGGAGGGCAATCAGCCCCCCCACACCCTTCTTTCTAAATGCATGCAATAAAAACTTTGAGATAGCTATTTTGTTAAAAATAGTTCAAAGATCATATAACAAAAATCCTGTGTCAACACACCTCCCCTTCCAGGGCCCGAGGACAGGTGTTGTAAGTTATGCCCTGGGGGCATATATGGTTCTTATAGAAGGGATGTCCGTATAAACTTCAAAGAGGACTCCTTTGATTGGAAATTGAAAGTTGTAGTCCACTTTTTCAAAAGAGTCAAAAGAGATTGGAGGGCACCCAGACCCCCCCCCCATCCATGCCCTTTTTTCCTCAAACCCATGCAATAATAACTTTGAGATAGCCATAACGAAAGCTCCGGGGTCGACACAGCCCCCAGGGCCCGAGGGCAGGCATTGTAAGTTATGCCCTGGAGGAATATATGGTTGTTATGGAAGGGATGCTCGTAAAAACTTCAGAGAGGGCTCATTTGATTGGAAATTGAAAGTTCTAGTTCATTTTTTGAAAGTTAAAAGAGACTGGAAGGCATTTAGCCCCCTCCCCCCCCCACCTACGCCCCTTTTTTCCAAAATGCATCCGATAAAAATTTTGAGACAGCCATTAAGTTAACAAAATTTCAAAAGTCAGATAACAAAACTCAGGTGTCGACACGACCCCCCAGGGCCCGGGGGCAGGCGTTGTAAGTTATGCCCTGGGGCATCTATGGTTCTTACGGAAGAGATGCTCGTATATACTTCGGAGAGGGCTCATTTGACTGAAAATTGAAAGTTCGAATTCAATTTTTAATAGTCAAGAGAGATCCGAGGGTAACTAGTCCCCCCCCCATGCCTTCTTTTTCCAAACCCAGCTGATGTCAATTTTAAGATGGACATTTTGTTAAAAATAGTTCAAAGGTCGGATAAAAAAAAACTTCGGTGTCAATACAGCCCCCTAGGGCCTGGGGGAAGGCTTCTAAGTTATGTCCTAAAAGGATGTATGGTTCTTATGAAAGGGATGCTCGTATAAACTTCATAGAGGGTTCGTTTTTATTGGAAACTGAAATTGCTAGTTTCACTTTTTAAGAGTCAGGAGATTTAAGGGCTACTAGCACCCCCCCCTCCCCTCCCCCACGCCCTTTTTTCCCCAAACCTATACGCTACAAATTCTGAGGTAGCCAGTCTTTTTTTTAATTGTTCAAAAATTAGATAACAAAAACTCCGGTGTCAACGCAACCCCCCAGGGCCCGGGTGGTAGGCGTTGCAAGTGTTGTCTTGGGGCTGTATATGGTTCTTATGAAAGGGATGCTCGTATAAACTTTATAGAGGGCTCACTTGATTGGAAATTCAAAGTTCTAGTTCACTTTTTACGGTTCAAGAGATATCCAAGGGCAACCAGCCCCCCCCCCCCCCACACATTCTTTTCTCCCCAAGCCCATCCAATGATTTTTTTTTAAATAACCGTTTCATTAAAAATAGTTCAAGGGTCAGATAAGAAAAGCTCCTGTGTAGACGCAAATCCCCAGGGCCTGGAGGCAGGGCTTTGAAAGTAATGCTCTGGGGGCTTATGTAGTTATTTTGGAAGGGATGCTCTTCAAACATCGGAAAGGGCTCATTTAATTGGAAATTTAAAGTTTTCCTTCACTTTTTAAGAGTTTTCTTCACTATTTCGTTCACTTTTGGAAGTTCAACATTTGAATCATGAGATGGTAAGTGTCCAAAATTATTTTGGACAGATGAAATAGCTTATTCATCCCCTCCCCCCGAAAATGTCCTTAGCACTTTGTACTCTGCAGGTTACGTATTTAATATAGTACTAAATACATCGAACTGTTTGAAGAAAAAATCAAATGAACTTCTACTTTCAGAACTCCTTAACGAAGCCAAAAATGTAACATTATCCTGTTAACCCCGGTGACATTGTCAAATATGTGAGATGTTATTGGTGTAAACAAAGGAAGTTAAATTTGATATCCAGAGACTGGAGAAGAAAACATCTCTTTATAAATGCAGGAGGTGTAAAAAAGACACAGAAATTTCCGCTGATTATCATGATTAAATTTTTAGATATTACTGTATAGAATAAATGTAATTCAAGTAAAAGTTCTTGCATTTGGACCTTTGAGGTCCAAATTACATCCTCCCGATGTAATGCTTTCTCTTTACTATTCATTTGTCCTTCGTTATCTTTCTTATTGCTGCCTGTATGGGGCAATACTAACTATTCTTCCCTTCGGCAACTCTGAACAGCACAGAATAGAGCGGTGAAGGCAACTTTTCGCCTTCCCCGACTCTATCCTACAGCTGATCTTTACAGTGATACAGGTCTAAATACCTTAGATGTGGTTATCAAGTAGCAGAACCTAAAACTAGCTCATCGAGCCGTCAATTTCTCGCTTTCTCCAAACATCTTATCCTACTTTGATCTAGCATCAACACACGTAAGTTGCCATACTTTGCTTCGGAGCTCTGTTCACCAATTTCGGCTGCCTAAAAGGGTATCCTCAGCAGCTCAGAGGTCACCAATTTATAGAGCAATTGCTCTTTGGAAGTCTATTCCCAGTGAACTTTCTCTCATTAAAAACTCTTCTTCCCTTTGCAGAAAAATATTTTCTAAGGCTTCAAGTAATTTCGTTTTTTTTTCTTCATTTCTTTATTCATTTTGCTTTATCTATTTTTTCCGCTGTACTTTATATGTTTTTTTTTCTTTTCTCCTCTCTTATTACGTTGAATGAGATTCGAACCCCGTTGTTTAAATAATAATTAATGGTTTGGAATTTTAATAAATTACAGCACATTTTCAGTTTGGATAAAATTAAGCCAAAGGTTATTGTTTTTAGCAGTTTGTTTGTTTTGTTTTTTTTTTGTTGATTTTTCTCGCATTGTGTTTATATTTTTGAGATATTGTTGTATTTTTTTTTCCTTCCCTGATTTGTTTTGTGTGGATTTTGTGATTGATACGAGGTCCTCCACAAGCTATGCTTCTTGGGATTTCTAGTGCTTAAGTGTATTTATGTATTTGTTGTAGTATTTAATAAATTGAATAATAAATCGAATTGAAAATTGAGTAGTGAGAATATTAAAAAGATCATAGAATTTTATTTGAAATCACGAAAAAACGCTTTTCGGTAGAACATTCACCGATCAATTGAAAATTTATTATAATGATACTAGTGGATTTTTTTTTTATTTTCACATTCCAACGTTGTAACGATAGTGCAAATGTGGTACTGCACTAAAAACTTCTTTATTCTGAAACATTCAACTGAAAAATTTAGAAAGGCGTAATTTTCGGGTATGAAAAAACCTGAGATGGGTTCAGGCGAACCCAACTTTATTAAAAAAATCAATGGTATTAATAAAATCAGATGTTTTTTAAACTGAGATGTTCATATTTCTAAAAATTAAAATCCAGCTTTATTAAAAAAATATGCGAAAATGTACCCAACTTAGATTCGTTTAACTTCACTAACATGATCCTCATATTTTATTTTAAGTTTCAGGAGGCATAATCCGTTTTTGACGATATTCAGTGGGAGAGATCTAGAATTAAGTGTATAGAATGAGGTTACAATATCCAATATAGGAAAGTCACTAGACGGGGGGGGGGGAGAAAGATTTAAACTCCAGAAACAATGCAGCTGGCAGAGGTTGATAATACTAGGGAGTCCACCCCCCCCCCCCCCAACCACTAAAATTCAGAATCGGTAGCCCGGGAATTAATCAGCGAAGTAACGACCCTTAACAGAGAGACATGAAAAACACTGCCTTAACAAATGTACGTCATTCCCTTTAAAACCCGTTCATTGCCGAATCCACCTAATATCCAAGTTGAATTGTATGCTTTTTGTGCGTGGACACCATTGAAAGGCAGTAAAATGATCTTAGCTTCAATATCTTGGATTTTATTTTATTGCCTCTTAGACGAATAATAAATTATTTTGCCAATGAGAAACACCGGTCCTGGACAGTGGAGTTCTATCCGACACCTAGATGATAAATAGCAATTTTAAAAGCTTAAGATATCGATGCATAAAGCTGGAGAGGGTTACTGGACAATGACGGACGTGTTTAAATATTTATAGCCAGAATAAGGATCTTTTTTTCTACGACTATTGCGGAGGGTTTCTAGAAGAGAGTAAGTTAGACTCAAGAGGAGCCCCCGAAACCGTATATTTCCAATAATTAATATTTTTTTCTTCTTCTGTAGAAGCGTGGGCTATTTTATACTAAATCTTGTTTTCTTTTCTTAGAAGATTCCACCTCTCCCTCTCCCAACAAAAGGGCAAGGGCCGATGATATAAACCCCTGTGATACCATCAGTTGTACAGTATGGGCGTTGGCCAGAGCTTCAAGCCCTTCCAGGGCTGCGCCATCCAGAGCCCCCACCCAACCCACAGCTCAATCTGCGCAACACCGTGACACCCCTGCGTTGCCTGCACAAGGTTGTGACGCTGTTCAAGGTCCCACCCAGCAAGGTGCGCTGCCTGCAGAAACCACAGCCTCATCTATGCACCCTCATGACGTCCCCAGAGTCTTCAATAGCTGTACAGCCTGCGCAACCAGTCGCTCATCTTGCTATAACCCCATCCGATGCTTATGTTCTTTCTGCAGAAGTCCGTGACGCTGCTGGCCTAGCTTTGCATGGCCCCCATCATTCGTAGGCAGAATCTGAAGATGTGAGTAGTGAGAGTAGTAATCTAACTTATACTTTGCTTGCGCCCCCGTACCAAACAGGTTCTTCTGGTAGTCCTATTCTACAGGAGCATTACACTCTTTGCCAAGAGGAACGAGTACGCAATACGGGTCCTAGTGTGATTGATTTTTTGGACAATTGCCTTTAGTCAAGACTAGTTTGTTAAGAAAACCCCGTGTGGATGAGTTGAAATAAAAATTTTTAACAAGAAATGGTTGAAAAGTGTTTTGGGGGAAATGGGTTGATTGGCAGAAGAATGTATTAGCGAATTTAAAGTGGAGGGCGAGTTGCTAGCGAAAAAAATCTAAGCTAATAGGGGTTTTTGACCGTAAACTCTAGTTTTTTGTAAGACAATTATGGAAAATACAATTCGTTGGTTCATAGGTGAAACTTAAGTCCAGGTATGGATCGAAAAATAAACTATTTCTGTAGAATCTGAGCTAATAGGGGTTTTTGACCGTAAACTCTAGTTTTTTGTAAGACAGTTATGGAAAATACAATTCGTTGGTTCATAGGTGAAACTTAAGTCCAGGTATGGATCGAAAAATAAACTATTTCTGTAGAATCTGAGCTAATAGGGGGGTTTTTGACCGTAAACTCTAGTTTTTTGTAAGACAGTTATGGAAAATACAATTCGTTGGTTCATAGGTGAAACTTAAGTCCAGGTATGGATCGAAAAATAAACTATTTCTGTAGAATCTGAGCTAATAAGGGTTTTTGACCATAAACTCTAGTTTCCTGTAAGAAAATTATGCAAAATACAATTCTCTCGTTCAAATGTGAAACTTAGGTCCATTCTCTGGTTCAAATGTGGAAAAAACCCGTGTGAATGAGTTAAAATAGAAATTTTTTAACAAGAAATGACTGAAAAGTGTTTTGGAGGAGATGGGTTAATTGGCAGAAGGATGTATTAGCGTAGTTATAGTGGAGGCCGAGTTGCTAGCGAAAAAACCCGTGTGGATGAGTTGAAATAAAAAATTTTAACAAGAAATGTCTGAAAAGTGTTTTGGGGGAGACGGGTTGATTGGCAGAAGGATGTATTAGCGAATTTAAAGTGGAGGGCGAGTTGCTAGCGAAAAAAAATCTAAGCTAATAGGGGTTTTTGACCGTAAACTCTAGTTTTTTTGTAAGACAATTATGGAAAATACAATTCGTTGGTTCATAGGTGAAACTTAAGTCCAGGTATGGATCGAAAAATAAACTATTTCTGTAGAATCTGAGCTAATAGGGGTTTTTGACCGTAAACTCTAGTTTTTTGTAAGACAATTATGGAAAATACAATTCGTTGGTTCATAGGTGAAACTTAAGTCCAGGTATGGATCGAAAAAATAAACTATTTTTGTAGAATCTGAGCTAATAAGCGTTTTTGACCATAAACTCTAGTTTCCTGTAAGAAAATTATGCAAAATACAATTCTCTCGTTCAAATGTGAACCTTAGGTCCATTCTCTGGTTCAAATGTGGAAAAACCCGTGTGAATGAGTTAAAATAGAAATTTTTTAACAAGAAATGACTGAAAAGTGTTTTGGAGGAGATGGGTTAATTGGCAGAAGGATGTATTAGCGTAGTTATAGTGGAGGCCGAGTTGCTAGCGAAAAACCTGTGTGGATGAGTTGAAATAAAAAATTTTAACAAGAAATGTCTGAAAAGTGTTTTGGGGGAGACGGGTTGATTGGCAGAAGGATGTATTAGCGAATTTAAAGTGGAGGGCGAGTTGCTAGCGAAAAAAATCTAAGCTAATAGGGGTTTTTGACCGTAAACTCTAGTTTTTTGTAAGACAATTATGGAAAATACAATTCGTTGGTTCATAGGTGAAACTTAAGTCCAGGTATGGATCGAAAAATAAACTATTTCTGTAGAATCTGAGCTAATAGGGGTTTTTGACCGTAAACTCTAGTTTTTTGTAAGACAATTATGGAAAATACAATTCGTTGGTTCATAGGTGAAACTTAAGTCCAGGTATGGATCGAAAAATAAACTATTTCTGTAGAATCTGAGCTAATAAGAGTTTTTGACCATAAACTCTAGTTTCCTGTAAGAAAATTATGCAAAATACAATTCTCTCGTTCAAATGTGAAATTTAGGTCCATTCTCTGGTTCAAATGTGGAAAAACCCGTGTGATTGAGTTAAAATAGAAATTGTTTAACAAGAAATGACTGAAAAGTGTTTTGGAGGAGATGGGTTAATTGGCAGAAGGATGTATTAGCGTAGTTATAGTGGAGGCCGAGTTGCTAGCGAAAAACCCGTGTGGATGAGTTGAAATAAAAAATTTTAACAAGAAATGTCTGAAAAGTGTTTTGGGGGAGATGGGTTGATTGGCAGAAGGATGTATTAGCGAATTTAAAGTGGAGGGCGAGTTGCTAGCGAAAAAATCTAAGCTAATAGGGGTTTTTGACCGTAAACTCTAGTTTTTTGTAAGACAATTATGGAAAATACAATTCGTTGGTTCATAGGTGAAACTTAAGTCCAGGTATGGATCGAAAAATAAACTATTTCTGTAGAATCTGAGCTAATAGGGGTTTTTGACCGTAAACTCTAGTTTTTTGTAAGACAATTATGGAAAATACAATTCGTTGGTTCATTGGTGAAACTTAAGTCCAGGTATGGATCGAAAAATAAACTATTTCTGTAGAATCTGAGCTAATAAGGGTTTTTGACCATAAACTCTAGTTTCCTGTAAGAAAATTATGCAAAATACAATTCTCTCGTTCAAATGTGAAACTTAGGTCCATTCTCTGGTTCAAATGTGGAAAAACCCGTGTGAATGAGTTAAAATAGAAATTTTTTAACAAGAAATGACTGAAAAGTGTTTTTGGAGGAGATGGGTTAATTGGCAGAAGGATGTATTAGCGTAGTTATAGTGGAGGCCGAGTTGCTAGCGAAAAACCCGTGTGGATGAGTTGAAATAAAAAATTTTAACAAGAAATGTCTGAAAAGTGTTTTGGGGGAGATGGGTTGATTGGCAGAAGGATGTATTAGCGAATTTAAAGTGGAGGGCGAGTTGCTAGCGAAAAAAATCTAAGCTAATAGGGGTTTTTTGACCGTAAACTCTAGTTTTTTGTAAGACAATTATGGAAAATACAATTCGTTGGTTCATAGGTGAAACTTAAGTCCAGGTATGGATCGAAAAATAAACTATTTCTGTAGAATCTGAGCTAATAGGGGTTTTTGACCGTAAACTCTAGTTTTTTGTAAGACAATTATGGAAAATACAATTCGTTGGTTCATAGGTGAAACTTAAGTCCAGGTATGGATCGAAAAATAAACTATTTCTGTAGAATCTGAGCTAATAAGGGTTTTTGACCATAAACTCTAGTTTCCTGTAAGAAAATTATGCAAAATACAATTCTCTCGTTCAAATGTGAAACTTAGGTCCATTCTCTGGTTCAAATGTGGAAAAACCGTGTGAATGAGTTAAAATAGAAATTTTTTAACAAGAAATGACTGAAAAGTGTTTTGGAGGAGATGAGTTAATTGGCAGAAGGATGTATTAGCGTAGTTATAGTGGAGGCCGAGTTGCTAGCGAAAACCCGTGTGGATGAGTTGAAATAAAAAATTTTAACAAGAAATGTCTGAAAAGTGTTTTGGGGGAGATGGGTTGATTGGCAGAAGGATGTATTAGCGAAGTTATAGTGGAGAGCAAGTTGCTAGTGAAAAATCTAAGCTAACAAGGGTTTTTGACCGTAAAGTCTAGTTTTTTGTAAGAAAATTATGGAAAATACTATTTGTTGATTCATAGGTGAAACTTAAGTCCAGGTATGGATTGAAAAATAAACTATTTCTGTAGAATCTGAGCTAATAAGGGTTTTTGACCATAAACTCTAGTTTCCTGTAAGAAAATTATGGAAAATACAATTCTCTCGTTCAAATGTGAAACTTAGGTCAATTCTCTGGTTCAAATGTGAAACTTAAGTCCAGTTTCGGATACTCATAATAATGAGGACTGATGGTTCTAATTCGATATTTTTTTTTTTCATAAAAACAAACAATTTTTTTTTTAGACTTCGAAATTATTCAACTTTTTTTTTTTTTTTGTACATATCTTAAAATGACAAAATATGCTTACGGCTCTAACAATTGTACTCTGTGATTCTCTCGTTCAAATGTGAAACTTAGGTCAATTCTCTGGTTCAAATGTGAAACTTAAGTCCAGTTTCGGATACTCATAATAATGAGGACTGATGGTTCTAATTCAATATTTTTTTTTTCATAAAGACAAACTATTTTTTTTTAAACTTCGAAATTATTCAACTTTTTTTTTTGTACATATCTTAAAATGACAAAATATGCTTACGGCTCTAACAATTGTACTCTGTGATTGGTCAGAGACACAATGTGGCTTTGCCACTGGCATTCTATGTCCGGATATCGACACTACCTAGTCTATTGCATGTATTAAATCAGTATTTTTTACGCAGTAGTACGATAAACACATAAGTCATATCTTTTAAAAAAGTGAAGATGGAGCATTTTAATAAAGTGTGTTCACATGTCAATGTTATTGTAGCATTGAATGCTGACAAGGAGAAGTATTTAAACTATGAAACAAGTAAAAATGGTAGCACTATTGGAAATGTATGTGTGCATTGTCATGACAGTAAGGAATTTAATTTCTTTGGAGTACCAAAAAAATTCAACTCTTTTTATGGTGGATATGCAAGAGTGAGATATCCAGAGATGATAGCACTCAAAGAAAATGCCAACATAAAAATAATAGTTGATGAAGAAGGACATCTTCTTGCCAGTGCTTGTGGTAACATGCTACCTATTGTTACACCCCATCGTCAACTTTCGGGTATTAGCATTCAACGGAAGATCAAAAGAAGACATGCATGCATACTCTTCTACTAATATCATAAACCATATCTTGTCGACGTGCCGAAACTGTTACCTTTGTAAAAATAATGTTGTAATAGACAGTGAAATTGCCGGAAAAATAAAAAGGGCATTGGCAGAAAATATCACTAAGGAATATAAAGATGAATCGATGAAAAACAAAGTGCCAGCAAACTTCACTACCATTAATCAAACAATTAATGAACCAAATAATAGCAAAGATGAAGTGCATATTGAACATGTGGATGACCCCCCATTAGAAATGTGTTCACATGCTAGTGTTATTGTAGCATTGAATGCTGACAAGGAGAAGTATTTGAACTATGAAACAAGTACAAGTGGTAGCACTATCGGAAACGTATGCGTGCGTTGTCATGACACTATGGAATTAAATTTCTTTGGAGTACCAAAAAAATTCAATTATACAAATGGTGGATATGGGAAAGAATCATTTCCAGAGATGTTAGTACTCAAAGAGAATGCCAACATAAAAATAATAGTTGATGAAGAGGGGTATCTTCATGCTAGTGCTATAGGTAACACGCTACCTATTGATAGAACCTTTCGTCGGCTTTTAGGTATTAGCATTCAAATGAAAGCAAAGAGGAAAAGAAAGGCCTACTCTGCTACTAATATCATAAACCATATCTTGTCTACGTGCCTAAACTGTTACCTGTGTAAAAATAATGTGATAATAGACAGTGAAATTGCCAGAAAAATAAAAAGGGTATTGTCAGAAAATATCACTATGGAATATAAAGATGAAACGATGAAAAACAAAGCACTAGCAAACGTTACTGGCTTTGATCAAACAGTCAATGAATCAAATAATACCAAAGACGAAAAGCATATTGAGCCTGTTCATGAGACACCAGTAAAAATTGTGTATGATTCAAAATGGAATAATGATTATTCTACTGATTACGAACTAAGAGAAGACAATAACTACAATATCAAGAGAGAACATGGTGAACCATTTTATTGGAACAAATTCAAAATGTCCAAAGTTAATCATTGATATTAATAATGTATCATAATATATTTTTGTATTAATATTCTACATAACACTATTTCATTAAAAACATTACATTGTTATGTGTTCATTATTTTTTAGAGTAAGCTAGCACATCAAGCGTTTAGAATGTCTATTAAAAACATCGACGATGTAAAAAAAGGAATTTGCGTACATCTATTGTCAAACACATGGGATAACATTGTCAAAATCTAGGTATCAGAATGAAAAATTGTAGGTAAGTAAGTAAGCAAGTAAGTAAAAAAAAAAAAAAGTCATTTCATTCAAGAAATTATGAAAAAATTCTAAATAAGTAACAAATCCTTTCTTGAAATTACCTCATGGATACACAACGCAGAAATTTCATTTAAGAAATTATCAAAAATTGTAAGTAAGTAGCAAATTCTTTCTTGAATTCACCTCCTGGATAAATAAAAAAGACATTTCATTCAAGAAATTATGACAAAATTCTAAGTAAGTAACAAACTGTTTCTTGAATCCTCCTCCTGAATGCACAATACAGATATTTCATTTAAGAAATTACGAAAAAATTGTAAACAAGTAACAAACTCATTCTTGAATACACCTCGTGGATACACAATGCAGAAATTTCATTTAAGAAATTATCAAAAATTGTAAGTAAGTAGCAATCCTTCTGCCAATCAACCCATCTCCCCCAAAACACTTTTCAACCATTTCTTGTCAAGAAATTATGACAAAATTCTAAGTAAGTAAAAAACTCATTCTTGAATTCGCCGTTTACATGCACAATACAGAAATTTCATACTATGGGACCTCTACACGTGATTAAACACGTTTTGAAACTACATGCTATTTGCTTGCCTTTCCTTGGCACCTTTCCAAACGAGCGGGGATCCCCCACTGGTTCCTACACATTGCAAAAAGTGACGTGTCTGTGTCGTCTCTGTGATGACACACACATAGAGACGAGACACGCACAGACATGACACACAAACAGAGTCATAGTGAGAGAGATATCCGAAAAGTTGGGTTGATCTAGGTTCACTTAGAGTGGCGCGCCACTCTAAGTGAACCTAGATCAACCCAACTTTTCGGATATCTCTCTCACTATGACTCTGTTTGTGTGTCATGTCTGTGCGTGTCTCGTCTCTATGTGTGTGTCATCACAGAGACGACACAGACACGTCACTTTTTGCAATGTGTAGGAACCAGTGGGGGATCCCCGCTCGTTTGGAAAGGTGCCAAGGAAAGGCAAGCAAATAGCATGTAGTTTCAAAAACGTGTTTAATCACGTGTAGAGGTCCCATAGTATGAAATTTCTGTATTGTGCATGTAAACGGCGAATTCAAGAATGAGTTTTTTACTTACTTAGAATTTTGTCATAATTTCTTGACAAGAAATGGTTGAAAAGTGTTTTGGGGGAGATGGGTTGATTGGCAGAAGGATTGCTACTTACTAACAATTTTTGATAATTTCTTAAATGAAATTTCTGCATTGTGTATCCACGAGGTGTATTCAAGAATGAGTTTGTTACTTGTTTACAATTTTTTCGTAATTTCTTAAATGAAATATCTGTATTGTGCATTCAGGAGGAGGATTCAAGAAACAGTTTGTTACTTACTTAGAATTTTGTCATAATTTCTTGAATGAAATGTCTTTTTTATTTATCCAGGAGGTGAATTCAAGAAAGAATTTGCTACTTACTTACAATTTTTGATAATTTCTTAAATGAAATTTCTGCGTGTGTATCCATGAGGTAATTTCAAGAAAGGATTTGTTACTTATTGAGAATTTTTTCATAATTTCTTGAATGAAATGACTTTTTTTTTTTTTTTACTTACTTGCTTACTTACTTACCTACAATTTTTCATTCTGATACCTAGATTTTGACAATGTTATCCCATGTGTTTGACAATAGATGTACGCAAATTCCTTTTTTTACATCGTCGATGTTTTTAATAGACATTCTAAACGCTTGATGTGCTAGCTTACTCTAAAAAATAATGAACACATAACAATGTAATGTTTTTAATGAAATAGTGTTATGTAGAATATTAATACAAAAATATATTATGATACATTATTAATATCAATGATTAACTTTGGACATTTTGAATTTGTTCCAATAAAATGGTTCACCATGTTCTCTCTTGATATTGTAGTTATTGTCTTCTCTTAGTTCGTAATCAGTAGAATAATCATTATTCCATTTTGAATCATACACAATTTTTACTGGTGTCTCATGAACAGGCTCAATATGCTTTTCGTCTTTGGTATTATTTGATTCATTGACTGTTTGATCAAAGCCAGTAACGTTTGCTAGTGCTTTGTTTTTCATCGTTTCATCTTTATATTCCATAGTGATATTTTCTGACAATACCCTTTTTATTTTTATGGCAATTTCACTGTCTATTATCACATTATTTTTACACAGGTAACAGTTTAGGCACGTAGACAAGATATGGTTTATGATATTAGTAGTAGAGTAGGCCTTTCTTTTCCTCTTTGCTTTCATTTGAATGCTAATACCTAAAAGCCGACGAAAGGTTCTATCAATAGGTAGCGTGTTACCTATAGCACTAGCATGAAGATACCCCTCTTCATCAACTATTATTTTTATGTTGGCATTCTCTTTGAGTACTAACATCTCTGGAAATGATACTTTCCCATATCCACCATTTGTATAATTGAATTTTTTTGGTACTCCAAAGAAATTTAATTCCATAGTGTCATGACAACGCACGCATACGTTTCCGATAGTGCTACCACTTGTACTTGTTTCATAGTTCAAATACTTCTCCTTGTCAGCATTCAATGCTACAATAACACTAGCATGTGAACACATTTCTAATGGGGGGTCATCCACATGTTCAATATGCACTTCATCTTTGCTATTATTTGGTTCATTAATTGTTTGATTAATGGTAGTGAAGTTTGCTGGCACTTTGTTTTTCATCGATTCATCTTTATATTCCTTAGTGATATTTTCTGCCAATGCCCTTTTTATTTTTCCGGCAATTTCACTGTCTATTACAACATTATTTTTACAAAGGTAACAGTTTCGGCACGTCGACAAGATATGGTTTATGATATTAGTAGAAGAGTATGCATGTCTTCTTTTGATCTTCCGTTGAATGCTAATACCCGAAAGTTGACGATGGGGGTGTAACAATAGGTAGCATGTTACCACAAGCACTGGCAAGAAGATGTCCTTCTTCATCAACTATTATTTTTATGTTGGCATTTTCTTTGAGTGCTATCATCTCTGGATATCTCACTCTTGCATATCCACCATAAAAAGAGTTGAATTTTTTTGGTACTCCAAAGAAATTAAATTCCTTACTGTCATGACAATGCACACATACATTTCCAATAGTGCTACCATTTTTACTTGTTTCATAGTTTAAATACTTCTCCTTGTCAGCATTCAATGCTACAATAACATTGACATGTGAACACACTTTATTAAAATGCTCCATCTTCACTTTTTTAAAAGATATGACTTATGTGTTTATCGTACTACTGCGTAAAAAATACTGATTTAATACATGCAATAGACTAGGTAGTGTCGATATCCGGACATAGAATGCCAGTGGCAAAGCCACATTGTGTCTCTGACCAATCACAGAGTACAATTGTTAGAGCCGTAAGCATATTTTGTCATTTTAAGATATGTACAAAAAAAAAAAAGTTGAATAATTTCGAAGTTTAAAAAAATAGTTTGTCTTTA
This sequence comes from Artemia sinica, assembly GCA_027921565.1. Classification (NCBI taxonomy): domain Eukaryota; kingdom Metazoa; phylum Arthropoda; class Branchiopoda; order Anostraca; family Artemiidae; genus Artemia; species Artemia sinica. The sequence continues at coordinate 1,838,122 of CM051267.1, read as the reverse complement.
TGAAAAAAAAAAAATATTGAATTAGAACCATCAGTCCTCATTATTATGAGTATCCGAAACTGGACTTAAGTTTCACATTTGAACCAGAGAATTGACCTAAGTTTCACATTTGAACGAGAGAATCACAGAGTACAATTGTTAGAGCCGTAAGCATATTTTGTCATTTTAAGATATGTACAAAAAAAAAAAAAAAAGTTGAATAATTTCGAAGTCTAAAAAAAAATAGTTTGTTTTTATGAAAAAAATATCGAATTAGAACCATCAGTCCTCATTATTATGAGTATCCGAAACTGGACTTAAGTTTCACATTTGAACCAGAGAATTGACCTAAGTTTCACATTTGAACGAGAGAATTGTATTTTCCATAATTTTCTTACAGGAAACTAGAGTTTATGGTCAAAAACCCTTATTAGCTCAGATTCTACAGAAATAGTTTATTTTTCAATCCATACCTGGACTTAAGTTTCACCTATGAATCAACAAATAGTATTTTCCATAATTTTCTTACAAAAAACTAGAGTTTACGGTCAAAAACCCTTATTAGCTTAGATTTTTCACTAGCAACTTGCTCTCCACTATAACTTCGCTAATACATCCTTCTGCCAATCAACCCATCTCCCCCAAAACACTTTTCAGACATTTCTTGTTAAAATTTTTTATTTCAACTCATCCACACGGGTTTTTCGCTGGCAACTCGGCCTCCACTATAACTACGCTAATACATCCTTCTGCCAATTAACTCATCTCCTCCAAAACACTTTTCAGTCATTTCTTGTTAAAAAATTTCTATTTTAACTCATTCACACGGGTTTTTCCACATTTGAACCAGAGAATGGACCTAAGTTTCACATTTGAACGAGAGAATTGTATTTTGCATAATTTTCTTACAGGAAACTAGAGTTTATGGTCAAAAACCCTTATTAGCTCAGATTCTACAGAAATAGTTTATTTTTCGATCCATACCTGGACTTAAGTTTCACCTATGAACCAACGAATTGTATTTTCCATAATTGTCTTACAAAAAACTAGAGTTTACGGTCAAAAACCCCTATTAGCTCAGATTCTACAGAAATAGTTTATTTTTCGATCCATACCTGGACTTAAGTTTCACCTATGAACCAACGAATTGTATTTTCCATAATTGTCTTACAAAAAACTAGAGTTTACGGTCAAAAACCCCTATTAGCTTAGATTTTTTTCGCTAGCAACTCGCCCTCCACTTTAAATTCGCTAATACATCCTTCTGCCAATCAACCCATCTCCCCCAAAACACTTTTCAGACATTTCTTGTTAAAATTTTTTATTTCAACTCATCCACACGGGTTTTTCGCTAGCAACTCGGCCTCCACTATAACTACGCTAATACATCCTTCTGCCAATTAACCCATCTCCTCCAAAACACTTTTCAGTCATTTCTTGTTAAAAATTTCTATTTTAACTCATTCACACGGGTTTTTCCACATTTGAACCAGAGAATGGACCTAAGTTTCACATTTGAACGAGAGAATTGTATTTTGCATAATTTTCTTACAGGAAACTAGAGTTTATGGTCAAAAACCCTTATTAGCTCAGATTCTACAGAAATAGTTTATTTTTCGATCCATACCTGGACTTAAGTTTCACCTATGAACCAACGAATTGTATTTTCCATAATTGTCTTACAAAAAACTAGAGTTTACGGCCAAAAACCCCTATTAGCTCAGATTCTACAGAATATAGTTTATTTTTCGATCCATACCTGGACTTAAGTTTCACCTATGAACCAACGAATTGTATTTTCCATAATTGTCTTACAAAAAACTAGAGTTTACGGTCAAAAACCCCTATTAGCTTAGATTTTTTTCGCTAGCAACTCGCCCTCCACTTTAAATTCGCTAATACATCCATCTGCCAATCAACCCATCTCCCCCAAAACACTTTTCAGACATTTCTTGTTAAAATTTTTTATTTCAACTCATCCACACGGGTTTTTCGCTAGCAACTCGGCCTCCACTATAACTACGCTAATACATCCTTCTGCCAATTAACCCATCTCCTCCAAAACACTTTTCAGTCATTTATTGTTAAACAATTTCTATTTTAACTCATCACACGGGTTTTTCCACATTTGAACCAGAGAATGGACCTAAGTTTCACATTTGAACGAGAGAATTGTATTTTGCATAATTTTCTTACAGGAAACTAGAGTTTATGGTCAAAAACTCTTATTAGCTCAGATTCTACAGAAATAGTTTATTTTTCGATCCATACCTGGACTTAAGTTTCACCTATGAATCAACGAATTGTATTTTCCATAATTGTCTTACAAAAAACTAGAGTTTACGGTCAAAAACCCCTATTAGCTCAGATTCTACAGAAATAGTTTATTTTTCGATCCATACCTGGACTTAAGTTTCACCTATGAACCAACGAATTGTATTTTCCATAATTGTCTTACAAAAAACTAGAGTTTACGGTCAAAAACCCCTATTAGCTTAGATTTTTTTCGCTAGCAACTCGCCTTCCACTTTAAATTCGCTAATACATCCTTCTGCCAATCAACCCGTCTCCCCCAAAACACTTTTCAGACATTTCTTGTTAAAATTTTTTATTTCAACTCATCCACACAGGTTTTTCGCTAGCAACTCGGCCTCCACTATAACTACGCTAATACATCCTTCTGCCAATTAACCCATCTCCTCCAAAACACTTTTCAGTCATTTCTTGTTAAAAAATTTCTATTTTAACTCATTCACACGGGTTTTTCCACATTTGAACCAGAGAATGGACCTAAGTTTCACATTTGAACGAGAGAATTGTATTTTGCATAATTTTCTTACAGGAAACTAGAGTTTATGGTCAAAAACCCTTATTAGCTCAGATTCTACAGAAATAGTTTATTTTTCGATCCATACCTGGACTTAAGTTTCACCTATGAACCAACGAATTGTATTTTCCATAATTGTCTTACAAAAAAACTAGAGTTTACGGTCAAAAACCCCTATTAGCTCAGATTCTACAGAAATAGTTTATTTTTCGATCCATACCTGGACTTAAGTTTCACCTATGAACCAACGAATTGTATTTTCCATAATTGTCTTACAAAAAACTAGAGTTTACGGTCAAAAACCCCTATTAGCTTAGATTTTTTTCGCTAGCAACTCGCCCTCCACTTTAAATTCGCTAATACATCCTTCTGCCAATCAACCCGTCTCCCCCAAAACACTTTTCAGACATTTCTTGTTAAAATTTTTTATTTCAACTCATCCACACGGGTTTTTCGCTAGCAACTCGGCCTCCACTATAACTACGCTAATACATCCTTCTGCCAATTAACCCATCTCCTCCAAAACACTTTTCAGTCATTTCTTGTTAAAAAATTTCTATTTTTAACTCATTCACACGGGTTTTTTCCACATTTGAACCAGAGAATGGACCTAAGTTTCACATTTGAACGAGAGAATTGTATTTTGCATAATTTTCTTACAGGAAACTAGAGTTTATGGTCAAAAACCCTTATTAGCTCAGATTCTACAGAAATAGTTTATTTTTCGATCCATACCTGGACTTAAGTTTCACCTATGAACCAACGAATTGTATTTTCCATAACTGTCTTACAAAAAACTAGAGTTTACGGTCAAAAACCCCTATTAGCTCAGATTCTCAGATTCTACAGAAATAGTTTATTTTTCGATCCATACCTGGACTTAAGTTTCACCTATGAACCAACGAATTGTATTTTCCATAACTGTCTTACAAAAAACTAGAGTTTACGGTCAAAAACCCCTATTAGCTCAGATTCTACAGAAATAGTTTATTTTTCGATCCATACCTGGACTTAAGTTTCACCTATGAACCAACGAATTGTATTTTCCATAATTGTCTTACAAAAAACTAGAGTTTACGGTCAAAAACCCCTATTAGCTTAGATTTTTTTCGCTAGCAACTCGCCCTCCACTTTAAATTCGCTAATACATTCTTCTGCCAATCAACCCATCTCCCCCAAAACACTTTTCAACCATTTCTTGTTAAAATTTTTATTTCAACTCATCCACACGGGGTTTTCTTAACAAACTAGTCTTGACTAAAGGCAATTGTCCAAAAAATCAATCACACTAGGACCCGTATTGCGTACTCGTTCCTCTTGGCAAAGAGTGTAATGCTCCTGTAGAATAGGACTACCAGAAGAACCTGTTTGGTACGGGGGCGCAAGCAAAGTATAAGTTAGATTACTACTAGTGAGTATATTTGTTGGCGCGATAAAAACTTAGCGCTTTTTTCTTGCTAGTGTATATTCTTGTTCTGTTCCCCTCTTTTCAAGCTAAGTTCTTAACCTACTAATGGTGTTTTCCCGCCTTTTCAGGCTATTGAGAGACTTTTTTTTATCTTTAATTTTATCTTTTTGTTAGAATATTGAAGGTCCAACTTATATATCCCCCTCCCCCCTTAATTTTAATAGACTCCGACCCCCTCAGAAATAACTGAAATAAGGCTGTTTTTTCAACTTTTTAAGGTTAATATTTTTAATCTCAGAGACATTAAAAGGTTTTTCCGCTTTCCTAAGTTCTTATATTCTCTACTCTTTGTCTTTTCAGGTTACATGTCCCCCTCTTCCCTTAATTTAATAGACTCATCCCACAGAGATAATGACATTTCTTCACCTTTTCTACCCCTTGCCAGCTTTTTACTCTTTTATACATTCTTTTATTTGCTACTCTTGCCTTTCCAGTTTACATGTTTTTCGACTTTTTGAATTTTCAAACTTTAAAGTGTATACTCGCTAGCTTTTGGAGAAATTCTTCCGTGCCCCCCCCCTCCTTATGGTATTACATAAGGGGGGATATTAGTTATATGCTATTACACTTCAAAAGAAATAACTGAAATTAGGTTGTTTTTCAAATTTTAAAGTTTATACTAAGTAGTTTTCGGAGGATATGATCTCCCCCCCCCAATTAGTTCCATTCATACCTAAAAATGTTCCCTTTTTCAGGCTGAGATCGAGATTGACCAATTTGTGGCCAAGTTTATTAAGGGAGAAGCAGTACCAGAGGACGACGTCACCACTTATGAAATACCAGCATAGGCTGATGCCTTTATTGCCAGATGGCCAGAACCAAATCCCCTTGGTAAGTTTCGCAAGACTATTTTTTAAATAAATTGTAAGGCTTTATAAGTAGTTTGGGCATAGGGGCTTACAGTACCGAGGGTACCTTTCAATGCTTCATAATATAATGATGCATTTCAATAAGTAGTAAGGGTTTATGAGTTCGAGGGGCATGGTACCCTTTCATGTTACAATGATGCGTTCCAATGAGTAGTGAGGGTTCAATGATTTGAAGGGGTCAGGGTACCACTTCATAATACAATGATGCATTCTAGTGGCTTCTATGCTAATTCTCTCTTTATTCATAGGGCCAACGTGTTCTAATGAGCTAATATGTTCTTATTATTCTTCTAGGTTCACAAAGCGATATCGCAGAAAAATATATTGCTAACGCTACCTCAATTTCGCGACAGTGTACGTGAAAGTGAACAGGGGGGGGGGGGGGGGTTTAAGTACGGGAGCGAGTCCGGCTAGTGAGTTCCTCGACATTCATTTAGACTTTTTAGTGCGGGATCTTGGCCTCAGCAGTGACTTTTTATATGGTTTTCTAGAACAATTACCATCAAGCGAGCTCGAGACAACGCCCACGATGGACAGTAATTTAGGAGAACAAAGGGGAGCTGGCTCGAGTTTTACGATCCGTTCAATTCCCAAACAAGTGGTAGTATTTACACGGATCCAATAGACACCACACACTCCTATTTCAGCATGATTCGGGCACTCCTTGAAAACCATATGCGCGAGGCGGGAGGACGGGACTCTATAAAAGTGTCCATCATGTTTAAAATCATTTTTTTAAATGCAAGTTCATGTGTTTTGCGCGAGCATCATATACAAACAAGAATGCAGACTCTTTACCCAGACTTGCAAAATTTCGAGGGTGTGTATTTGGATTGGGTGGGTGAGCCCCCTGGCCCATCATTTGGGTGAGCCTCAAATCATAATATGCATTTTGATTAATTGTTCCGTGTTATGTGCATATATTATTCTATATATGTTAATTTGAGTCATACTTTTATCGCATTGCGTTCATTTTTTAAGCCTTGAGATATAAAACTGAAACCTTAGCGGAGACAGTGGTGGGGGGAAGTCTCCCCCCTCACATGCATAATTGAGCAGCCACAGAGAAAGTAATACAAATGAAAATAATCTGTCTTTTAAAAATGTCTTTTTTCAAAAGACACGAACAGAATCGTCTAAAGGAACCTGAAGTGCTATCTCTGACATTTCTGTTGATTCTTTATTCCCGTTACTTTCAGATGGAAAATTTTGAAGATTATCGAATGGGTTTAGTCGTCCCCTCCCTGAATAATTCACATTTGGACAACCCACCCCTGGGAAATTCCTCCCCCCTCAAAGAACATTTTCTTTTCCCGCTGACAATTCCTTCGCGCTAAATTCCACCCAGAAGAATTTCCCAGCCCGTGGAATATGCTCCCCAAGACATATTCCCCTCAGATAATTTAGGATATTCATAAAATGGAAGCTGAAATTTCTACTCAACTTTTTAGGTGAGAAGCAATGCTATAGCGTTACCTAAATAAAGAGCCATAAGGGTTCAATGAATTAATACATATTTATTTTTCCAGGGGCACTTTTTAGGATATCATAATTTAATCATAATTTATTTCTATAGGAATATTATAACATAGCTGCCTCCATTATATGACCTGAAAGGATAAGTAACAATTAATTAAACAAACTTATATAGGTGATAGCCATGGACAAGAAGTCTATAGAGCTATGGGACTCACAGACACATATTTACATGCGCTGTTAGTGGGAGGATATTAAGGGTTCGGGTTTGATGCTAGGGGGCGGACAGGGTTGGCTGTGTAAAACCTTTACATTGGAGCACTGTTTTCACGAATTTCAGTGCATTTATACACAACTAGCAGCGCATCTAGAAGATCCAAGATCAAACATGCCCTATTTTCTTCGTAAGAAAACCTTATATGTCGCTGTAATTTTTTTGCCATAGGAATATTTTGAACTAAAATAGCTATTCCAAATTTAACCTGGTCCATTTGAGGAAAAAAGGTGTAAGGGGGGGGCCCTCTCAAAACTTTTGACTCTTTAAAGGGTACATGATAACTTGTCGAATGAGCTGTTTTTAGAAAATGAGGAGTTCTTAGGAGAAGGATCTTCAAACATAAAAATTCTTTTAGTATCTATAAAAGAATTATATAATCCAATAAAACATTAAAGCCAATAAAAATGGTCTTTATGACCTTTGGTTTTCTACGGTCTAAACTTAGTAACAGAAAAAAAATTAATTAAAAAAAAACTAAAATAACTTTACATAAGAGATAATCATTAACAAGCAGTATATAGAGCTATCCTCCCATTTGCGCTACAAATGGGAGGATATTAGGGGTCGGGTTTAATCTTAAGGTGTGGGCGGACAAGGTTGGCTGTGCAAAACCTTCCAGTTGGTGGCCCTGTTTTTACTGATCTTATTGCAAAACTAAAGTTAAAAAAAACAATACAACATCGAAACTATATTGCCTATATGGCAATAGGGAAATCCTTTTATATGGAGGCAAAATCTACAAACATAAAAATTCTTTTAGTATCTAGAAAGAATTATATAATCGTTGCAGTATATAAACCTAACCTCCAATTTGCGCTGCAAATGGGAAGATATTAGGGGGTCAGGTTTAGTGCTAAGGGGTGGGGGAGCAGGGCTGGCTCTGCACAACAAAATGAGGAGTTTTTTAGAAAAAGACCCAATAAAAAACATTAAAGCCTTATGGTCTTTATAACCTTTGGTTTTCTATTGTCAAAAACGTAGTAACAAAAAAAAACTAATTAAAATAGACTAAAATTACTTTACAAAAGAGATAACCATTAATAAGCGGTATATAGAGCTATCCTCCCATTTGCGCAAAAAATAGGAGGAGAGGGTTGGGTTTAGTGCAAAGGGGTGGGCGGACGGGACTGGCTGTGCAAAGCCTTCCAGTTGGTGGTCCTGTTTTCACTGCTCTTATTGCACAACTAAAAAAATAATAAAACATCTTAACCTTATTGCCTTTATGGCAATGAGGAAATCCTTTTATATGGAAGAAAAATCTACAAATAGAAAAAATTCTTTTAGTATCTAGAGAGAATTATATAATTGTTGCATTATATAGAGCTATCCTCCCATTTGCGCTACAAATGGGAGGAGGGGGTCAGATTTAATGCTAAGGGGTGAGTGGACGGGGCTGGCTGTGCACAACCTTCTCGTAGGTGGACCTGTTTTCACTAATCTTAGTGCACAACTAAAAACAATAAAACATCGAAACCTTATTGCCCTTATGACCCTCTTTTTTCTATTGTCTAAAAATTAGTAACATAAAAATTAATCTAAAAACTAAAATAACTTTACACAAGAGATATCCATTCACAAGCAGTATATAGAGCTATCTTCTCATTTGCGCTGCAAATGCGAGGATATTACGGGGTTGGAAAGACCAATCCTCCCATTTGCACTGCAAATGGGAGGATATCTGGGCGTGGGGTTTAATGCTAAGGGGTGGGCGGGCAGGGCTGGCTGTTCACAATAAAATGAGGAGGAGTTTTTAGAAAAAGACCCAATAAAACATTAAAGCCTTATGGTCTTTTTGACCTTTTGTTTTCTGTTGTCTAAAATATAGTAACAAAAGAAAAAAATTAATTAAAAAAAACTAAAATATTTTTAGAATAGAGATAACAATTAACAAGTACTATATAAGGCTATCCTCACATTTGCGCTACAAATGGAAGGATATTAGGGGGTCGGGTTTAATCCTAAAGGGTGGGTGGACGGGGCTGGCTGTGCAAAACCTTCCCGTTGGTGGCCCTGTTTTCACTAATCTTAGTGCACAACTAAAAAACAATAAAACATCGAAAACTTATTGCCTTTATGATCTTTAGTTTTCTATTGTCTGAAACTTAGTAACGTAAGAAAATTAATTTTAAAAATGTCCAAAAATAATTATTTATTAATTTACATTAATATCTATTGTATGTTTGTTTGCATTGATTGTTTATTTAATAATTGATTAATTTTTTGTATCACCCCAGGGCATAACTTACAACAATGCCTACCCCCTGGCCCTGGTGGGCTGTGCCGACACCGGAGTTTTTTGTTATCAGAACTTTGAACTATTTTAACAAAATATATATCTCAAAATTTTTATCTGATGCGGTTAGGGCGTGGAGGAGGGAGGGGCTAGTTGCCATCCAATCTCTTTTGACTCTTAAAAAGTGAATAAGAACTTTCAATTTCCAATCAAGTGAGCCATCTCTAAAGTTTGTACGAGCATCCCTTCCATAAGAAATAATATGAAGGATTCGGAGAATTCTTAAATTACAACCCTTGCCCTGAGGGCTGTGGGGGAGTTGTCATCCTCAAAAACCTAATTTCCAGAACTTAAAACTATGTTTAATAAAATGGCTGTCTCAAAATTTTGATTGGATACGATTGGGGAAAGGTGGGCGTGAGAAAGGGGTTATTTGCCCTCAAATCACTTTCGACTATTAAAAAGGGGACTATCCCCTTTGAATTTTCAATCAAATGAGCCTTTTTTGAAATTTCTACGACACCGTCTTCTATAAAAAACCTTATATGCCCCCAGGGTATAACTTAAAACCCTTGCCATGAGGGTTGTGGAGGAGTGTCCTCCTCAAAAACATATTTTCTATCTGAAAATCAACTGCGCTGAACAAAATAGCTGTCTCAAAATTTTGATTGGGTGTGTTGGGGGGAATGATCGGTGTGGGAGGGGGGCTACTTGCCCTCCAATCTCTTTCGACTATTAAAAAGGGCACTAGCCCCTTTGAATTTCCAATCGAATGAGCCTTTTTTGAAGTTTTAACGACAACGTCTTCTATAAAAACCTTATATGCCCCCAGGGCATAAATTTAAAAACCTTTGCCCTAAGGGTTGTGGGGGAGTGTCCTCCTCAAAAACATATTTTCTATCTGGAAATCAACTACGCTGAACAAAATGGCTATCTCAAAATTTTGATTGGATTTGTTTGAGGGAATGATGGGCATGGAAGGGGGGAGGGCTAGTTGCCAACGAATCACTTTCAACTATTAAAAAGGGCACTAGCCCTTTGAAATTCTAATCGAATGAGCCTTTTTTGAAGTTTTTACGACAACGGCTTCTATAAAAACCTTATATGCTCTCAGGGCATAACTTAAAACCCTTGCCCTGAGGGTTGTGGGGGATTATCCTCCTCAAAAACATATTTTATATCTGAAAATCAACTACGCTGAACAAAATGGCTATGTCAAGGTTTTTATTGGATGTGTTTGGGGGAATGATGGGCTCGGGGGGGGGGGGTGGGGGGGGGTGGGGGGGGGGGGGGGGGGGTGGGGGGGGGGGGGGGGGGGGGGGGGGCTAGTTGCCCTCCAATCACTTTCGACTATTAAAAAGGGTGCTATTCCTTTGAATTTCCAATTGAATGAACCTTTTTTTAAGTTTCTATGACAACACCTTCTATAAAAACCTTATATGGCCCCAGGGCATAACTTAAAACCCTTGCCCTGAGGGTTGTGGGGGGAGTGTCCGCCTCAAAAACATATTTTCTACCTGAAAATCAACTACGCTTAACAAAATGGCTATCTCAAAGTTTTGATTGGATGTATTTGGGGAAATGCTGGGCTCGGGAGGGGGGCTAGCTGCCCTCCAATCACTTTCGACTATTAAAAAGGGCACTAGCCCTTTGAATTTCCAATCGAATGAACCTGTTTTTAAGTTTCTACGACAACACCTTCTATAAAAACCTTATATGCCCCCAATGCATAACTTAAAACCCTTGCCCTGAGGGTTGTGGGGAGTGTCCTCCTCAACAATATATTTTCTATCTGTAAATCAACTACGCTGAAAAAAATGGCTATCTCAAAACTTTGATTGGATGTGTTTGGGGGAGTGATGGTCGTGGGGGGGCTAGTTGCCCTCCAATCATTTTTGACTATTAAAAAGGTCACTAGAACTCTCGATTTCCAATCTATGAGCCCCCTTTGAAGTTTCTACGATGACCCTTCCGTATGAAGTACCTCTGGGAAAAAAATAAATAAATAAATAAATAATAAAACATTGGAGCCGTATGGCCTCTTCTAGAGGCAACGCTACAGCGTATCCTTTAGAATTGTTCTTTCTTTAATGTTTAGGTGTTCAAAAAAACAGTTGTTTTCTATTTTACAAAAAAAAACAGAGCAGAAACAGAAACAGGTCTTCTGTTTTTTTTGCTGACCTGTTCTGTTTCTGTTCTTACAAAGGAATCCAGTTATACTCTTCATCGAAATCATAGGACTAAAGGTTATAACTATCAAAAAAAACTAAAGCCTTTTACCCTCTGCATATATTACAAGCATATTACAAGTCATCTTTTGACTCTAGACGTGATTAAAAGACGTCATAATAAACTCTACAAGCATATTTTACTTGCAATAAGTGTTTTTAGTCGTAATGCATATGCAGTTCCATTTTAGTCAAAGAGAGGCAATGAAGTTGCTAAAGCCCTTGAATCCATCTTTGAACAAGATTCATATAAAAAAATTCAAACCGACCGTGGAAGTGAATTTGTTAATCTATATTTAAAAACAGTTTTATTGAAATATAATACAATACTATATCATAGTCATAGCAGGATAAAGGCGGCATTGGTTGAACATTTAATACGAACAATTCAACTTTTAATTTCAAGGTATTGTACATTGAAAAATACAGCTGCATTTATTCATGATTGATTTATATAGAATTATGCTGATTTATAATCAACATCCTCATCATTCCTTGTTCAATGCTAGCCCTTTTGTAAGTTTATCGTATTGACCATACACTTTTCCTTAAACAATATTCTAATGGAAAGGCAGGGAAGAAAAAATTTAATGTTGGTGATACTGTTCGAATCAATAGAATAAGAATTTCTTTGAAAAGGGAAATTACTTGTGGTCCACTAAACTTTTTAAAGTATCAAAAGTCTTGGACACTAAACCTACAACGTATCGTTTTCGTGATACGAATGATGAAGAAGAGATTCTTGGCAGTTTTTATGACTATTAATTACAAAAAGTTGGAAATAGTGAAATCTATCAAATTGAAAAGGTATTAAAGACTCGTACTCGCAAGGATAAGCGGCAATTGCTTGTTCGCTGGCTAGGATAATCTCTGATCTTGATTCTTGGATACCCGTTGAAGACTTTCACAATATCAGAAGGTTTTTATGTGACATTCATGTCTAATGTTTCCGATCCTGTTTATAACGATTTGAATAAAACGAGCGATTTTTGGACAAAAGTCTCCCCTACTATTAAATTTGAAGGAAGTTATGAAATTGCTCTTGTAGATTGTAGTCTTAAAAGTGCGGGAAGCGCTGATGTCATGAATCGTGTCATTTTAGCAGAGTATCTACCCACCTTCTCCTCTGACATTGGTATATTTCTTTACGATTTTTTTGTCGAAAGGTCAAGAGTTGGTAAAAAATTTTTCCAATTTCCCTCTCCTGCGTGTTCTTGAACGAAAAAAATATAATGACCACATTCATCACTACAATATAAAGCACCTTCAATACATTCCAGTCAACATTCTGGAGCTCTGTCAGTTAATATTAAGAAGTAAATTAGGTGATACTCTAGCAATAAAAAAAGTTTAGCTGTAATTACATGTAATTCTCGACCCATTCCGTGAAATGGCTAGTAGAACTTAGTTTGTATATCCTGATATTGATTGCTATGTTGCTACTCATGGACCACGGCAGCTGGGCCATAGAATGGACTATTATAAGGGTCGTTCTTTAATGTCTGCCTATGGTCTTGGTAGTTGGGTTTGCTAGGCTCTTTCGTTTTGCACTACCCTTGGCTAAAAAAATATATTGCACTGGTTGCAGCAGGTTTTGCGTCCTCTACATTACATGATCGGGGCTCCGGGAAGGATATTCAAGAAATTGTTTCACAAAACTTTAGGTCGAGCACGTGATCCCTTCGAGAACGAATGAAACAACGCGTAAAAGGTTTAAAAAGGGTGTGAAAGATCCCATCACTCATCAGTCTCAAGTCAGCCCGGATAAGTAAAGCATCAAAGACGAAGAAAATAAAAAGATCCAAAAAGGATTTCTTTTCCTAGAAAAACTGGCATATCTACCACATAAAGATTCTCACTCTTCAGTCACCTCATCTCTAAATCTTTTAAATGCGGAAAATGTAGATGTCAGTGTAAAACATAGGTACTATGAATAATTTTACCCACAACAACCACTCTCTGAAAATGCTTATTTTCAAATTTATTTAAATGAAGATTACTTCATAGATATGAATTCGACATTTACAGATTTAAATGTCTTTGTTAAAAAATCTAACAATGAAAAACCAGGTGCAGCCAAGGGGTAATCCTACGAAAATTGCTTACTACACAATTTATTTAGAAAAATCAGTGTCTACATAAATGGGACATTGGTGAGCACGAGCAATACTCTTTCAAATTATACAAGTTATATACAATGCTTGTTGATCACTCCAATGTCTTATAAACTGTTGAGGTGGCAAGCATTGCGTTATGAATATAAAACAAATACTGATGACACTAAAATTCTTAGAAATGCGACAACTAAAAATTTACATTTAGTGTGGAAACTAAGTCATGAAGACACGAATCTAGTAATCGTTGTATTCAATATGGACCCCTACATATCCAAATATAAATCCTATTGCATACTTTCAGATTTCATGGAGTATATTAAACATGTTGACAATACCATGATTATTGTTAATAGCAGTCCATCAACGGTAAAAAACGGGACATTGGTTATGTATCTTTCAAACAAGAAGTAATATAGTGTTATTTGAACTGCTTGGCGCACCCTATACATTCTATACACCTCACATTAAAAATTTTCTTGAGCAGAGTGGAAAATCTATTATTCAAAATCGGAAGCGATACAATATCTATCAACGAAAAGCTGTGGTTTTCATGCCCGTTTATATTTTTCTTGGAAGTCGCGGGCATACTTACATGGCATTCCTCAAGATTTATGGAGACAATCCTTGATTGAACGACTTTCTAGTTGAAAATACTCTTTCCTACCTCTATAATATAAATGTCGGTTCCCTAAAAAGGAAATACTTTAAAAATATATGTAAATTTGTTTATTAATTAAATTTATAAAAATACAAAAACACTGTGTCCTTTTTAGATTGCTTCTTCTACGTATAGGTAATCATCAGAAACGAAAAGTGGTAACAGCTCATCAGGGTTCAACTTGTATTCATCTTGACGTGCAAAGTCAGGGTCACATTTTCTACAATATAGTTCAACTTTATTTTTATTAAATCTCTTTGTAAACTCAATAGTACTACTCTGATTTATATTATAAAATCCACGTGTTTCAATTTGCTTATGTGAAACAATGTCACATACAAAATTCTCATATGAAGAATCACTTGCTGTAACAGCCAAATAAAAGTCTTTAGGTTTATAGTCAAAGTAACCAGTATCTTCAGAGCGATGTCGTAAAAACCAGAGTCTTTTATTATTCCAGCAATTGAAGCGTAGACCAGGTTCTTCTTCCCAAAACAAATTAAAGACTCGACGATATCAGCATTGACAAATCAGCATCGATAAATAAATCAAATCCAAAACGAACAGAAATTATACTTTAAATCTTTTCATTTTTTTAAAAATCTATAGTTTAGCCTGCAACTTGTATGCTGGAGAAAAATTTTCACCAATTTTTAGCAACATACACCTTTTTAAAAATCTGGACACAAATAGTAGTGTTTAATTTAGTTTCACACCTCCTCTAGTTGACCTGAAATGAAAAACTTGATACAATTCGCAAAACAATCTGTTTACTTTCTTTGATAGCTTGGATACGCTTATGCTATTTTGATTTGAGTAAATTTTAAGAGCAGAAGTAGCCCCGAAAGTTTGAACATAATACCCTCAGTCGTTCTTGTGATACTGCTGAGATGCCTTATTGGGAATTAGCATTAACACAGTGCATTTTGATTTAATCTCATGGCAACATTTAGTTTATAAACATAAAGGCAAATGTGAGGGTGGGCGTCGGAGGGGATTAGTTTCCTTCCAATCACTTTCGACTATTAAAAAGGACATCAGCCCTTTCTATGTTCAATCGAATGAGCCCTTTTCGAAGTTCCTACGACAACTTCTTCGATTCAAAGTGTCCTTGTCTAAACAACAACAACAAAATATAAATAATACATTATACCCACATCGATCTTAACTATAAAAATGTCAAGTCTTCCAATCACTTTCGACTATTCAAAATAGTCGAACTTCTAATCGAATTCTAACCCATTTCAATTTCTAATCGAATGAGCCCTTTTTGAAGTTTCTACGACAACAAGTTCTATAAAAACTTTATATGCCCCCAATGCATAACTTACAACCCTGGTCCTGAGGGGTGTGAGGGGGTTGTCATCCTCAAAGACCTAATTTCCAGAACTTTCTACTACGTTGAACAAAATGGATATCTCAAAAATTTGATTGGATGTGTTTGGGGGAATGGTGGGCGGGCGAGGAGGGTTAGCTACCGTCCAACCACTGTCAAATACTAAAAAGGGCACTAGCCCTTTCAATCTCCAATTAAATGAGCCCCCTTTGAAGTTTTTACGAGAACTCTATCATTAAAAACCTTAAATGCTCCCAGGGCATACCTTACAACTTTTACCCTGGGGACTCTGGAGAGTTTGTCATCCTTAAATACATAATAACCAGGACTTTCAACTACGTTGAACAAAACGGCTATCTCTAAGCTTTGATTGAACATGTTTGGGAAAATGATGGGCGTAAAAAGGGGGTTAATTATTCTCCACTCACTTTCGACTATTAAAAAGGGCAATTTCAATTTCCAGTCAAATAAGACCCTTTTGAAATTTCTACAACAACTTTCTATATAAAACTTATATGCCCCCAGGGCATAACTTACAACCCTTGTACTGAGGGCTCTGATGGGGTTATCATCCTAAAAGACCTAATTTCCAGAGCTTTCGACTACGTTGAAGAAAATGGATATCTCAAAATTTTGACTGATTGTGTTTGGGGAAATGGTGGGCGTGAGAGGGTGGCTAGTTGCCCTTCAATCACTTTCGACTATTAAAAGGGCACTAGCACTTTCAATTTTCAATTGAATGAGCCCTTTTTGATGTTTTTACAACATCGCTTTCTACAAAAACCTTACATACTCCCAGGGCATAACTTACAACCCTTGCCCAGAGGATAGTGGGGGGATGGGTTGTCATCCTTAAAGACCTAATTTCCAAAACTTGCAACTGCGTTGAATAAAATGGCTATCTAAAAATTTTGATTAGATGTGTTTGGGGAAAAGGAGGGCGTGAGTTGATAGGGGGGTTAGTCGCCCTCAAATCACTTTTGACTATTAAAAGAGGACCTAGCCCTTACAATTACCAATCGAATGAGCCCTTTTTCAAGTTTCTACGACAAAGATTTCAATAAAAACCTTATATGGCCCCAGGGCATAACTTATAACTCTTGCCCTGAAGACTGTGGGGGGAGTGTCCTGCTCAAAGGTATAATTTCCTGAACTTTAAAATGCGCGGAACAAATGGCTATCTAAAAATTTTGATTGGATATGTCTGGGGAAATGGCGGGCGTGGAAGGGGTGTTAGTTGCCTTCCAATCATTTTCGACTATTAAAAAGGGCACTAGCCATTTCAATTTCTATCCGAATGAGCCGTTTTTGAAGTTTTTACGACGATGCGTTCTATAAAAACCTTATATGCCCCAAAGGAATAACTTACAACCCTGGCCCTGAGGGCTGTGGGGGAGTGTCCTTCTCAAAAACATAATTTCTATCTGGAAATCCACAACACTGAACAAAATGGCTATCTAAAAATTTTGATTGTATGTGTTTTGGGAAAAAGTAGGCGGGAGAGGGGGGGCTAGTTGCCCTCAATTCACTTTCGACTATTAAAAAGGGCACTAGACCTTTGAATTTCAAATCGAATGCACCCTTTTTCAAGTTTCTAAGACAAAGATTTCAATAAAAACTTATATGCCCCCAGGGCATAACCTATAATCCTTGCCCTGAACACTGTGGGGGGAGTGTCCTGCTCAAAGGTATAATTTCCTGAACTTTAACTGCGTGGAATAAAATGGATATCTCAAAATTTTGATTGGATATGTTTGGCAAAATAGTAGGCGTAGAAAAGGTTTTAGTTGCCTTCCAATTACTTTCGACTATTAAAAAGGGCACTAGCCATTTCAATTTCTAATCAAATGAGCCCTTTTTGAAGTTTCTACGACAACACGTTCAATAAAAACTTTATATGCCCCCAGGGCATAACTTACAACCCTTGTTCTGAGGGCTGTGAGGGGGTTGTCATCCTCAAAGACCTAATTAACCGAACTTAAAACTACGTTAAATAATGTTGCTATCTCACCATTTTTATTGGATGTGTTTGGGGAAAAGCTGGGCGTGAGAGGAGGGGGGTTAGTTGCCCTCCAATCACTTTCGGCTATTAAAAAGGGCACTAGCCCTTTTTTCACAAATTTTCTATCTGGAAATCAGCTACGCTGAACAAAATGGCTATCTCAAAACTTTGATTGGATGTATTAGGGGGAATGATGGGCGGGGGGTCTAGTTGCCCTCCAATCACTTTCGACTATTAAAAAGGGTACTAGCCCTTTGAATTTCAAATCGAATGAGCCTTTTTTGAAGTTTTCTACGACAACGTCTTCTATAAAAACCTTATATGCCCCGAGGGCATAACTTAAAACCCTTGCCTCAAGGGTTGTGGGGGAGTGTCCTCCTCAAAAAGACATTTTCTATTTGGACACATCAACTACGCTGAACAAAATGGCTATCTCAAAATTTTGATTGGATGCGCTTGGGGGAATGATGGGCTTGGGGGGGCTAGTTGCCCTCCAATCACTTTTGACTATTAAAAAGGGCCCTAGCTACTCCAATTTCCAATCGAATAAGCCTTTTCAAGTTTTTACGGCAACGCCTTCTATAAAAACCTTATATGCCCCCAGGGCATAACTTAAAACCCTTGCCCCGGGGATTGTAGGGGATTTTCCTCCTCAAAAACATATTTTCTATCAGGAAATCAACTACGCTGAAGAAAATGGCTATCTCAAAATTTTGATTGGATGTGTTTGGGGAAAAGGAGGCGGGGTGCTAGTTGCCCTCCAATCACTTTCGACTATTGAAAATGACGCTAGCCCTTTGAATTTCCAATCAGTTAGCCCCTTCTGAAGTTTCTACGACAAAACCTTCAATCAAAACATTATATGATCCCAGGGGATAACTTACAACCCTTGCCCCGAGGGCTGTAGGGGAGTGTCCTCCTCAAAAAGATATTTTCTATCTGGAAATCAACTATGCTGAAGAAAATGGCTATCTAAAAGTTTAGGTTGGATGTGTTAGGGGGAATGATGGGCGTGGGGGCTTGTTGCCCTCCAATCACCTTCGACTATTAAAAGGGGCACTAGCCCTTTGAAATTCAAATCGAATGAGCCTTTTTTGAAGTTTCTACGACAACGCCTTCTATAAAAAATTGATATGCCCCCAGGGCATAACTTAAAAACCCTTGCCCCGAGGGTTGTGGGGGAGTGTCCTCCTCAAAAGATATTTTCTATCTGGAAATCAACTACACTGAACGAAATGGCTATCTCAAAATTTTAATTGGATGTGTTTGGGGGAATGATGGGCGTGGGGGGGGAGGCTGGTTGCCCTCCAATCACTATTGACTATGAAAATGGGCACTAGCTAGTCCAGTTTCCAATCGAATGAGCCCTTTTCGAAGTTTCTACGACAACTCCTAAGATACGAAGTGCATGGGTATGGAGAAGAAGAAGAAAAAATAAAAATAAATAATACATTGTGCCCACATCGTTCTTTAATTAGGCAGAGCTATTGCGCTGCCTATGATTGGTTATCAGGTGATAATGAACTAAACGAAAGGATTAAACAACGCTATGGGGAAATCATTACCAGACGATGACATTGCTATTCTTTTTGAAAAAATTACGAAAGTGATGGATAAAAGAGAAGTAAATGCAAAAATAAGTAGAAAGGAAAATGTGATCTGCAAGTATTTTGATAGTTGTTTCTTCAAGTTTCGCAAACAATGCAAGTTTCTACACTTTTGTCGTCATTTTATTTCGGGAGTCTGTGTCTCTGATAAGTGTATTTTTGATCATGTTGATCTGTGTTCTGTTTTATCTTGTATTGATAAGTCGTGTACTTTTGCTCATGCATCTTCGGGGTTTGAGCGTAGGTTTAAACCCAACGTTTTTTAGGGCGAAGCCGAAAGTATTCACAACCTCCCACACACCTAGTTCATGTTCCATTCGACTTACAGTCTTATCCCCCTGCATACTCAATACAGAGCAGGAATCCATCCCTCAAAACAATACTCTGTCCCAAGTACTTACGCGTGCCCGGTCAACCCAATCCCCACTATCACTTTACTCAATTCGGACCATCTCCAAACCTCCCTCACTCATATTCCTCCCAAGAATCCATTTCCTTTCGACTTCGTTCTTCTCCGTGCGTTCAAGAAGTTACCGACCGGTTCTGGACTCCACCCGTTATTTGCCATAACAAACCCGACCCCTCCCCTCTCAGACACACTCCACTGTACTTCCCTCCCTCAGCATCATCTTGCCTCTTCATCCCCCCATATAAAGAACACTCCCAATTTGACTTATTCCCGAATCACCAGGAAACCTATCTCCCTTCCCTTGCACTTTGTCTCCCCTGGCTACCCTACCAGTATGACTCTGGTTTGAGAGTTCCCAAATGCAAAAATTATCCTATAATAAAGAGTCGGCCTCAAAAATTATCCGCTCCATCCAATCACCCTTTTAAAGCTTCGTTCTTAAAGTCTAACCATAAACCAGTGAATGCTTCACTGATTACCCGTGATTATTAAGATAAAAGCTATAGTTTCCTTCTTTAACAGAAGAAAATTTTACAAAAGAGCAAAATTTTACCTGCGGCTCTCTCAGTTTACCCCCAACTTTTAAAAGTGAGCCTCTATCCCTTCAACTTCAAAACCGGTTTAGTAGTCTCTTGGTTCAGGGTGGTGAGTTTGAGCCTTATGGCAAACCTCTCTACAATAATTCGAATGATAATATTTCACTTTTAGGGAATGTTCTCCCCACTCCCGGCATTGATTTTAATGCTTACACTCTGCCTAAGTTCCCTCAGAACAAAGCTTTTTTGAAAAAATCTGTTGTTAAAGAGTTTGATAAAAACGTTATCATTTCCCCATTTTTCCTTGTTACGAACGCCAAAAGCTTAAATTTGGAAAGTTAGTTGAGTTGGAAGCAACAGCTGAATTGAACCATACTGATGTAATTGCAGTTACTGAAGTCCATGCAAAAAAGCCCAGATCTGCTTAAAATGACCGGTTTTGAGGAGTTTATAAAGTTACGTCCGGTTGACCCCCACTGGGGAAAAAGGGAGGAGGAGTAATGATTTTCGCCAAGGATTGCCTATCTCCTACCCTTATCTATGGACCAGGTCTAGGTGATTGCGATGAAATCATTTGGATATCTACAAAGCCCAAATGCCTACCGCGGCCTTACTCTAATTTAATAATTTGCTCTTTTATTTTTCACCCGGACAGAATACTTGTTCTCGTCATAATTTTATAACAGACTACATTCTTGACTTTGTGAAAGGTGGAACCAGTTAGGATGTTATTTGCACCTACCTTCACCTAGACTTCAAGAAGTCCTAGAGACCTCGCACATCATGGTGTTCAGCCATTATTATTGCTCTTCTGTTAACAAGAGTAGGCGTCCTGCGTAAAGACCTAACAAACAATATTGAATTTTGGTTCTGTGACCTTAGTACTTTTAAGGGGCTCTCAATCTGAAAGTCACCTCCTCTACCATCAGCCATGAGAAAAAAAAATGTATTGTGTATCCACTCTTTCCACTTGTTAAAGCGGAGAGACCACTAATGAACAAAGAATGTATAAATAGAAAACACAATTTCATGAGCAAACTCGTCATGAAATAAAATTTCATTCATCAAATTCTATAAAATAAAATGATAAAATAAAATTGATTAATTTCATGTTTTCAATCTCGACCACTTCCGGAAGAAAAACAACTTGCGACAAAAACTTTTTATCCTGTATTTAGTCATTCTGTTTGTAGTTTTACTTTCCTTCGTTTAAACCGTACTTTTGCTTCCTTAGTGAGTTAGAAGTAGATTAATATTATTATCTGATTATATTCTATTCAGAGCTCTTATGAAGATAAGACAGAGGCGGACTTATCTTTAATCAGAAAAATTGCCAACATACAATAGATTAACTTGTTCACGAATTCGGGAAAAAAGAACAAAAAGCGGAGCATAATTCTGTCCAAAGAAGCATAATTTTCGGCAAGCACAATCTTCTCCTTACGATCAAACAACACCGGCTAGCATCAGAGAAGAAATGTTTTATAAAAAATATTAAACAGTTTTAATGTGAGAGTAATTTTTTACATTTCAAATGTTTGGATTTGAATAACCGAAAATGAATTTATTGTACTCTATATTTAGATTGGGAAAAATTCAAAAAAAACTCAGTAAAATGGAATTCATTAAAAGTTCTAACCAAAATCCATTTTAAATATTGGGGAGTAGGGGGGGACTAAAAGTGAGTTTACACTATCGATGCTCTTTTATTTGGCTGAATTTTTTACAAAAAAAAATTTAATAAATTAAATAAAAAAAAAAAAAAAAAAAAAAAAAAAAATAAAAAAAAAATTATTGCCAAAAAAAAATTAAAAAAATTTTAAAAAAAACAAAAAACATAAAAAAAACAAAAAAAAAAAAAAGCTTTTAAAAAAAAAAAAAAAAAAAAAAAGGAGTTAAAAAAAAAAAAAAAAAATTAGCATAAAAAAAAAAAAAAAAAATAAAAAAAAAAAAAAAAAAAAAAAAAAAAAAAAAAAAATAAAAAAAAAAAAGAAGAAACTTTTTACAAAAAAAAAATTAATGTTAACAAAAAAAGGGTAAAAAAAAAATTGAACGCCTTAAAAAAAAAAAAAAAAAAAATGAAAAAAAACTACAAAAAAAAAAAAAAAAAAAAAAAAAAAAAAAAGAAAAAAAAAATCTAAAAAAAATGAAAAGAAAAAAAAAAACAAAATAAAAATTAAAAAAATTAAAAAAAAGTAAGAAAAAAAAAAAAAAAAACAAATTAACAAAAAATAAAAATTGTAAAAAAAAAAAAAAAATTCCCCAAATATAAAAACCAAAAAACATTTTTTTCAAATTTCAAAATAAAAGTCTTTTGAAAAATTATGGCCCGCCTAAAAAAAAAACTTTTTATTGAGCAAAAAGTTAAAAAAAAAAAAAAAAAAAAAAAAAAATCGAGTTAAAAGAAGCAAATAAAAAAAAAAAAACATTAAAATAGCATGGTTAAAAAAAAAAAAAAAAAAATAAAAAAATAGCAAAAAAGAAAAAAAATAAATTAAAACACAAAATGGGGTTAAAAATAAATAAAATTCGGAAAAAAAAAATACAAAAAAAAATTAAAAAAAAACAAAACAAATTGCCATAGAAATTGAAAGGGAAAAAAATTTAAAAAAAAAAAAAAAAAAAAGTTAAAATAAACAAAATAAAAATAAAAAAAAAATGGGAAATTGAAAGTTCAACGAGGTTAGGGGTAAAAAAAAAAAAAAAAATAAAAAAAAAAAAAAAAAAAAAAAAGAAATGGTGAAAAAAAAATGTTTTTAAAAAAATAAATGAAAAAATGGGCAAAAAAATTTTCATTTTGGATTCCAAAAGGTCTATAAAATTTAAAATATTATCCCCCAAAATTGACCTTTTTCTTAAAAAAACACGTTTGGACAACACCTGGGCTAAAAAAATGCTTAATCTATTGAAAAAAACAAAAAAAAAAAACCACAAACTTATTTTGCAGCAGTTTAAAAAGTTGGCCAATTCAAAAAAAAGGGGACTTTAAGGCATGGGAATTAAAAAAAAAAAAAGTGGTTTTGGGAATTTGGGAAAACTTTTTTCTCTTTTGGGGGAACTTTTTAGGAGGGAAAGGGACCTTGATGACTAAAGGGTGTCTCCTGTTTGGATAATATAAGAAAACTTTAGGATTGTCAATTTTTATAACATTATTGTTAAAAGTAAGAAAAATTGGTTTTTTTTCTAAAAAAAAAACATGGTCCTCCTGATGAGGTGGTCCCAAGCTAAAACCAAAAAAAAATTTACCCCCAAAAAAAGGGATAGTCTTAGGGGGGGCACTAGGGGAAAACATTTGGTAGTTTTCATATTATTGAACTTTATGGAAAATAAAAAGGTAAAAAAAACATCCCAACCCACCCTAAAATATATTAACCAAATCAGGGTATTGGTAGTTATTTTGTACCATGGGGGGGGGGGGGGGGGTGGGTGGTGTAAAAAAAGGTAAAATTCTTTAACTTTAGTTTACTTTTTGGCTATATTGGGAAAAAGGGGGGGTTATGTTAGGGAAAAATGAAAATTTTCAGGGATGGGTTCTACAGGGCTAAAGTATTGGTCCTGGGAAAGGTATTTTGCAGTACTTAACCTCAAGTCCTTTCTTTCCTTTAGGGGGTGCTAACCTTTTTTAAAAAAATAAATTATGTGTGTTAATTTAAAAAAGTTTGCAAAAACCTTGTTAAAAATAGGATTAAATGAAAGTACAAAAAAAACAAAAAAAATTGGTTATCCAGTTTCACAACAAAACTTGACCAATTCTAATTTATTAAAAGGGTTAAAAGATATGGGCAAATTACAATTTTTTGTCCAAAATTGGGGGAAAAAAAAAAAAAAAAAGGAAAAACCTCAAAAAAACTACTGGGGGGGCCCATTGGGAAAAAAAACAAAAAAATTAGTTGTAAACTTAAAAACCGGAAATTGGGGGGGGGGGGGGATCTCCTTTTAATTAAACAAAAAAACAAATGTATTTTTTTCAAATCTTAGTTTTTTTTTTTTCCCCCCCGGGGGGTCTACCATACCGCTTAAAAAGGGCAACTCCAACCCCCCCCAAAAAAAATTTTGCCAAAAACTAGTTGTGACTAAAAATATTTTTGCCCAGCCAAAAAAAAATTTTTGTTTGATCCAATTTAGTTGGGGTGACTTACAATAAAAAAAGTGTCCCCCAGGAAAAAAAACTTTTTAATTTTTCCACACTAGTTGGCACTTTAACATTCTCCAAAGCAAAACAAAAAAAAACAAAAATTTGCCAAATGGGTTGGGGGGTAAAAAACAAAAAATGGTTTTTTTTTCAAAAAGGGGAATTTTTTTTTTTTCCCCAAGTTTTTCCCCCATTAAAAAAAAAAAATTCACTCACCCCCCAAGATTTTAAACAAACTAAGAAATTTTCCAAATGAGTGGAAATCCAATAAAGAACTTTTTGGGGGGGGGAACCATTTTTTATTTTTCCCATGTTTTTTTTGGCCACTAGGCTGGGAAACAATTTTAAAGATTTTTTTTTTTGTTTCCACCCCCACCAAAAAAACCATTTTTTTTGTGTTTTTTTTTCTAGTTGTTTTTTTTTGACCTTTGGAAAATAGACAGGGTGAAAGGGGATTTTTTGGGAATAGGGCATTTTGATAAAAAAGTATGTAATTTAAAATTAAAAAACAAATTTCAAATTTTCAAACTTTCGCCCCCCCCCAACTATGTTACGGATTTTCCTGGGGTACCCAAAAAACTTCCATCTTCTCCTTTTCCATGGTCCCCTTCTTAATGGGATGGTTATTATTGTTTGAGTTCTGGTGGGTGGGTAGGGTTGGGGAACCCAAAAAAAAAAAAAAAAAAAAAAAAAGGGGGGGGGGGGGGGAGGGGTGTGGGGGGGATAAAAAAAAATTTCCTTTATACCTTAGGGTCCCAAAAAAAAGTGAGGAAAAAAAAAAACAAATCACATGTAAAATTTTCACCCCTTTCTAACCACCTGGGTCTGGGGTTTTTAAGGGGGAATTTTTTTGTTGGGGGTATCCCCAAAAACCCCCTTTTTTTTCCCTTGTCTATCTTGCATTTTAATGGGGGGGGGGGGACATAAATTGTTTTTTAAGGTCTTCCACCTTAAAAATATTCCCTTTTTATTTCTTATTTTAAAAAGAATATTTTGGGTGGGGATTTTTCAAAAATTGCTTAAAATTGGGGGGGTTTTCCCAAACATTTTCTGTGGGGTCTTTAATAGGGGAAAAGGGCTTCGGTGTGGGGGGGGGGGGGGGGACCATTTTTTTTTGGTTAAGGCTAAAATTTGGACCTAAATAAAAAAAATTTTTGGGGGGGTGGGGAAAAAACAATTTTTTCCTTGTTTTCCCATTTTTTTTTTTTTTATTAATTTTTTTTCTTGGGAAATTAAAAACAAAAAAATGTTTTTCCAAAAACTTGGTTGAATGGTTTGGGGTTACTCCCCCCCAAGGGGAAAAAAAAGGTGAATTTTGCCCCCAAACTAGCTTTTTTTTAAAGGGGAGGGGGTTTTGTTAAAAAAAACATTGCCCCAGGGGAAACTTTACTATTTTTTTGGCTTTTTTTTTTTTAAACTGACCTAAACAAAAAAAATTCTAGTTTTCTTGTCTCCAAACAGCAAAAAAAAAAACCCCCCCAAATTGGGGGGGACATTTGGGTTTTGGATCAAAACTAGCTAGAAAAACAAAAGGAAACCTTAACCTTTAAAAAATCGTTTCAAGTTGTTTCTGGGGGGGGAAATTTCACCTTTTTTAGGGGGTGACCATTTTGTTTTTTGGTGTTTCCCCAATGTTAACTTTATCCCTTTTAGGGGTAAATGGGGGGGTTTCTGGGGGGGGGGGGGGGGGGGGGGGGGGGTGGAAACCATTAAACGGGGGGATGTATTGGGCCAAAAAAAAAAAAAAACAATTGCTTTTTCCCCCTTTTTTTTTCAATGGGGGAAATTTTAACCCCCCAAATCTTTCCCCCCAAAAAAATAATGGATTTTTAATTTTTTAAAGGGGGAAAGGGGGGGGGGGATTTTCAGCTAAGGTAAAAAATCAAAAAAACAAAAAAAAAAAACAATTTATTTTTGGGGAGCTAAATAGGGGGGGCTTAAGCCTTTTTTTAAAACTCTTAACAGAACAAACTAGATAGGGTATTCTCCTTATTCTTATTAACGTGGGAAATTAAAAAAAACCATTCAAATTTTAGGGCCAAACCATAATCTCCCAAAAGATGGGGGGGATTCTAACCCCCCTGGTTTTTCTTTTTTTTTTTTTTCTTTTTGGGGGGAAAATTAATGGGTAAAAAACAAAGCAAGCTTTGTTTTATTGGGGGGGTCTTTTAAACCTTTTGCCAGCTCTAAGGTTTCATTAACTTTGATTTCCCCCCAAAATATTTTTGCAGTTGGTTTCTTGGGAATTTTAAAAAAGGTGCGTTATATTATTTACATAATATATAATATATTATATATAAATATATATAATAATTATATGGTGGGGGTTGGGGGGGGGGTTATATCATATTCCCAAATATATAAACAATAACATATAGGGGGGGGGGGGGCCCCTTGCCACCCCATCCCATATAAATAATTGGGCTATTATATTAAATATATGGGGGTCTTTGGGTATATAAAATTTTGGTATTTTCAAATATTTTGGGGTGGTGGGGGAATACGTGTATTTTTGTTGGGGGGGGTTTTTTCATAAAAAAAAAAAAATGGGCACATGAGGTATAATATACAAAAAAAAAAACAAAAAACAAAAAACATACATATACAAACGGTTTTTATGGGGGGGGGCGGGGGGTAGAAAGCTGGGGGGATACTTTTTAGTTTCTTCACATGTTCTTTTATAAGGGACTTTTTACATTTCCTAGGAAATTTCATGTTTTGATATTCTTTTAAAGGCTGTAGGTTTGCATTTTGTTAAAAAAAGCAACCATTTTTGTTTTTTTAATTTTTTCTTGGGGGGGGACCCAGGGAATAGTTATGTTTCAACTGGGGTTTACTTTGTACATCCACTAATTCATTATCCCAAAAAACAAAATTTCTCGAAGGGGCAAACGGGTAGGTGAATTTGGCCAAATTTAGATGGGCTAACAAAGGAAAAGTGTATTTGGGGGGGTTAAGTTTGATCTAAGATTAGGGTTGGGAATAAAGGAAGGGGACAAGGTAATTAAATGGGGGAAAAAGTTTTTTGCGGCTTTTTTTAACTAGTGTTTGGGGGGGTGGGGGGTAAAAACCCTTTGTCCGTTGGGGCTAATTGCTTGTGGGGTAAAAATCACCCGGGGGGGGGGGGGGGAAAAAAAAAGCTTGGGGGGGGGGGGGGGGGGGGGGGGAACCCGATTGGGGGGGGGATTGTTTAAACAAAATCAGGTTTAAAGGGTTAAATGGTTGTTTACTCTGTTCAAAAACAAAAGGGATTTTATTTTTCAAAAAAATAGCCATAATGGATTTAGGAAAACGGGGGTGGAATATTTTCGTGCAGGATTGCTATATTAACACTTAGGGTACCAACTTGATTTTATTCCAACGAGGTGTTTGGGACAAAAAAAAACGATTTTTTTTATTTTTATGTCCTTTGGGGGGGGAGGCCCAGTTTTTTTCCCTCTTTTGGGGGAAGTTTTTTAAAAACCAAACAAAAAAAAAAAAAAAAATTTCGTTCATTTTAGTCCATGGGGGGGGGGAAGAAATCATTGTTGGTATCCACAAAAACTTAAACCCCCGCATTTTAGAGTACGGGGGGGGGGGACCCAGGCGCAAATTTTTTTTTTTTCTTGTTATCCTTTCCCAAAAGGAAAAAAAAAATTTTTTAAAAAATTTTTTTCCCTCAAAGTGGACTATGGGGTCAACCAATTTTTTTGACCCAAAAAATGGTTTGCCAAGGCCATACCATTTTTTTTTTTTTCCAAATTAGGTTTGGGTCCACCTTTGCCAAAGGTTTCCAATTTCTTGGTTAAAAACTTGCTTTTTTATGTAAAATATAGTATTAAAATGGGACCTTTTTTTTTTTAGCAAAACAGAAAAAAATACCTTTCGGTCGAATGGTTTTTCCTTTTTCGGGGGGGCCAAATTTGTCAAAAATTTGGCATGAACAAATAAAAAAAAAAAAACCTTTTAATCTATTGTTTTTTGGGAAAACAAACCCACCACTTTATTTTTAAAAAAAAAAAAAAAAAAAAAAAAAAAAAAAAAAATGCACTCCCCAAAACTATCCCACGTTTTGTTTTTTTAAAAAAAGGGGGATTAATTTTTGGGGGGAACGTTTATTGGGTTGGGGGGGGGTTTTAAAATTTCCGTTTCCCCCATGGGCGTTTAAAACACCAAAAAAAATTTTTTTATCAATTTTTATAGGTAGAAATGGGCAGGAAATTGGCACCAAGGAATTTCAACAATATTTTGAAAATCCATGCTACCAAAAATATTTCAATTTCAAAAAAAAGGGTAAAAAACTTTTGTTTCTGGTATCTGGGTAATTTATTATGGGATGAACAAATTCTGTATTAAAAAGTGGGGAAACCATTGTATAAATTAAGATTACTGGTTTAAAGTTTCTCAGGGGGGGGTTGGTTTATTTAAGCAAAAAGGTTTTCCAGCAATTTTTTTCCATATGGGGGTAAATCCCTTATTTGTCCAATATTTTGCGGGTTGGTTCATTTCCCTCTTTAACGTTTAATTTGTCCTTCTGATTTATTATTGGGGCAAAAACCATTTTTTAGTGTTCTTTGTGAAACCGATACAAAAATTCTTCAAAATCGGGCTTTCTTTCTAAAAATTTTTTTAAAGGGAAAAAAATAAAAACATTTTACCATCCCACTGGTCTTTTTCATTATCCTAATAAAGGGAGTAAAAAACTGAAAAAAAAAAACCTATATCTTATTAACTTAATATTTGCCTTGTTTCAACAGAATATTCACCCCTCAATTTCTTTGTTTATTTTAGGTTTTAAAATATGGACCAGTTGGAAAAAACTTACTTTACATACTTTCATTCCAAAAAAAATAATTTTTTTTGTTTTCCCTGTTGGCAAAAACTTGCCCATTCTTATGAAAACACCTTGGGACCATAATGGAAAAAAAAAAAACAGTTTCAAAAAAGCCACCTAAGAAATTTTTAAAGCCACAGGGAGAGGGGGAGCACCGAGTTTCCTTGCAATTTAATTTTTTCAAATCCCCCACGGGGGGGTTCATGGTTTTTCATCTTACATTTATTGATTTTGCAGCAAAAAACTTCTCTTTCCAAAAAATATTAAAAAAAAGGGGGCAAACATTTCAACTATTCCTTATAAAAATATTTAAGGAAATTAATAAAAGATTTATTGAAAAAAATCGGGTAAAAAAAAAATTTTGGATAATATGTTTTTTGGTTTGGGGGTTTTGTCCCTGTTGGAGATTTTTTGCCGTGGTCATTGGTTTTTAACCATTATTCCAAAAACCCCACTGTTTTTTTATTCGTTTTTTTTTTTTTTTAACTGGTATTTTTTTGGTGGATTCTTTGGGGCCCGGTGTTCTGGGTTGGGTTTTGGTGGGAGGGTGGGTTTGCCCCAAATTCTATTGGGTTGGAGTCATGGGAAAATTAAATTCCCTTATTTTTTTTGTTTGTTTCAAAAACAGGTTTATTTATGATTAAATGTTTTACTGGGTTTTTTCACTCGGGGAACCCTTGTGGGTTCTTCCCGGGGGGCATTTTTACCTGTTAATTTTATGTCTTAAGTTTGTTTGTTAACAGATTATTTTAAACAAAAAAATTAAAAAAAAACCCCTTGAAACCAAGCTAGCTTGGCAAAAATTGGAGGTGTTTGATGGGGGGAGGAATTTTATTAGTCAAAAAAACAACTAAGTTGGAAAAAAATTTAAAAGTTGTTTTTTTGCTTGGGGGAAAGAAGCTACTTTTGTGTGGTTCAAAATCGGTGGGAAAAAAGTTATTGTTTTTCGGGGGGGCAATGTTTTTCCTTTTCCAGCTAGTTGGGCAAAAAATTAAGCTTTGCTAGGGGAGGAAGGTGATTTAGGTCGACTAGTTGGAAAAAAGGACAAGTTTTGCTGGGCAACATTTAATTGTTCAAAAAAACTAGTGGGCCAAATTTAAGGGTTTGCTGGGGAGGGAAATTTATTATTTTTTCCAAACCTTAGGCTGGCCAAAAAAATTTAGATTGTGTTCCTTAACAGAAGGGGTCAAAAATTTTTTCCCCAACTAAGATGGGGGGAACTACAAAAAAATGTTTTAATTATAAGGAGATTTGGGGATAGGTTACCATTTCTATATTAAAGGGCTTTATAAATAAAAGTTTTTTTTCAAATGTCAAAAAGGGTGGAGTCTTTAGGAAAAAAAAATTCATTATTTAGGCTTAAAAAAAAAAAATTCTTATTTCAAAAATAAAACAGGGGGGGAAAAGGGCTTCTTTAAAAGATCTAAAAAGCCAGAGAAAAATGGAAATCTTGGATAACTTGGAAAAAAAATTGGATGTTAAAAAATGGTTTGTTTTTTTGTCAAAAATTTTTTCCAAAAAATTTACCTCCCCAGGACATACTTCAGCCCTTGTTTAGGGGGGACCCATCCCTGAAAAGTTTTCATTGTTTTTCCTAAACCTTAATTCCAACTTTCTAAGATTTAAGCCAAAAAAGTTAGTTTAAAATTGTTAGGACATTTTTAAACTTGTTGGGTTAAAAAAGCTTACAAACTTACCTTCATTTTTTGAATTGGGAAAATTAAAAAAAAAAACTTTTACCCCCCCACCCCCACCCCACAATGTTTGCCAAAAATTGTTACCCTGGAAATTTGGGTATATTTATAAACAGGGTGGGGTTTAAATTCATAAAAAAAAAAAAAAAATTAATTAATTATTTGGGAAAGAGCATAAAAAAAAAAAAAGGATTGAATGGTTATGGGCTTTAAAGAATTCATAAAGTTTCAATAATATGAAACTGCCAAAAAATTTTAACCAACATTCTATGTAGGCTTTTACTTTTTTGCTATCTTGGGAAAACAAAAGGAATTTAGGATTAGGGGGGAAAATTGAAACTTTTTTCAGGGAGGGACATCTTATAGGGGGACAAAAAAACAATGTTCCTGGGAACAGCTATTTTGGGGGAGTAACCTTACCTTCACCCTCCTTATTACTCTAGGGGTTACTGAACCCTCTGGATGGGGGGACCTTCAGATATTTTTTTGTGGTCATTTTAAAAAATTGGGTTAATTCTACTTTAGCTACTTTTTGGCTTTATCTTGGAAAAGGGGTTTTAAGTTTGGAAAAAAAAGGGGGAAAAACTTGCAGGGATGAAATTTCTAAAAAGGACCAAAAGTAATCCTGGGAAAAGGGTTAACTTTGGGAAAGTAAACCTACTTCAATCCCCTTTTCTTCCTTTTCTAGAGGGGTTTCCTGACATTGCCTTTTTCAAAAACTATTACCTATTGAAAAATTTTTGGTCATGATTAATTAAAAAACATACTCTTGTAATTTATTACTGCTAAAAGGGGAGGGTTCAGTTTGGTTAAATGGGGCTAAATTGAAAAGAAAAACAATAGGATTGAAATATATAATAGTTTAAGGAAAAAAAAAAAAACACAAATTTTTGGGGCTTATATACTTTGCGCATTTTTAGGGGGGGGGGGGGGAGCTGGGAAGTAAAAGCATACCCATAATTTAATTAAAAAAAATAGTAAACACAACATAGGTTACTCCCTCCCTAAAAAAAAAAACCCCAAAAAAAAAAAAACAAAAACAGTTGGCCTAATCTCTGAACAAAAAAACTTAATAAAAAAAAATTTGGATTTGGAGCCAAAAAAGTTTTATTCAACTGAAAAAAAAAAAAAACAAATTTTTTTTTTTTTGTTAGTCCTTTAAGGCCAGGGAAAGATCTATTTTTGCAAGGTTTCACTTTTAAATAAAACCCACACACACGGATTTTTTGAAAGGTTTTCGGGGTCCCAACCCTATAGAGAGAAGGAAGAGTTGGAGGTTAGGTACTTTTCAAAAATTTACCTCCCCAGGACCAAAAAAAAACTTTTAGGTCTGTAGGGGGGGGGTGGACCCATCCCTTGGAAAAAAATTTCATTTTTGTTCAGGGGACCTAGGGCTTTCCCTTTTCTTTTTTCCCCAAAAGATAGCCAAAAGTAGCTTAAAAAAGTAGGACAAAAAAAATTTACCCATCAAAAATTTTTTCAAAAAATAAAGATTCTGTTTCTACTTAAATGGAAAGGGGTTAAAGAGTTAAAAAATTAAAATTGGGGGGACTAATTTTCCAGGGTAAGGCTAAAGGAAAAAATAAAAACAAACTTAACCTCTATTAAGTTAGGAAATTGGGCATTACTAGGATCCATATTTATCAATTAAACTTTTACCTCCACCCCGTTATATATACAAATTCAGGGGTATATATTTGGGGGACACCAATTAGGGGAGGGTTGGGGGGTTTTTAAAAAGTAAAAATTTTTTCTTGATGAAATGAAATGTTAAATTTTGATTCAGGGGGATGCCAATTTTCTAAAAACAAAAGGAGGTTACGTTGGAAAACTTATTAAAAAACAAACCTCCCCCAATTGTGCAAACATAAATAATTTTTTACCCTGGGAAATTGGCAAAATGTTTAGGGGGGTTGGGGTAAAAAAAGGCTTTTTCTGATGAAAAATTCCATTGTTCAAGGTTTGGGATTTTCAGGATGTTAATTTCTGGAACCACTTGAGGTTAAGTTTTGTTTCTTTAGCTTACCCTGGCAATAGGGTCTGTTTAATATAAAAAAAAGCTTGTTTTAAAAATGGGCATTCCCAGCCCAAAAGGAAAAATACCAAACAAAACAACAATTATTTCTCCCCCCCCAACTATACTTAGAGGGATTTCTTGGCCAAAGGGCAAACATTTTAGTTGTCCCAAAGGAAGTGGGGGCCCAAAAATCAGCGGATTAGGGCAATGTTCAACAATAATCAAAAAATCAGGGGAATTTTTCTCTTTAAAAAAATGTTAATAAAAGAATCGGTTCAATTTTAAATCCTTTCTGGGAAAAATGAAAAAAAGGCCCAAGTTATGAAAAAAACAAAACTTCTGATAAAACTTTATTAAGCTGTTAAAAGTTATGTCTAATTCCAAAAGTAGGGTATTGGTATTTTCTCCCAAAAAAAGGGAAAGGGACCAAAAAATTTGGTTCATTTACAAATGGGTCCCAACAAAGGGAAACCATAGTTGCTACAGGAAGCTGGCCCACATGGCCTAAAAAACAAATAGCTAAGGGGGAGGGGGGGCCTATAATCGTGGTTAAGTGTCTAGGAATTCGGGTAAAAAAAACCATGATACTAAAAAAAACAAAGCAAATCAATCAAGCAAAAATCATTTCCTATTTTGTTTGGGAAGAGGTAAAAAAAATTCGAAAATTCAACCTTTGTTGGGTGTTTGGCCAAAGAGACAAAAAAAGGCTTCAAAAAAGGTACTCCCAATGGGAAAAAAACCCAAATTCAGGGTGCCAAATAATTTAAATGTTCAAAAAGCTAGGAAAAAAAAAACATTATTTAGATGGGGGCAAATTTTTTGCTGTTTGCCAAATTTTTTACAATATTCTGTGGGCAAAAAACAAAAAGGTGTGATACCCCAATATAATTGGAGGATATTACCTGCCCAAAAAAAGGAAGAACCCCCAAATGTATAATTGCAAAGGGGCCCTTCAATAGAATTTGGGGGGATAAGGGAGTCTAACTGGGGGTCATTGTACAACAAAAAAAGGGGGAAGCTGGCACTCTAAAAAATCAAAAAAAACAAAGAACAGGTTTATTCAAAATCCAAAAATCTTTTTTGGCCCAACCTTTACACTTTTTGCCCCCCAATATGGAAGGGCTAGAGGCAATTTTAAACAGAGTCCCAAGGGTCTCAACAAACATGCCTAAAAGTTCACCCAAAACGTTTTTTGGTTACCTATAATCCATTTGGTTTGGTTCAATCAAATTGGGGAGTTTACCCCCTCAAGGCAGCCCCAGCAACCTTCCCTTAATTGAACTATCCCACCCAAACATCCGAGGAAAAAAAACCAAAAAATAGGAAAAAAATCCAAAAAACCCCAAACAAAGGGGCTATTATTCTTACCCTTTTGCAAAATTCAAAAAAACAAGGGATTTAAAAACCCAACCCCCATTGAGAAAAGGAAATTTAATAGGGGCCAAGTGGAGGCAATTTTCAAAAAAAAAACCCAATCCCCCCAATAGTGGAAAACACAAACAAAAAACCATCCTAATCTGATGTTACCTTCTTTATTGCTCAAACATGTTAGCCTGGGGGGGAAAAAAAAGGTCAACCCCCTGGGGCCCAACCCCAGTTAAGGTAAGTTGGGATTATTGGCCAGTGACCAATAGCCTTCCCAAAAAAAAAAAAACTACAATTCTTTCAATGCCTCAAAAAAACAACAATCTCTTTAAAAAAAGATTTTAGGGAGGAGGGGGGGGACATAATTTTTTTTTTTCTAATTGTTGCAGTGCTAGGGCCTAGAAAACAAACAGTCTTTTTGATTTTCTGCTGTTTTTTAAAACTTTCCTCTTAAAATTTCTGAAAAAAACAGCTTTTGAATTGGTGGAGTAGGCCAAAAGTGTTTTTCAAAGTGGAAAAAAATATTCCCACTGGGGGATGGCTTGCTTGTGTGGATATCAGGGATAAAAAAAAACCATCAAATTTTCCCAAAACCCAGGTGAGTTCAATACAGGGGGGGGTTTTATTTAGGGCCAACTTAAACTTGAGGGGCAAGTGGCAAAATATAAGGTTTAAAAAAAAAAACCTTAACCCAAAAAATTTAAGTTGGCAAAAAAAAAAAAAAAAAAACTAGTTTTAAGGTTGTTCCAACTTAGTTTGCGGAACCAACATTCACAAAAGGTATCAAAAGGGGAATTTAGTTAAAAAAAATTTTGGGGAAAAAAAAAAAAAACCATGATTCATGGGCTTATTTGAAAATTCTTGCTTCGGAGGGGAAAAACCCAGGAAGTGCATTTTTCAAGGGGGCTTAAAACCAGGGAGTAAAGGAAGAAAACTGATTTAATTAGGGGTAAAAAAACAAATGTTTGTTTTGACCCAGTTCAAAAGGTTCACATTCCCAAGGTTTCAATCCAAGTTTATTTTTATTAAAAAAAAATATAACAGTATATAATGAACATAGGGGGCCAAATGGGGGAGGGGGGGAACAAAGGCTCGAAAAAAAAAAATAAGCCTAGGGGACAAAAAAGGATTCAAATAAAAAAAAAATTTTTTTAACGCTTACAATTACAAAAGATAAATTTTACGAAAGGGCAAAGGGGATACAAATTAATTTACAAAAAAATTTTAATATGAAAAAAAGTAAGCAAGCTAAGCCAGGATCAAAAAATTAATAAATATTAAAAATATATATATTAAAAAAAAGTAAAAGAATCCCCCAATATTTATTAAATTATAAAAATTCATAACTTAAAAGATAGCCGAGAGGGGGGCCACACCATTAACAAAATTAGGGGGGAAAAACAAAAAATCCAAAACCAAACATAAAATAATCATATTAAAAAAAAAAGGTGGGACAATTTAAAAAAAAAAACTTAATCCTGAAACTAAGAAAAATTTTAAGTTTCCTTTTTTATTTAAAATGATTTAGAAGAAAAAAAAAAAATTTAAAATCCCAATAAAAAATCCCTTGTGAGCATCCAAGGGCACCGGGTATTTTGGACCCCCAAACCAAAAAAACGGGGCGGAAATTTAGATTTTCTTCCTTCATAAACTATTTACACTTTGGGTTTCCAAGTAGATACCTCTTTTTTTGGGCGCGGGTGGGTTATAAAAAAAAAAAAAAAACGATGTAAAATTGTGAAAAATTCGGGAAGAAAAACAAACGTGATGAGGGTATTTATGGGCGGGTAAAATTTCTTAATGTTAATAATTAAAAATTTTGAAACAATAAATAAATTGCGCAAAAAAAAAGTAAATGTGTTGAGAAAAAAACAAAACTGGAAGTATAAAATCTAAAATAAGTAGTATTGTAAAAAAAGATTGCTGTAGAAAAGGGGGGACTTATTTTGGAAGGTTTAAAATAGGGATGAAAATAAAAAAAAAGTTTGAGGATTTCTTTACTGGCTTATTTTTTGTAAAATCTTGAATTGTTTTAAATTTTTATGGGCTTTTTAAAAAAAATTATAGATTTTTTAAAACAAAAAAAAATAATTTTACTAGGAGAAACAAATAAATTAAATATTGGGACTTGAATCAAGAAGCAAAATAAAATTGGCTTTCGTAAAGGGCAGGGGGAGGTAGGGGCAAATAATTGCTTCAAAACCTTTTCCCGCAATTAAACCAAAAAAAAACATTTTACCTTGGAAATCTTAAAGGGGTATATTTTTGAATGGTGTTGTTTAAAAAGATTAAAATTTTTTCATCAAATTCATTTAAGTCCAAGTTTACTTTATAAACATTCGCGAGGATATTGATAATAGGAAATACTTTTTGAAGGGAAGTAACTCGGGTAATTCGGAGGGCTATTGGGGGACTTTTATGCCGTTAAATTATGGAATTTAGGTTTTTTTGGATTTAAATTCAAAGCAATTTTAAAAAATTTGGCGGAAAAAAAAACCCACAATTTTCCAAGAACAAAATTAGGAAAAAATTGTGCAGTATTCAAAAGTTTTTGCCTTCCCAACTCCTCGTTCCATTTTTCCTCTTCAGAAAAAAAATTGAAAAACTGCCGTATTCATCAAAGGGCAAAAAAATGGTGTGCTGGGGGAGGACATGGGGAATTGGGGCCAAAAAAAGCGCGGTGAAAAATGAAAAAAGGGTCTCCCTTAACCCTCGAGTCGATGGGAGTCTTGTGTGTAAAAAAAATTTTTCTTTCCAAAAAAAAAACCATTTACCAGCAAGGCCATTTTGAAAAAAAAAAACTTATTTGAGGTTTTCAGATTTTTGGCCAACTATTTCTGGGGAGTGAGTTCCAGTTTCAGGCCACTGCTCAGGGGGACCACCTCCAAAAAATTGGGGCCTGAAAATTCTAAATTTTATGCTTTACAGGTTTGAAATAACATTTTCTATCTGGGATGTCTCTTGTGGTATTATTTTGAAAAGGGGTGGAAAAATAATAATTCTGGGAAAGGAACAGTTTTTTCTCCCAGGGTTTGTTGTTTTCTTTTTACAAGCGTATCTGGTTTTTCTTCAGTGTCTATAATTTTCAGGTTAGGGTAAAAAAGTTTTTCAGGTTTTGGGAATGAAGTTGTTTTTCCGTCATAAGCTTAAGTCTTTCAAAAAACCAGAAAAGGAAAAAAAAAAATTGGTGGGCCCCAAACATATTGGGGGGACCTTTTTTCCAGGGTGGCCAAGTCTTTTTCTTATAGTTGGGGGTTCCCAAAAAAATACAAACAGTTGTACCATTTCTCTAATTGTCGGGTCTGGGGAACAATTTCCCCCTTGTTTAAGAGTATTTTTACCAAAAAAAAATAATGTTTGCCAAATTTGCCTGCAAAAAAACTTTGTTTGATCAGGCCCAATGAAGGCTTGTGGGATGCTTTTGGGAAAAATTCGTTTTTCTGGGTTTGTGCCCATTGGAAAAATTTTTTAAGCTATGGGAATCCAACTATTAATGCTTTGAGAATTTTCTTCTTTTCAAGGAGTCAAACAATTGTTCTTTTGGTATTTCTTTTACCCCAGGCGTCGTTGATTTTGTTCTTTGACTAGGTGGGGCCAACAGAAAGCAGTATTTTTTTTTTTATTTCCTATTTTTTCCACAGGGGGGGGGACTTTTGGTTTTTGATGTAGTTTTTGAAAGTTGAGACCATTAGGGGCTTGGGAGGGTTTTCAGTTAAGTTGTCCAAATGTCTTTTGTAGTGTTTGTTTTAACAATCGTGATTTGATATGAAAAAACTTTTTATAGGTTTTTTTTGTGTCTGCAATTTTAAGATCTTTGGTAAGGTGGTTTGATTTTGATAATTTTCTGTTCATTTTTGTAGATTAAAGAGTATGAAAAAGATAGGAGAGGGGAAATTTATTTCACACTACCTTTGGTTAATCACCCCATGGGTCACTTTTGCCTGGACATTTAGGGATGCTGTCACTCACTCTAACTTTTTTTGAAATTTGGAATCTCTGAGGGGGGGAAAAAAGGCGTTAATTTGGGAAAATCTTACCCAACTGTGTTTTGGGGGCGGCCCAGTTGACATTGGCATTAGTTGGCACTGAGAGGGACCCAGGGGGACTGTCCCGGCTTATTTATTTCCATGGGCTTGGTTTTTATTTTCTTTGTCAAAAAGGGTGCGTGAATTGAAAGGAAAAACCGAAAGTGGGTGCAGTTCGGCGGTTTTTTTATTGAAAGTTTGGGGTGCCATTTTGTTGAAAAAAATATTGTGTGGTAAAAATTAATTTTTGGTTTGGCAATTTTTTTTGGGGTCTTCCAAACTCTTTTTCTTGTGCTAGCTTTTTCTGCAAGTGTTTTTTTTCTTCTTTTTATACAGCTGAGCGAGGTTTATTTTTAGTTTTATAGGGGTATTTTTTTTTATTAGTTTTTGTGGTGATGGTATTGTTGTTGGAGGGGGAAGGGGCGTTCGTGGTGGAGTATTTTTTTATATTTTGGGTAGGGTTTTTTTCAAAAAATCATTTTTATACAACAAATCCTGGGCCAAATTGTTCTGGAAGGGGGGGGGGGGGGGACTTCGGGTTTGGAGTTTAGGGTTGCTCTAAAAAGGCTCATTTATTTTTTCATCGGGGCATGGGTTTTTTTGTTTAGACCCCGTAATGGGGCATTTTGTTTGGCCAACCGGTATTCTTGAAACACCTTTCAAGTTATTCTGGTGTATGTTTTTAGGGAGGAGGGGAGGCTCAGGGGGGACAGGTTATTTTTTAAAACTCCAAAAAGAACAAAACAGGCCTAAACAACAAAATAGCCTTGTTTTTTTTAAAAGTATCAGGGAAAAGGGGGGGGGGGGGGGATGTTAACAGAACTTTTTTTTCAAGCCTGGTGATAGGTGTGTTTTAAGCAGGACCCTAGGAAGTTGAGTTTTTATCCTTTAAAACCCACTGCTTGTTTGCCCAAATGCCTGTGGAAAACTTTCAGGTTGCTTTCATTCAAAAAAACAAAGTAAAAAAAGGTCTTTGTTCTTTCATGGGAACTGGTTTGGTAGGCTGAATATCAGACTGCCAACTTGTAGTCATGCATGATACTTGGTGATGAGGGTATGGTTATTGCTGAAAATTGGAGGGGAAAAAAACTTTTTGCCCCTTTGGATGATGTTGAAAAAAACTCACGGAAAGGCCATTCACTGGTCCACTTTTGGGGGGGTTCTTTCTGGCGGGGTCTAATGGTAGGCTTTGTGGAAATGGGGCTTGGTCCAGAAAAAGGGCTTGGGGGGAAGAGTCATTGTTTTGGCAAAAAAGGCATTTATGTTAATTGTGGGCTTCCTTTGTTGTAATCATTTATGTAAAAATTTTGGGGAGGGAAAGAGGATGGGGGGGGCCTAGGGGGGATGGTTTACCTGAGGAAAAAATTTCACCTGACAAACAATCACATGGTTTGGAGGGGGGAATAACTTTTTCCACCAATTAAATTAAAAACAAAAAAAAAGTTTTGGAACAGCTTTTGCTTTGGGTTGTTCAACAAGCCCAAATTTCATCCAACTTCATTTCTACCCCACATTTCACTTGTGGATTACTAACGCTGATTGAATTGGGCTTGTAAGGGGGCATCTTGTGGGGCATTCTTGTCAATGCCTTTTTGGGCTAGGTCAAGCAAAAAATAAGGGTTTCTACCCAAGGGGTTTTAAAACTTTTTTCCCCTTTCCCAGGAAGGGTTTCAGTGAGGGATATTGTAAAAGTTTCAAGGGCAGGTTGTCCTCCAAATTGGCTTTCCTCGGAAGGTTAAAAAACTATTTTAACTTGGGGTCCATTGGACAGATTACCTGTGTGGGTGACAAAAAAAGATATGCTCCGGGGGGAAAATTTTTGGGTGTTCACAACCATGTTCCAAGGGTTTTGGCTACAACCAAAAAAAGTAAAAGCTGGAATTTTGGGCCAATAATTTTCTCTGGGCATTTGTCCTTGTTCACCTTTCTTGGAATTATGGTTGGGAAATGGTGGAAAAAAGCTATTTTCCAATCTTAAAAAAAAAGCACATCTTTTGATCATGGGAAAACTTCTGGGAAAAATATTTGGGACATTTTGAGTTTTTTGGAGGAATTTTATTCCCAGGTTTTTTCTTTTAGGAACTTGGGTGGTTGTTATTTTCTGGGCCCTTGGGCCGGGCTGGTAACCTCTAGTTTAACTTCAAGGGGCGCTTTGTGTACCAAACTCTGGGGAGGGAATCAGGATTAGGGTGGCATCTTTTTTAGGGTTTGGTACCCCAAAATTTGCTGGGGGTGTTGTACTGGTGGGGAAGGAGGGGGGGGGGAATTGGTTTTCATGTCATGTGTAAAATGGTGGATGCCAAAAATTGGCTGTTAATTCTTTCAAAACAAGCAAAATTTTTCTTTGCAGCGTCAGTAACTTCCATGCCAATTTAGATTTTTTTTAAAGCTCTAATGGGAATGTCTACTATGATCTTTGCTTAGGGATTTATGTAGTTCTAGAAACAAAACCTTTTTTGGGGGGGTTTTCTCTTGCTTATTCATCCAAACAAGCTTGGGGGACTCCAAAGTTTTAAAAAATTTAGGAGTTGTTAAAGTGAGATTTTGCAGGTTTAATTTCCAAAGGGCCTTTGCAAACAAAAACTTCTCATAGTGGGGAACCAATCTTTTTCCCTTTTTGTTGGTCACTTGGTTTTATTATTGCTTTTTTTCGGTTTTTTTTGTTCTTTATGTATCTGAGGGGTTCATGTGTGTGAGGTGGGTTTTGGGGCTTCAGCCCACAGGTTTTTGGTAAGAATGTGTGCTTTTTTTTTCTGGGGAGTGTTGTCAATCTCCCTTTAGAAAAAAACTTGAATCCAGTTTTTATCTACTTTTTTTCCGTTGAATCATAAGGGGCCCCCACCAGGTCATGCCACTCAAAAACTCTCCTTTGGATGCATTTTGGGGCGGAAGTTGGTTGTAAAAGTTCTTGCTTGAGTTTGTTTGTTGAAGCTTGTGGGAAGGATAAAAATTTTTGACCTTCAATGAACAAGGGTGGGTTCAATTTTTAAGCTAAAAGAGGGGGGGGGGTAAAATATGGCCTTGTAAAGGTATTCTTTAATTCTAAAAGAAAAATTACCCCAAAAATCAAGGAGGGTTTTAGTCTCTGGGAAACAGGTTCATGCCTGGTTGGGGCGTTTTTTTTTCAAAAACAAACTAAATATTTGAGGGCAGGAATTCAGGATCATAAAAAAAAGGGGGGGGGGGGACCCCACTCAGAGGGGAAAAGGGGGTTAGGGGAGCTTTTCTATTCCCAGGCATGGAAAAAGGGTTTCCCAAAATGGAAAAAGGGGGCCTTCTTCCCAGTGGAAAGGGTGGGGAAGTTTGAAGTGGCAAGCTATTCCAGTTAAATTTGCTATGGACGCTTGGCCCAGGTTGTTTTAAAAAAAAAAAATTAATGTAATCACACTCTTTTCCATTTCAAAGATGATCGGGGAGGGGGACACCTATTTAGCAGGCCTACCATGAGGTTACCACCCAGCGTGGTGTTGTGAATCAGTTTGAGATTTCAAACCATTGTTAGCGTCCAATTTAAAATCTGAGGTTTTGGCCAGATTTTGCTAAAAACAAACTTGTTTGGGGCAACTGAGGAGGCTTGAACAAAGCAACCAATGTTTACACCTTTCTACAATTTGGTTGGAACTGTTAAAATTTTGAGATTAAAAAAAAAAAAAAAAATATTTTTCCCAGGGAAAAACTTTAATTATTGGGATTCAGCAAATTATATTTTACCTTATTAGCCTACTTGTGGAACAAAAAACCTTTGGGTCAGGGGTAAAAAGAAAAAAAAAAAAACCAGATTCATTAAATTTTTTTTGGGGGAGTTAAAAATTACATAGTGTCAGCTCATTCAGGTTTGGTAACTAAAACCTGGTAAAAACAAAAACCATAAGTAAATTAGAGCAGGACAAAAAAAGTTGGGGACTTACTCATTTGTAAAAGTGTTTCTTCCCTTTGGTTGGGTGGTTATGGCAGTTGGGGGCTGTTCAATTGGTTTCATTATAGTGAGGCACAACAGGTTGTTTTGCAAGAAAGCTGTTGATGGGGGTTGTTTGGGCAGCCAAAAAAAAGCTTTTCAGAGTTGGTTTAAAATTTTGGATTAAAATTTGCACTTAGGAAAAAAAAATAAGGTTGAAATTTTGTCTTTCAGTAGATTACATTTTGTTTTTTTGGTCCCAATTTCTTGGGAAAAGTTGTATATTTGCCCAAAAGGGTTTTGTTTTGGGCCTGCAAGGTTTAATGGTTTTCTTTCCAAGAGGGTTTGAAATGAGCTGGCCTTGCCAAACCTTTTTTTCATGGTTCACGGTTTTTGGAGTGGTTTCCAATTGACTAAGTGCCCCCGAAAGGCCGCGCCACGCGAAAAAATGACGGCGGCGGAGTGTGATTTTTTCCAAAGTATCGGCGGCGGGCGCGCCGCCAGGGGCGCGGGCCGAAAAAATTTTTTTTTGGCGGGCGCGCCGCCGATTTTGGGGAACCCGGCGGGGGCGTCCGGCCCACCGGGGGGGGGCGCGCGGATGTTCAATTAAAAAAAAAAATAATAATAAAAAAATTTGTTCCACGTTTAACCAAAAGCACGTTTCAACCTCGATTTCTTAGTTAAGGATTTTTTTAAAAATGGTTGGCTTAAAAAAAACATACAAGGAACAATATTGAACAAAAAAAAGGGGAATTTTTGGGGGCCCCGTGCGGAAAAAGTGTTATGTTTTCGAACGGTCGATCAGGAACCAAGTAGGGAATTCTCATTTTTAGCCACTAGGGGACCCCAGGGGGAAAAACTTTATGTTGGTTAAAGGGGAAAAGTGAAAAAAAAAAAAACAAACAAATTTAAAAAAACCAAAACATCGAAAAGAAACCCTGTATACAAATCAAGATTTTACCCATTTGGGGCTTAAAAACAAAAAAACACCAAAACCAATTTTTTAAAATTCAAGGCGGTTTTAACACCACTTTCAGTTTTTTAACAATTTGATGTAAACCAAACAGTTTTTCCAGTTTTGTTTCCAATTCTTTGCCTGGGAAGCCATTTGATCCTTTTTTTGCAAGGTCCCCACTTAATTTCAGGGTTTTTCCTGGGTCGTGCTATAAAAAAAAGACGCCGTTTTTAAAAAGGCTGGGGGCAAAAACACTGTGGCCGGTAAGGCAGAACTTGGAACCGAGCGTAAAAAACTGCCACTTTTCGCGGGAATTCTTTGGATTACAAGGTTAACTGGGGACCCTTTGGGGTTTTCCCCACACAGAAATTGCCGCAAAATGGGTTCTTCGTTGTATTCTTATGCTGAAATAAAAGGTTGGTTTTTTATTAGGGGAGGAAAACAAAAAAAACC
This sequence comes from Artemia sinica, assembly GCA_027921565.1. Taxonomy (NCBI): domain Eukaryota; kingdom Metazoa; phylum Arthropoda; class Branchiopoda; order Anostraca; family Artemiidae; genus Artemia; species Artemia sinica. Next base: position 1,794,751 of record CM051267.1, on the reverse strand, counting down.
TGCCCCAAACCTTCCCTACCATTAGGGGCTTTTTTCCTGCGGCCCCCACATCTTTTTACCACTTTAACAGGAAAGGGAAAATAAAACTGCCAAACCCTTTTTTACCCTTCTTTTCTTATTCAACCCACGGAATTAAAAACCTCCGAAAAAATCTTTTATGGAAAAAGGGAATTTGGTCAATACATATTAAAAGTTTTGCAAAGGTTCAGAAAAGTTTTTTTAAGGGCTTTAACTTCAAACTTTCAGTTTTTGCTCTGCTAAAAAAAAAAAACTGTAAATTTTCCATTTTCTATAGATTTATATTTTTTTTTCTATTTTCTTAAAAAGCTTTAAGGATAATTCTTTACAAGCGGGAAAAAAAAAAAACAAAACAAAACAACTACCGCAAAAATTCAGGCATCGATAAAAAATAAAATGGAAACAAAAACCCAAAAACGAAACAAAAAAAAATAAAACAATAAAAATTAAAAAACTGGTTCAACCTCAAAAAACGAGCCAGAACAATTAGCATTAAAACACCCCTATTGGGGCCTTCCAAGGCCAAAGGGAAACACATTAATTTTAAACTTTACTGAAAAAAAAATATAAATGTTTTTTTAACTTTTAAATAAACTTTAAAAAATTTAAAAATCAAAAAATATTAAAACATTTTGCTTTATAAATTTATTTCAGCTATATGTATAATTAAAAAAAAAAAATTGGGGGGGGGGGGGGGGGACAATGCATATTTCAATTTGATTTTTGGGTTCAAGTGAAGTTTTACACAAAATTATGTTTTTCTGGGCCTTTTGGGGGGAAACGGCAAATCAGGGGTTTTGAAAGGCCCAAAAAAACTTTATGTTAATTTTGTCTGCTCGGTTTTTTTGAGTTTGACTAGGTTATTTATTTGTTGTTAAATTTTTCTGTTCGTTTTTGGGTTTTCATTTATTATCGATGCTGATTATGTGGTTAGTTTCACGCTGGTAAAGGATTATTTTGACATTTTAAAATGTTTTTGCTCATTTTTGGTTTTAAGGGAGTTTCTTACTTTTTCTTTTGAAAAAAAAAAAAAAACTATTTTGTTTTGGGGGGAAAAACAGTTTTTTTTTTAAAATTAAACATTTCTGTTGGTTTTATATTGGGGGGACCATTTAGTCCTTTTCAGGGAAAAAAAAAGGAAAAAAAAAAAAATTTTCATAACCGTTAAAAAACAAAATAATTTTTTGTTCTCTTTTGTAAGGGGGAAATTTAATAGTTTTTTTTTGGGGCCTGCTAATTGTATGCTGGGAAAAAAAAACCCCCAAAATTTTCAGGCAAAAAAAATTTAAAACAAAACACTTAGGGGGGGGAACCCCTTTATTAAAAAATTGGGGACCACCAACAATAAATAGTGGTTTTAAAAATTTAGGTTTTTCATGACTCCTTTTAGGTTTTGGAACGTGGAAAAAATGGGAAAAAAAACTGGAAACATTCGAAAAAAAAAAAATTTGGGTTTACTTTTTCTTTTGAGTAGCTTGGATTGACATTACGCTTATTTTGATTTTTTTGGTCAAAAAAAAATTTTTTAGGCCGAAGAAAAGCCCTGAAAAGTTTGGTAAAAAAACATAATCACCCCTCAAGTCGGTCTTTTTGATTTTTTTTACTTGCTGAAGATTGCCTTATTGGGAATTAGCATAAAAAAAACACAGTGAATTTTTGCATTGAAATTTTTTCTTTAAGGGCAAAAAACAATTTTACTTTTTAAAAAAAAAAAAAACATAAAGGGGCCAAAATGGGGAGGGCGTGGGGCGTGGGGAGGGATTTTTAGTTTCCCTTCAAAATCACTTTTTCGGGGGGACTATTAAAAGGGGGGGGGGGACCATCAGCCCCTTTTTTTCCTATTTTCCAAATCGGAATTGAAAGGCCATTTTTTCGAAAGTTTTTTTCCTACGGGGACCAACCTTCTTTCGATTTTAAACCGGGGAAAAGTGCCCTGGCCTCTAAAAAACAAAAAAAAACAAAACAAAAAACCAATAAAAAAAAAAAAATTTTGGTGCTTAACAATTATTAAAACAACCCATAGGGGATTTCTCTACTATAAAAAAAAATTGTTTCAAGTGGGGCCTTCCAATTCCACTTTCGGAATTATTAAAAAAAGGGGCCACTCGGGGGGTCTTTCGATTGTCCCAAAACAAAAAAAAAAAATTTAATGATTCCTTTTTTGAGTTTTACGGAAAAAAACGGCGTTATTTAATAAAAAAAACCCCAACCGGATATGCCCCCAGGGGCATTAAAAATTTAACCAAAACCTTACCCTAAGGGGCTCCCTGTGAGGGTGGGTTGTCATCCTTCTAAGACCTAATTTTCCAGGGGAAAACTTTTTTTTTTCAAAACTACGTTTAAAACCAAAAAATGGGACTATCTCCAAACTTTTGATTTATTATTGGTTTGGGTTTTCGGAAAAAATGGTGGGCGGGGGGAAGGGTTGGGTTAGGGTGCTTCCAATCTTTGTCGGGGGGGATCTTTAAAAAAAAGGGGGGCACCAAAGGCCAAACTCCCAACTTCCTCTAATTTGGAATAGAAGCCCTTTTTCCCAAAGTTTATGACGTGGGACATCTCTTCGATTTATGGAAATGGCCCCTGGTCTAAGAAAAAAAAAAAAAAAAAAAATAAAATAAAAATAATTTACCCCATGTTGCCAAAAAACCCCATCGTTCTTATATTTAACCTTCCAGGGGGGGGGTAACATTTAAAACTAACAAAAAACCCTGTGGAATAAGGGTTGTTGGGGGGGAGTTATACCCTCTCAAAAAAAAAAACATTTTTTCTTTCTGAAAAATCAGTTACTCGAAAAAAAACAAAAAAATTGGGCTATCTTTAAAAAAAATTTTGAATTGGAATCGTGTTGGGGGACAAAAAGGGTGGGGCGTGGGAAGGGGTGTTAAAAAGGGGCTTTGCCTTTCCCAAAATAACTTTTCGGACTATTTAATAAAAGGGGCAACTAAGTTTATTTCCAATTTTCCAAATTCCGGAATGGGAGCCCCTTTTTGGAAAGTTTCTACGACAACCCTTCCTTCGATAGAAAATTTGCCCTTGGGTAATTGGAACACAAAAAAAAAAAAAAAAAAAATTAAAATTAAAATTAAATTAAAACATTGTGCAACTTGTTCTTTTACTTAGGGGGGGAACCATTCTCGATTTGCGCGCTATGGGGGACAAAAAGCAAATTTTCCTGGGAATTTGCCTTAATTGCTATTTTACCTTTAACCTATTTTTCTCGGAAAAAAAAAAAATTAGGGAAAGGAACAATGAAACAAGGAATTTTTAAAGGGTGGAAGGTAGAATTTTTTGTTTCTCAAGAAAAAAAAAAATTTTTTTTTCCTTTATCTTTCTATGAAAAACCGATATTACATGGGCGAGGCCCAAGGGGGAATGGGGGAACAGTAATTCATTTTTAAGAAAAACAAAAAAAAAAAAACAGATTAGGCCGGGGGATTGGTGACGGTTGGAAAAAGCCCCGGACAGGGTTCGGGGATATCGATACCAAAAAAAAAAAGAGAACAAAAAGAAAAAAACGGGCGGGGGGCGTATTAGGTGGGTGGGGGAAGCCCGCGCCGATAGGGAAAATCACAAAGCGGCGGGGGCGTCCAGCGCCCGTGGATTGGGGCAAAGCTCGGGCGGCGGTCGCCGCCGTTTGTTTTTGTTTCGGGCGGCGCGCGCCGGAATTTTTTGTCGCGGCTTTTCGGGGTATATCCATGGGGACGGAAAAAAAAAAAAACTGGAGGATTTAAGTAAACAATGGTTTTATAAAGTTGTTCTGGATGTGGAAGGAGGGTGACCCAACCTGGGACAAAAAACCAGCAGCGGGGGGAGTGTTAAGGTGGCCTTGTTCTGGTCACTCTGCCCTTTTTGCAGGTATATGTGTTTCAAAGCTTTTTTTTTCAAAACATTCAAAAATTAAGTTACGTTCAGGGATGGATTTTGGGGGGGGAACCCTCTTTCCAGGGGGGTGGCCCTTGTGGTCCCAATTGGTTGGGAAGTTTTATTAAGTTAAATTTGCATGTACAAAACTTTTGTTTTGGTAGGGGGAAAAAAAACCCCATATTTGGTGAGACTTCATTCATATTGTCTGTAAAATGCATGGGTTTCAATAATTTTCCCCTAATTCTTATGCCACCCATTGCAAAAAAAGTTTACTGACTTAGTGATTGTTCAGGCACAGAGGTTGGTAGTTTTCTTGCTTTTTGAGTTTCCCCTTTCTGGGATGGAAAACAAAAAAAACCCAAATTTGCTTTTGGGGGGTGGGGGGGGGGGAACCATCTTGGCTGTGTTGGCACCTTTGGTCCTATAGAAGGCTTTGAAAAAGGATTTTCTAGCAAAGGTTCAATTTAAATTATATTTTACCCCACCTCTCTTTAGGCCATAGCGGGGCCTTCGTTTTACTTTGGGTCTGGGCCTTTGGGGGATTTTGTTTCTGGTTGGAAGTTCCTTGAAACAAGTTTGTTCGTGATTTTTCTTTTCCTTTTGTGATTAAGGACTTTCAAAAGGTCGTTTCTTTTCGTTGGGATGGTTAAGGGTCTGCCTTGCTTTGGCTAAAAAAAAAACAGCTACAAAAAAAAAATTTCCCATTGAAAAAAAAGCATGGCCCTTTTTCAGATTGGAGGAAACTGCAGATTGAAAAGGGCCAAATCTTTGTTTTTATGAAGGGTGGGAAATTTCTCTTCTTGGTTAGGTCAAGCTTTGTATTTTGTGTTTCTTAGGGGGGAAATTTTCTTTAGTTTTGGAATTTTGCATCACAAAGCACAAAATTTTCCCTCTTTTTTTTGGAACTTGGTTTTTTCATAGTTGCTTTCTCTCACCTTGGTTTCCTTTGCTCGGGTTGTAATTTCTTTTTTAAAGTTGATTTCTTTTTTCCATAAATCCGTTTCTTTGGGAGTTCCCTTTAGTTTTTGGTTTAAAAAATTTTCATTTTTTTGGATATTATTCAGTGTTTTAAAAGTTGCGAGTTCCATTTGTGTGGGGGCAGTGGGGGTTCTTTGTATGTGGAAGGGCGTTTTTTTTCTTTGCTGCAAGCAAGGGTTAGGGATATCACAAAAAGAGTTTTTTTTTCAAATTTTTTGTGTTTTGCAAAAGTTTTTTACCTTGTTTTTTCCTTGTTCCGGTTGTATTATTTTTTTTAGTTTGATTTCATTGTCCATAATCTGTTTTTTGGAGTCTCCTTAAGTTTTTGTTTTAAAAAAAAAATTTTTCATGTGTTTGATATTTTATCAGTGTTTTAAGCTTGGGGGAGGGGTTTCCATTGTGGTGGGGGCAGGTCTTTGTGTATGGTGGGAAAGATTTTTTTTCTTTTCTGCTCAGCAGTTTAGGGAAATATCCTCACAAAAGAGTTTCAAAATTTTGGGTTCTGCAAATTTTTCTCCCATTTTGGCCAGTGGATAGTAGGGTCATACTATATTTGTAGGGGGTCATTCTTTTAATGGTTTTAGAATTATTAACAGTTGTTTTTTTTCAGTTTTATTTTACTCTGGATTGATATGAGATGGGGGCTTAATGGTTGAGGGGTCAAATTAAACAGGAAAGGTTATTTTAACCATGTCAACTATTATCTAGTGGGAGGGGAAGTATGGTGGGACTATTCTACCCCCAGGGTTTTTTCTGGGGGCTTTAAAAAAAGTTGAACGTGAGGGTTTCCAGGATATTTTCTTTTTCAAATTTGGGCCTGCATCTAGGTGGGTTTCTATGACAAGTTGTTGAGGAAAAAAAAAGTTTTCTTTTTAAGCGAGTGACATAAAAAATTAGGTGGTGTTTAGGTGGGAGTATTGTTTAAGTTCACCAAAGTGACATTTTTCAGGGCAGTAAAAAAATGCGGCCAGCATGGTTTATAATGTTTTTTTTTTCTTGGGTTAAGTGCAACAGGCATTTCAGTATATTTGGTTTCAGGTGCGGTGTGGGATCATACTTAATCTACTTGCTGACATCCAAAGAGGGTTGATTCTATAGGTATTATGCAAATCCAAATGGGGGACTATGGATTGAGTTGGGCATAGTTTGAGCTGTTTTGTAAAGAATCGTCCAAAGTCCTTTTAATAAATTATGGGGTCTAACAATTGGGTGTTCTGCCCGTTGGCTGGTATCAAAGACCATCTTTTCAAATATTAACAAATTTTGGCACACCCCCTGGGGACCCCAGTTTTTTTTTTTGTTGGGGTTTTGTTTGCCAAGGGTTGGTTTTGCCTGGAAAATAAAAGGATCCTCCCACCCCATAATTCCTGGATTGTAATATTTCTTTTGAGTTTTGGAACTTCTGCAATTAAATCCAATATTTACTGATTGGGGGCTGGCGGCTGTTAGTGGGGGGAACCACTTTGCTGTTGTTACTTACTGGAGGGTTTTTTTTTTTTTAGTTAAGGGCTGGTCCCAGCATTGTGTACATTTAAAAAAGTGTCCAATTTTGGGTTAAAATACTTCTTTAATTTTTTCAAGCATTTGCTTCCTTTGGTGGTTGTTCCAGTCAAGGGGCCTTATTTTTGAGGAGTCCAAAATTTTGTTTTGCTGGGGCGCTTTGAAAGTCCCATTGGTCATTTATTCAGAGAGCGTGGTCATAGGTCTTTTGTATGGGTCAGTTGTTTCAATTTTCTTTGTTTTTTAACCTCACCTGTCTTTGGGTTAGGAGGTTCCCTGTTTGAGGTGTTTGGGGTGGTTACGTTTCTTCTGTGCTGGTTAGAGTGGGGGTCTTGGAAAGTCCCGCAGCAGGGGCTTTTTTTTTGAAAAGCTAGGGATGTTCAGGTTGGAAGAATGTTTGGGAGGGAAATTTTTCTCTTTTCATATGGAAGGCCTGGGGAAAACCAATTTTGGCCCTTTTCGGTCTAAAATCTCGACTTTACCAGTGAGCTGGATGAGGGGGGGAAGTGGGGGGATTAAAATTTTCTTTTGGTTTATTTAAGTGTTTTGAAAGGGAATTTCTTTCCTTTTCTGCAAGGGTCATTAATGGGCCTTCCAACAAAAAACTTCTGGGCACTGGGAGCTTGTTTAGGATTGTCTTGGGAAATTTTAACTTCTTTTAACTTTTGTTAATTGTATTCCTTGGGGATGGGTCAGGTGTCTGGGCAGGAAATTTTTTCACCAACAAATAATTTTCATTTTTTCAGCAATTAGTTTCTTGCAGGGGGGGGGGGAACCAAAAAAAGGCTTTTTCCTCTGACTACTTTTTCAGGATTTCAATTTGTATTTTTGGAGCCGTTTGAGGCATGCCTTTTTCCAAGGCTCTTTACTTTTGGTTTAATCCAGGGGGAATGTTTACTCTTCAAAAATTTACTGGTGCTTTGTTCAAAAGCTGGTTTTTGGCTTTAAATTTAGATTTCTTACAGGAAAACATTTCCAGGGGATGTTTGTCTTACCAGAAATTTTTTTCAAACTTTCTTTTTGCCAATTGGAGGGGTCAGTAACTGTATTGGGACCTTTTCATTTGGACTCCATAGCTTTTAATTGCCTTTCCAAGATCAAACCAAGAAAAAAAAACAATGTTGGCAGAGAAAAGGATTGCTGGAGGATGTGGGGGGGACAGCAGTTTTCTGGGAAGGCTTAAAAAAAAAATTGTTTATTTTTCAGCTTTGGAAGTTTGGAAGTGGTCCAGGGGGGAAAGGGGAATAAAAAAGGAGGCAAGGGTCTATTTTAAGTGGGTTGAGAAAGGGTCTGATTTTCTTTTGCAATTTGGCCTACTTCCCGGGGGCCCACCTTATCTTTGTCTTGGGACGGAATTTCATCTCCCCAAGGTTTTCTTTTGAGGTTTTGCTGGGCAAAAAAACGCCTTGAGTTTTTTTGTCGAAAAATAGGGACGGTTTTTTTAAAGCAGTAGCAATACTTTTCTCGGGGGCAATTTCCCTCTTGGTTTTTTGGGAAAAAGGGGACAGTTTTCCACGTTGCCTTCATGCAAAGCACTGCCCAAAGTCCCAGGGGTCAACTGAATTGAAGGGGGAGTCTTGGCCAAAAGTAAGAGGTGTAAGGCAGGAAAAAAAAAAAGGCTTTTTGGACCCAAAATTGGAGGGGGACAACCACAAAAAACAAAAATTGCCACTGGTCTCATTGTTGCCAGCCAAACACAAAAAAAAACAAAAACAAAACAAACTGGCGGCGCTTTGCCAGACGTTTTCGGGCAATTTTCTGTTCTTCTTCAAAAAGAGGCTTCCAGGGGATTGCAGGAATGGGTTCAGTACAGCTTCAAAAAGGGAAAACATGCACAAAAATTGGATCCTTGGTGTGTTTTGGCAGTGGGGTTCTGGTTAAACAGGTATGTTTCCTTCGAATCTGGGTTGTTATTTTTCATGTCTTCTCTTTTTAAAAATTCCTTTGTCCTAGTGGGGGAAAAAAAAGTATGGTAAACAAAAACTGGAAGGGGGGACTTGTGGGGAACAGGGGATACTGCAAGAAAAAATTGCTTTAAACGGCTGGGAATAGGAAGGGGATACAGGGAAAAAGAGAGGGACCCAAAGTTGAGGACTGTTGGCCACCCACTATTAAATTTAAGGGGGGGGGGGAAAACATTTTAAAAAGTTTGACTTCAAGGGATTTTACCTTTTCGGAGTATTAATGGCCCTGGGGACACCCAAACCTTAACGATTGCCCACTGATTACTGCTGCAACCCATTTCATAGTCCTTGACCCAAAACCCATCTTTGTTTCAAGGAATTAAAAGGAACCAAGGGCTTTTCGAGAAAAAATTTTACCAGAATTGGATGAAAGCCCCCAGGTACCTTGCCCAGGGGGGTTCAAAAAATCAGGGAAAAAACACTGGGGGTTAAAACAAAACCCAAAGGGGGGGGAAGTCATCATTGCAGGTTTTCCCTTTGGAAAAAAAGGTTGTAAAGCAGGGGGGACACAAAAAAAACAGGAACAGTGCTTTTCAAGGTAAATTCAAACACCCCACGTTTTCAGCAGCAAGCCAACCCAAAAAAATTCAAAAAAGCCACATCATCAAAAACAAAAAAAAGTTTTGGCAATTTGGAACTTGCGGTTTAACTCGTCCACAATTTAAGGGACTGACTTGGGGAAAAGAAGCTCCCTGGGGATTTGCGGGCGATACTTACATTCTGATGATGGGAAGGAAACAGATTATGTAGGCATTTCGGTTGCGGGGGAAAAGAGATGGTTTTCTTCCAGGGGAAAAAAACAATTGGTTTCCAACCCGTTGGTTTGGCCCTCCAGGGGGCCAGGTAGTGCTCAGAACGTTGCCATCATTTGCGTAGGGATAAAGAGTTCGGGGACTCCAAGACCGAAAATGGGAACTGGGAACTTTCCGTTTTTCGGTAACCACGAAAAGGGGAAAGGCTGGTTGCTGACCACAAAATATTTTTTACCTTTCCTTCAAAACAACAGTAACTGGGTCGCCACACACTTCTGGCGATTTCTTTGGGAAAAAAAACCTTCTTCTTTTTTCCTTTTTGGGCGGGCCGCTGGGCTTAGGGTGGTTGCAACTGGATATTGTCCTGCCTTTTTTCTTCTGAGGGGGGACAGAAATTTGAAAAGCTTTTCAAGCTTGATAGGGGCATTTTTCTATGAAAAAAAAAAAAATGTGCCTTGTTGGTGGAAGCGTGTGGGGAAGCACTCTTTATTTGCCATTTCCTTTTACTTGTTCCGAAAGGTTTTTGGGGTGAAACTAGATCCCCAAAGCGCTAGTGGGGGCAAACCTTTGCAGGCTGTTCCTCTGGGCGAGAAAAAAAAAAAACAAGAAAACCGGGCCAAAAAATCTGCCAAAAAAAAAAGTAGGTGTTCCTCAAGGGGATGGAGACTAGGGGGGCCAAACAACTGATACGAGCACGGCAAGTTAACTAAAAAAAACTTTAGCTTCCGTTTTTCCGGAGTTTGGAAAGAAAAAAAAAATGTAGAGAAAAAAAAAAAAAACAAAACCTGGAGGGTCCAAGGGGGGGCTCTGTTTTTCAGGGCAAAAAGGGCACCAAGGTTCAGAATTTGCATCGGAGGGACTGGATGATTGTGACAAAAACGGGGGGGGGGGGGGGACCGATGTTTTCAATTTCGGCAAAATGACAACAATACGGGGGTTTTGGGTTTTTGCAGGTTTGTGGGTTCGTGGTTGGTTCCAGTGTGTGTTTCTTCAAAAGGGGCCTTAAATTTTGATGGCTCCAATTGCCCCTCCAAGGGGATCTAAAGGTTTTGTAGATTGGGGAAAATGGCTTCTTTTGGCAGGGACGTCTCAGATAAAAAAACGCCATGTCAGAAAAAAACCATTCCCTGGGTCTGCTTGGGTTTGCGAAAACAAACGGGGGGGGAACCGAAATTATCACACTTTCCTTTCCCATGTTTGAAAAAGTCGATTCTTTTCTCTTATCCAAAGTCCCGGAAAATTGAAAAACTGAACCAAATCTGCACCATCCTTTTCTTATTTAAAAACCTTTTTACCTTCCAAGTGCCCATTAAAAAATCTTAAAATTTTACTAATGGCTAAGTCAGGGTAAAAAACATGGGGTCCACCTAATTGGGACAAATCCAGGGGTTAAAACCCCCAGTTGTTTTCCAACCTGGGGTGGACCTGCCATAGTAAAAAAAATTACGGAATTAATGGATTATTTTTAAATTACGAAAAAAAACAACAATTAGTAAATTGCATAAAAAAAAAGGGCAAATTGCACAAACGTTTATCTAACAAAATGCCAAATTAGGGATTTAGTGTGTGGGGGGGGAGTATATTTTTTAAGGGGTTTGTTGGTCTTTACCAGGTTAATTTTTTTATTTGGGGACTAAAGTTTTCGGGGGGAAACTGGGTCAAAAAAGTTTTTCGAAGGGTGGGGGGTTTAAAAAAACAGGGTTAGGCCCCCCCCCCTGGGATTACGGGGGGCCCTTGGTTATTTACAAGGCACCTTTTTAAATTTTAGAGGGAAAGTTGTTGGGAGGCCTGGTTTTTGGCGGCTGTTGGTGATAAGTTGGGATAGTTTTCTTTGGGGAGGCATAGTGGTTGTTGGGCGAGGCCTGTTCAGGGGACGCCCTTTGCGTGTATGGAGAATTTTGTTGTTTTCTGTTTCCTGGTTATTTGTTTATTTCACTTGGGGGGGGGGGGGGACTTGTAAATAGGGGTTGGTGGTGGAATTTTTCTGGTTTTAACGGGTCTGTTTTTTGGGAAAAAAAAATTTGAGGATAAGCGCCATTTTGTTTCCAAAGTTTTTCCTTTTACAACACTGATTTTTCAATAAAAAAAAAAACTTATATTTTGGCCCATTTTCCTCAAAAAGGGGGGGGGGACAGGGGGGGCCCCTTCCAAGGAAGGCCTTTTGGGACCCAAAGTCAAGGGCCCTGGGGGGTATATTTAAAAGAATTTTTTAAGGAAAAAAAGCGTTGGTTTTCGTAAAAAAAACTGACAAAAAAAAAAACGGGGTTCCACAAACAGAATTGGCGGAAACCAACCACTTGAGCCAAAAGGGGCTAGTTGCCCTTTTTTTTATTAGTTGAAAGTTAATGGGAAGGGGCAAAACTAAACCCCCCCCTCTCAACGGCCCCACCATTTCCCCAAACCCACATCCAATCAAAAAAAATTTTGGAAGTTATTTATTTTGTTTTAAAAAAAAAACTTAGTTAAAAAAGTTCTGGAAAAAAATTAAGTTTTCTTTTTTTAGGGGAATGAACCAACCGGTCCAGGAGGCCCTTAGGGCAAAAAGGGTTGTAAAGTTATTACCTGGGTGGGCATTAAAGGTTTTTTTTTGTATTAAGGAAAAAGGGTTCTTGTGTGAGAAAAAAAAAATTGTTTTTCGTTAGAAAAATTTCTTTTTAAAAAATGTTTTCAATTATAAACTTTAAAAGGAAAACAAAAAAAAAAAAACTTAATTAAAAAAAGATTTTTTAAGGGAAATTAATATCAGGCCATACGTATATTAAAAAACTGGACAACGGGCACCCAATTTCTTTTTCAGTAAAATTCATTTGAATTCTTTGTCAGTAAAAGTTACAAAAAAAAAATGAAATTCTGGCTTTTGAAAGGCATAGGGGTTTACAAAAAAAAACCCTTGCTTTCAGATTTAAATTTCTGGGGCCTAGTTTTTGGATTTTGGGACCTTTATTTTAAATTTTCTGTTTGTTGGGTTAATTTATTATGATTTTACTGATTTTGGTTGTAGCTATGTATTTGGCTTTGTAGGGGGATTAATTTTTGAATGTCTTATTTTTTTGTAACATTTTTTGGGTTAATGGGAGTTCTTTGTTTTTTTTTTTGGGAAAAAAAAAAAACTTATTGTGCAAAAAAAAAAAGTTTTTTTTTGGATTTTAATTTAAAGAGTCAAAACTGAATTTAGTGTTTATTAAATTTGGGGCATGTAAAACGATGTCATTTAAAAAAAAGAAAAGGGAGGTTGCCATTCATTTGTTTTGGGGAAAAATGCAGGAAGGAGAGGCGGAGTGAGCGTGAAAGAAAAAACGTATTGGTTACCGGGCCGGGCTTAAAAAAATGGCGGGGGAAAAAAGTGGACTCAAAACAAAATTACTGGCACTTCCCCGCCAAAAAAAAACCATCAACTTGGGGAATTAGAAAAAGTTTTAATTTTTGGGATTTGGATTTGGGTTTTTTTTTCTTTTTTTTTTTTTTTTTTTTTTTGGTTTTTTTTTTTTGTTTTTTTTTTTTGTTTTTTTAATGATAAAAAGGAAAAGGGACTTGGGAAATTAACAGAAGGGGAGGGGGACAATGGATTTTCTGAATAATCAGATGATTTAACTTTTTGGGAGAGTCCAAAGGGGTGGGAAAAAAGGGGACTAATTGGGTTAGTTCATTTATACCCTTTGATATTAAAACTTTTTTTGGGAAACTTGGAAAAAACTGGTTTTTTCCAAGTAAATTGAAAAAAAAAAAAAAAAAAGTATAAAAAAACCATTTAATCGTTATTTATCAAACAGAAAATAATCTAAAAAAAAAAGGGTAAGCCCTTTTTTGTTTTTTTTCCAGCCACTAGTGTAAAAATTTTAGTATTTTTTGTCGAAACCTGTTTAAAAAGGGGTTCAGAAAAAAAACAAAATTTAAGGGACTCCAATCAAGATTTCCCAAAAAAAAAAAATAATCCGTCCCTGAAGGGCCCTACCCCAGAAAAAACAGAGAGGGGACAGGGGGGGACGAAAAACCCCACTGAATAGTGGATAATTTTTCTTATAGAATACCGAAAAAAGAAAAATTAGCCAGGAAAAAAATTTGTGGAAAAAAGCATTTTAGGGAAAATAAAAAAAAAAAACAAACATATTTTTTTCGCAGGTGTTTAGGCAATTATAGAAATATTGGGAAAATATGGGCATAAATTGAAAATCTATTTTATGGTAATTGTTTTGAAAAAATGAAACCCATTATTCCCAAAAAAAAAAATTTACAGTTGCAAATGTTGCTAGGGATTAGTTCAAAGTAAAAAACAAACCCTAAAAAAAGGGGATTGGCTGTATCAAAAAAAGCTTGCAATAAAATGATGTTTTTGGCAATTAAATAAAATCCCAAGTTTCATTTTTGTTATTTTAAAAAATTGTTTTGTTTTTAAATTCCAGTTTAATTTTTGTTTAGTTTTTTCATGGAAAGGAAAAAGCTACCTATTGGTTATTTGCTTAAAAAGTTTCATTTGTATCTTTTCCTTATACTTTAATGTTTAAGTTAATTTTTGGGTTAATAAATGGGTGTTTTTTTTTAAAATTCAAGTTTTTTTTTTTCCTTATGCTGAAAAAAAATGGGGCCTTTGGGTTGGGGGCATACGGGCGCGAAAAAATATTCGTTGGATTTTTTTTCTTTTTTTGGCTTTAAAATTTCGTCTTCATTAGAGGAACCCTTTTTTGTTGAGCTGGGAAAAAGGAAAAAGTGGCTTTTTGTTTTGTTATCTATACTTAATTTCTATTTTTTATTATTTTTATATTATTAATATAATATATAATATTATATTATATATTATATCTTGATAAATATATAATTTAATATTTATTCAATTTATTCTTTATAATATATTTAGATTATTTATTATATATTATATAATATTAATATATATATTAAATTTAATATAAAATATAAATTTATAATTTTTGTTTCCTTTTTGGTTTTTTTTTTCAAAATAATAATAAGGAAAAACAAGAGTAAAAAAACCCTATAAAAAAAAAAAAAAATACAAAACAAATAAAAACAGTTTAATCGGGGGTTTATGTTTATGGGTTTCCAACATAGGAGGGACGGGGGGGGGGGTTGTTAAAAAAAATTTTACGTTATTCACTTTAAAAAAAAAAACAATTGTCATTTTTCCTATTTTCCTCGAAAAAAAAAAACTAGAGGACCTTTTTTGGTGGCTGGAAAGTGGGGAAAAAAGCTTTTGTTAAATTATAATACTTAAAATTTTATAAATTTTTTGTAGTAGGTTTACAAAAAAAAAGCTGCTTTAGACTCAAATATTCTGCAAAAAGGGGACCAATATTTGGATTGGGGAACAAAAAATTCAAAATTCCGGGGGAATGGGCTGGCGGGGAAAAAAATTGATTTTTTTATGGGTTTGTTGGGTTTTTGGCTGGTAGATTCAAAAAATCATTTTTTTCTTTCTCATGTGGGGAAAAATAATAAACAAAAACTTTGCAATTTTTTTGAATTTTTTTTTTCAATTCATTTGTTAAATGATTGGAGTTTTTGTTGAGGGAAAAAGTTTACCCCAAATTTGTGGTAAAGCAGGGGGGCATATCTATCACAAAAAGTTTTTCTTCATTGGGGGTAATTTTTTGGTTTCATTTTCAATTCCAAAGTCAAAAACAAAAAGTAAGGGTTGTTATTTAATTGAAAATAAAAAAAAAAAAAAAAAAAAAAAAAAAAACAAAACCCATCAGAAAATTTTCAAAAATCCTTAAGGTTGGGATGGGAGGCAATAACAACAAAACTCTGGATTTCCTTCCCACCCCCAACCCCCAAATGGCACGCAAAATTAATTTTTATATCTTTTTTTAAAGGTATGTTTTTTGCTTAATTATTATTTTTTTTCCTTGGGATTGCATCATTGGCTGTTGGGTTGATTCTGGTTTCCCTTTCATTACAAATTGTTTGTTTTGGGCAATTGGCATTAATTAAGTAAACCCATTGAAAAAATTATAAACGTATTACTGGCACTTAGGGGGGGGTGGACCATTTAAAGGTCAAAACCAAAGCGGGTTTTTTTTGCTGGATCTTCCGTTTTTTTCGGGGGCCCCGTCCAGCCAGGGCCAAGTGTGAAATGGGGGGGGGGCTGGGGCCAGCAATCATGGTGCTTCAGCACCACCCTCCTTTGCTTACTTTTTCCCCAGATTTTTCCAGGTTTACTATTTACGGGGAGGCTTGGGCGGACTCTGGGGGATAAAAGATTATTGGGAAAAGTCCCAACACCACTGGACCCGGTCCCCAGAAACCCAAAAGGGGGGGGGGGGGGACTGGCCCACGCCCAGGAATCGAGCCCCGATACACCCCTTGGGGGGACGGAAGGGGGGGAAAAATTTTTTCAAAAAACTAAAGCGCACGTCCCCAAACTTAGCCGGACGGCTTATTGCCCATTTTAAATATTTTAGCAAAAATAGTATTGGGAACTTTGGGGGGGAACCAATTTGTTTTTTTGGGAGGGGTGAGGGGTGTTTTTCCCACTTCAGATTGTTGAAGCTGGTCCAAGTTTGGCAAAGTTAAAGTAAGGTTTCAACTAAAAAGGGTTAAATTTGAAGTTTTGTGAATTTAAATATTTTTTTTAAATTTCATTTTTGTTGAATTTTTAAAATAATTTGAGGATAATGGGGGGGAAATAAAACTGAAGGGGCAAAAATATTTTAGGGTTCTGGGGGGCCATAAGTGGGGTAAATACACACAGAACTTTTCCAGTTAAATCTAGTTTAAAAAAAAACTAGGAAAAACCAAATGGGCCTAATTTGGGTTGTTTTTTTAAAAATTTGTTGTTTTTTAAACTTTGTTTAATTTTTAAGGAAAAAAATTTGGTTGTTTTCCCATTTTTGGGGGCCAGATAGCAGAGAAAAAGGGCAAAATTACCAGGTTTTTGAATTTTTGGTAGGGAACTTACTTTTAAAAAAATTTTTTACTTAAAAAAAAAAAAATTATTGGAGGCCTTGTTTACCTGGGGGGGGGGAAAAAGTGGGGTTAAAATTTTTACCCCACATTATATGAATATCGGCAGAGGCTTAAAAAAAAAAAACATTTTTGTTTTTTCAAGATTAATTCTTTTTTTTACCATCTTTATTTAGGGTTTTAAAAAACAATTCATTTTTTAATTTGGATTTCTTTCTTTTTGGAATTCCCATCGTCACCAAAAAAAAAATCAGGTAGGGAACAAGAAGCAAAAACGGCTAAATTTTATAGACTTTGAAAAGTATTCAATTTTTGTTGTTAAACTACTTAAAAATTTTAGTCCTATTGGGGTTTGGTAAATTTAGTAAATAAAACGGGGATTTCAAAACATAATTCAGGCCACAAGGGTGGAATAACATAATTTTTTTTCATAACAAATTTCCAGGGATTATGCATTGCTACATCTTTTAGATTGGTTATACAAAGAAATGGTCTTTTTTATCAGCCTTTAATTGGTTTTGATTTCGAAAGTGAAGCATTTTAAAATTTAATTTGGCACATGTGCTTTTATTGGGAGTTTTTATTTTTTTTTTTTGTAATTCATAAAAAAAAAACATTCAACAAAAAGGGCCCTTTCCATTTGGAAAGAACTTTTAAAAAGCATTGGGATCTAACGGGGACAAGGTTTTTGCAAAGCTTAAACTTGCAACAATTTTATTCCTCAAGGGGAAACGTGTTGCTTTTTTCAAAGTTAATAAAAAGTCTGTATTCTTTTGCAATTTTTTTACTATAAGGGAAAAGCTTGTTCAAATAACCTAATAATCTGTTGATTTTGGAACCTTTTCATGGGGCCTGTCCCCTTCTCCTAAGAAAACAAAAAACAAACAGAAAAGGGAAAAACACGATATTTCTGGAGTATTTTTTCAAATCGTTGAAAAAAAAAAAAAGCAGGCTGAAAACCAAAGCTATAAAAAAACAAAAAAAAAACAACAGTGTTTTCTGGCCCTAAGGTCTAGGGGGGGGAAAAAATTGACTTCTTTGATTTTTATTTTCCTAGGTAATAGGGAATTCATTGATCAGCCGGGGAGGGGGTTTATGATTCCGGTAAAAAAAACCAACTGGATCATAAAAAAAACCTTTCCTTTGTTTACGCTAAAAAATAAAAAGAGATTAAAAATATAAAAAAAAAAAAAAAATAATTTGTTGCTTTCTTTGGGCCTTGTTCTGTGGAAGGAGTTGGAAAACTTGCACTTTTCCAATTGTTGTGTTGGGATTAAAGTTGATTTTTGGCAAATTTGCTTGGAAGGAAGTTTCCATTTGCAACTTATGTTTATTTTAGGAACAACTTGGTGGCCCTCTTTTACTTTATTGCTGTGGTAATTCTGGGAAGTTACTATTTTCCGAGTAATTGTTGGATTTTTAGTAATTTTAATTGTTCTTTTATGGAGTGGCCAAATTTAAGGGGTCGTGTTCCCAGGGATTAAAAATAATTATTGGGGGAGTTTACCGGAAAAAAAACTTTTTCACATAATTTGGGCTGGGACTATGGGAACCAATTTTCCTGAGATTTTATTAAAAAAAAATAGTAAAGTTAATCCATTAAAAAATTAATTTTGTGACAAAAACAAAAAAAGGAAAGCCTTGCTTTGGGGCTTTAGTAAAAAAATTTGAAAAGTTTCTTTCTTTGTCTTCTTACTGCTCGATTAAAATTTCCTCCCTTCAGTTAAAATAACAACAAAAAGAAAGGAAAACAATGGCAAAAAAACTGGATAAAAAAAAAAGGGCATGGGGAGTTGTTTTGGAGGTTAAGGGGCTGTTTTTCCTACCCAACCAAAAATGGTCTAGTAAAATTTTGCATTTAATTTTGCCGGTTTTTTGGAGGACAAAAAAAAAAAAAAAAAAACCCCCGTTTCTTCTTGGTAGAAGAAAAAAATTTTCTTCCCCCACTTTTTTCTGGCTTTTTTGGGCTGGCATTAAAACAATACAATAATTAAAAAAAAAAAAACAAAATTTCTACTTCAAAGAGGTTCTTTTTGTGGGAATAAAGCCACAATTTTTTATCTGGAGGGGACTTAGTTTCTGGTTTTCCTTTTATTTTAAAAAAACATTTAGGTTTTTTTAAAACCCCCAAAAAAATTTAACCTAGAATTTCTTTTTTTCCATAATCTAATTTAAAATGTTTTTTATTTTCCTTCTCTCTTTTTATAATTTTGTTAAAAAAAAAAAAAATAAAATAAAAAGAAAAAGCAAAGATATTTTTTATTGGTAATTTTGGGGCTGAGGAAGTTTTTTTCGAGTGTTTTCTTATGGGGAGCGGTTTTTGTTAAAAAAAAAAAACCAAAAGATGCAGTAGATTAGCATTTTTTAAGTAAAAAAATATGCACTTTGGCATGTTATAAAATGAGAAGGGGGGGGAGTAGTCAATTCTTTTGGGGTGGGACTTGTCCAGTTAAAAAAAGATAGGAGCGGGGGGCCAGGGAAAAATTTAAGTGATAAGGGGTAAAGAGTTTAAAAAGGAGGGAGGGCGGAAACATTTGAGGATGTTTTGCTTTAAAAACCGAGATGTAGAGTTGCAGGGAAAAACTTTAAATTGAAGGTAAAATTGAAAAAAAAAAAGTTTGTGATTTTTAAACCTTGGGGGATGTGAAACGGGGCCCCAAGATTTGTTTGGTGGAAGGAATAAAGCAAAAAAACAGTACTAAAAGGGATAAAAAAAAAATTTTAATTTCAAGGTTTAAAATGAGTTTCTTCAAAATTAAAATGGTGGCCCCTCTTGAGGTTAAGGAAAATGTGGGGGACTGAAGATTATTTGGAAATATGAATTTTTGAAAAAAATGGGGGCAGTACCTAAAACGATTTTAGGGGAAAACCCTTAAATTAAAAAAAAAAAAAAAAAACCACTGTATAAGAAAAAAAGGTTTAAATAAAGAGTGGGGGTGTTTCGTAATTAAATCGAGGGGCATTTTAGTTTCTGGTCTCTTTTAAGGTAGATATTACTTTAGTTAATTTAGTAAGTTTAAGTAAAAATTTAACCCCGTGTTTTAAATCAAGGGACTTGGAGGGATGGCTGTAGGACCAAAGTGTTTAAGGGAGGAATAAAAAAAAACCCTTGCGGTTTTAGAAAAAAAAAGATAGAGGGATTGTTGTTGGGGACCCCCAAAAAGGGGTGTTTTTTTTACCTTCTTTAAGGACCTTAGTTGCCAAAAAAAAAACCACCTTTGGGTTCCTCAGTTAATAAGGGAATTTGGAGGGCAAAGGCAATTCCAATGTTGTTTGATAGAAAGGAGCTTTTATTGAAGAATTATCATTTTTGTAGGTATTACCAAATGAAAAAAATACATTAAAAGTGATTCAGGGGTGCTATGTACGAGAATTAAAAAAAAAAAAAAAACAAAAAAAAACCAACTGTGCGATTAAGGGAATTTTGAGGTTAGCAAGCTTGATTTTTATAAATTTAAAATTTTCAGGAGGTTGGAGGCAGGGGTTTTTCGTTTTCTATCCCCTATATTGGATCATTTTGTTGGGAACTTGGTCTTAAGGAGCAACATGAAAAAGGGGGGGGGGGGGGGGGAACAATGGGAGAACCGTGGAAAATCAAAAATGGGGAGGAAAAAAAAAAAAAAAAACTTCTTCCTGGGGACTTTAAGGAATTTAATTCTGAGATTTTCCCACGATCCCTAAGATGGGAAAAAGTGCGAAACAAAAAATGAATGGAAAAAAAATTTAGAGGTTTTTTGCCGAGTTTCAGGGTGCCAGAAAATAGCTTGAAAAATAAGTTAAGGGAAGCGAAGTCCCCACTAAGGGGGGGGGGGCAGGAACAAATAAGTTTGAAGATTGGGAAAGGGTGGGGACTTTTTCGGTACGAAATTAAGATAGGATCAGGTCGGCTTCCACCTTACCCTTGGGTTAAATATTTTATTTTAAAGCAAAAGGGGGGGGATGGTGGAAAAAGGCAGTGGAAAGATTTAAAGGTAGAATAGCCAAGGCTCCAAGGGGGGTGTTTTTTTCACAGGTTAAAAAAAAAGGTTTGGGGAAAAGGAATTTGGAGATAAAGTCTTTACAAAACCAAGTTAGGGGAAAAAAATATTGGATGTTTTACAGTGTATTGGAACAGTGGAATTCAAAAAATATTGGCTTCTGACAAGCATGGTGGGGCCGCTCTGGAAAAAAGCAGGGATTGGAAGGGAAATTTACTAGATGTTTTTCCAGAGGGAAAAATTGGCCTACGGAATGTTCTGGGTATTAGGCTGGGGACCTGACCATACTGTTTCAAAAAAACCAATTAGGGGGCTGTACGAAAAAAATTGTAGTTTCAGGGTTCCGCTTTTCTAGGGGGCTATAATTTGGAAAAGAAAAAAAAAACTTTTTGAGCTAGGCTTAGGGGGGGCCCCACCGTTTCCTGCAATTAAACAGGTGGAGGGGGGGACCCCAAGATGCCCGAACGATTTTGTCATTTTTTCGGCCAAAAAAAAAAAAACCGTCTAGGGACTGAACGGAAAGCAGGTCAGTCCCATGTATAGGGTGGGAGGGAGGATTGGTTCCATTAAGATAAAAGGAAACTTAAAGAAATGGGGGAAAACTTTTCTGGGGAAGGTTGTTAAAAAAGGATGGAGGGCTTTTGAAAAGATGGGATGGAGGAGGGGAGTGGCGTATATGTTTTGCTTAAGGGGGGCCTTTGTTGGGCTTTTCGCGGTGAGGTTGTGGTAGTTCGGTAAGTTTTAGCAATTTCTGGGAAAACTGGGGGGGGACTGGAAATTTCAATTCTAAAAAACAAACTTTACGGCCAAAGTTAATTGGAAAGGGTCAAGTAGGATTAATTAGGTTGTTTTACCCTTAGGGGAGAAAAAAGGGAAATGTGTAAGTTGAAAAAAAGGGACATTAATTTGCATTTTTAAAAGGCTAAGAATAGAAATTCTTGCAAAAACACCTTTCAAAAATAGCTTTGGAAGGGATATGGGAAAATTTCATTGGCACTGTTAGAAAAAAAAAAAACATTTGGGGGAATGGGGTTGTTCTAGTGGGAAATTGGACACTATTTTTTTTTCTGAGGGGGAGGGGGGGGGGGTAGGGGGAAAGGGGGGAACTAAGGGCAATTTTGTTTTTTCCAATCCCATTAAAAAAAGAATTATTGTTTTTGTTCCCTTTAGGAAATCAAGGGGGAACTTAAAAATGATGTATGGGTTTTTAAAGTTGCGGAAGCGGGGTCGGACCAAAGGTTATTTGTGCTTGCCAGGTTCCAAAAAAAACAATGTTTTTTAAGTGGAAAAGAAAAAAAAAACTTTATTGTTTGGGTACGGTGGAAACAATTTCTCAGGGGAATTTCTTTTGGTTCATTAAAAATTAAAAAAAAAGGGTTTTAAGGGGAATATTTATCTGGGAGAGAGGGCAAAAGTGGATGCTGAATTTTTTGGGCTTTGAGGGAAAGGATTATTAGCTTAAGGGGGCAAAAAACCATTTAAAAAAAAAAAAGAAAACCATTTTCACGGGGGGGTTAATCGAAAAATTGGGGCCCTAGGCAATATTCGTGGAAAACTAAAATTATGGGAAATTGGGTTTAAAAGAGGGATTTCAGTTGAAAAAAAAAAAAAAAAAAAACCTTGTTGGGGAATTATCTATTGGAAAGGGGAAGGGAGGTCCAAGTAAAGGGTTTTTTTTTTTTTAGGTTTTTGGTTTAGAAGGGAGCAAGGAAAAAAGTCCTACTAAAAACTGGAAAATTTAAATTCTAATTTTCAAGGGGCAATAATACTTGTATCGGAAAATAACTTTGTTTAAAATTATTCCAAATAACTGGTTTTGCAAAAAGGCAAGGAAAAAACTATGGGACCTCAACTAAAAGGGAAAAAGTTATTTTCATTAGCGGGGAAAAACAATAACAAAAAAAACACAAAAAAAAAAAGTTTTTTTAGTTTTTTGTTGTTTTTTGGCACTTTTTTGAAAAAATTTTAATTTGTGCATTCTTTAAAAAATTTTTCTTTTTTAAAGGCTGCATAACAAAGAAGAGTAGTGTCATTGATGCAAAGTGGAAATTTCTGCAAGCCTCAGTATTGGAAGCAAAAAAACCCCACGGCCCGCCGAATTAAAAAATCAAAGCAAAAAAAAACAAAAAAACGAATTTTTGGTGTTGGTGAATGGGAATTTTCAAGGGAAGGGGGGACCGTTGAAAACCCCCACTTTAAAAAAATATGGGCTAAAAAAATGTGTGAAAAAAAACCATTTGATATGGATAACCTTGGGTTTATTTTTTGGAAGTTGTTTTGGGATTTTCCTTTATACTTGTTAATTTTGGTTATCTTTGCAAACCGAAAGACAAAGATGATTATTATTAATTGCAGCGGTTCTCAAAAAAACATTTTAGGGGAACACACTGTCCCTTTTTTACCCACAATAACGGTTTTTAGTAACCCTTCTCAGCTTAACCGGTTTACTAAGTAAAAACTATAAGCTAAACAATAAAAGGGAAAAAAAACTTGCCAGGCCTAGACTTAACAAAGCTTGCTTTATTTTTTTTTTTTTTTTTTTGGGGCCGGACCGGCGTTTTAAAAACCCCCTAAAAGTTTTTTGGTTTACCCCCCAAAGGGGGTAACGCGTACCCACAGTTTTCAGAAAAAAAAAAAAAAAAACCGCTGTATTATTGGATTCCATAATTTCAAGGATCCATACCATTTTTCACTGAGAGACACTTCTTGAATATTACTGGGGAACCTTTTCCCTTAGAGAATATTTTGGAAAGTGCTTAAAAAAAAAAAAATTTAAGAAAAACAAGGCACGTTTTTTCTGGGGGGGAACGATTTTTTCGTTGATTCCAAAAAAAAAAAAATGGGGCAAAAATTTGTCAGAGAATTGAATTTGGGAATAAAAGCTTTTTTGGGAATTTCATTCGTCGGGGACGAAAAACAGGAACTTTCAAAACGAAAAAACCAGAAAAATTTTTACTTACTTCAATGGGCTTTCCTAAACCTCAATGGCCTCAGGTCTTACGCTTTAAAAGCTTGGACATCTTTTCTCCACAAATTTCTATTTTTTTAAAAACAATAAAAAGGACTTTTAAGCGTAAAAAAGGAGCAAGGCGTGAAGGAGGGGTACAGCCCCTTTTATATAACGGGAAATGGATTTTTTCTGGTTCGTTTTTTAAGTTTTTATGCTTAACTTTTTCTTTTCTTTCGCTTTACCATACTTTCAGTTAAAAAAAAAAATCAGGTTTAAAGCGCAGACTACTAATGGTATTTTTGTCCTTTCCTAGTCCCTAAAAAGGGAACTTTATTCTCCGGGGGGGGGACTATGAAAAAAAAGTATTTTGCGGGCTACAAAAAAATTATTTAACATTTCCATAAAAACATTTTATTATTAAAAATTTATTTTCAGTGTGAAAATCTGTTTAAATAAAATTTGCTTTTAAATTTCATTCAAAAATTTGGAGGTTCTATACATAAAATCATTTCCCCACGCTGGAATTTCCCTAGGTCTTAAATTTATTTTTTTTGGCCATTTCGTTTTCCTCATTCGAAAGGGGTCGTTGTCAGTTTGGGCCAGTTTAATTTAATTAATTGAGAAAATACCTTTTATTGTTTACTATAATTATTTTCCATCTCTTTTAATTTTTTGTTGGTAGAAAAGGCTGAAGATGATGGGCAATTTTCAGGTGGGGGATTTTTTTACTCGGAAAAAAACGAATCAAAGAAAAAAACTTTCTAATTCTTAATCTATATTCAAGGAGTGATATTTCCAACAGCTATCCTGTTGTATTGCAATCCAGGGGTGTAAAAACGGGGTCCAACTTTCGTTCAAATTTTTTTCTGGGGGACTTCCGGGACTTCCAGGGAAATTCTGATGGCAAACGGGGAAGAAGGTAATAATTTTTAAAACTTAATTTTAGTGTTTTCCTAATTGGGGTTTGATAAAAGAAAAGTCTTTTTTGGCAAAAGTGTTTTTATTGTAAGGTTTTATTTTTTACAGTAAAAAAAAAAAAAACTATCCTCCTGCATAAACATAAAAAAAAGGGTATTTTTCCTTTTTTTTTAAAGTGTATAATAAGGGAATTTACCTTAAGGTTTTCTGTGGGACCACTGCTAAGTTGTGATTTTTCGAATTTTAATTGGTAATTAATCCAAAAATTTAAATTCAAATTGTGGAAAGGGCATCAAACAAAATGTGAAGATTAAAAAAGTTATTTTCGTTGAGTCTTATTTATTTTAAACATAAAAAACTAAACAACTTTTCTTTCAAGAAAAAAAAAATTAAAAAAAAAAAAAAAAAACCCCAAGTTTAATGGCGGCTGGGCAAAGTGGAAAAAGATTTTTTTTTAATTTTTTTCGCCGTTTTTTTTTTTTTCCTGCCCCCCAAAAAGCACCAAAAAAAAATTTACTTGGTCCGGGACTGTATGGCTACTAAAAACAAAAAAACACTTTTTACCACAACTTCGACCGAAAAGGGGGGAAACCCCATAAGGGCCGGCCTGAGGGCACAAAACCCCAGCTAAACAAAACACGGCTCCTCGTCATTTTACTTAATTTAATATTCAAACCTCTTCTTTACACCCTCCACAGGAAAAGTTCCCCATTTTTCCTTAAAAATTCGGTTCCCTTTTTATTGGGGGGGGTGGGGAAAACATCCCCTCCCCTCAAATCGTGGACGGACTTTTTTGCTGGGGGTCGTTAGGGCCTAGGGACGGTTGGCCGGAAAAAAAAAAAAGTGAACCCAATCTCGGGCAATCTTTTCATCCTTTCAAATACAAAGGAAAAAAAAACACGTTGCCCTAAACCATCTCCAAAAACTTTCTTCGTTTTATCAAGCCCTTAGGAATGGGTGGGATTGAAAAAAACCTCGGCTTTTTCGTACAAGAAAGGGGGGCTACGTTTGAAATTTTTACAAGGTTTCCGTTTGAAAAGCCGGGGGTTTTACCCAGAAAAAATCTTTTGCCTGTTCATTGGGCGCTTCAACTTGGAAAAAACGGGGGGGAAAAATTATATTTAAAAATATTTTACGTTTTACAATTTCTAACAGGGGCATTTTGGGAAAAAAAAAAAATTGAAAAAAACCAAAATTACAAGTTGGTAAAATCTTGAAAAACTTTGGATTGATTAAAAAAACCAAATTAATTCATTATATATTAAATAAATCAATTGGGATTTGTTAATTTACTTTCCCAAAGGGGGGGGGGGGGGCACCATAAAGATGTTTCAAAGACAAAAACATGTTGATTGGTTTTCAGGTTAAAAAGCGCCCAAATGAAACAACAGTGGGGTTTTTAAACTTCTTACGGTGAGGCGAAGGGGGGAAAGGCGATACCCCCAAAAAACTCCCTTTTGTTGTTAGTGATTTTGGGGTCATGGTTTTCAAGCTTGATTTTGCATATTTCAATTTAAGGTTTTCCAACTCGTTTTTAGATTTATTTGTTATTTCATTTTTTATATGGGTTATTGGGGTATTGTAGGTTTGTTTGTGCATTGATTGTTTATTTTTTAAAATTATCATGGCCCGATTTTGGGTTGTCATTTTAAATTACTTCAATAAAAGCAAAAAAAAAATTATTTTGTGGTTTTCGTTTCAAGCTTTGAATTTTGCATAATTTCCAATTAAGCATTTTTTTAACTGATTAAGATTTTTACTTCATTTTATATTAATCCTTTAAATTTGTAATGTCTTTTTGCTTATGGAATTCGGTTATTTAAATTTTCTGTTTCGGGTTTTGCGGTTTCAAATTTTATTTTCTTAGTAGTAATTCCGGTTGTTTTTTTGAGTTTGAAATTTTGGGACAAGGTTTGTATTCTTTTTGCCTAAGTTAGGAATGGGTGGGACTTTTATTTTTTTCTTTCAAAAAAAAAAAAAAAAAAAAACTTTCTATTTTGGGAAAAAAAAAAAAAATGTGTTAATTATTTTTGTTCGGTTTATTGATGGCCACCAAAAAAAAAGTTTTTCAAGGCTTCTAAAAAAAATTTCTTTAATTTTTTCAAAAAAATAACAAATTTTTTTTCCCAACAACTTAAAAATTCATTCAAAAGTATTTCAAAAAACTAGTATTCAGGGAGCAACAATAAATCAAAAGTAAAAAAAAAAAAAAATGGGTATGGTCTAATCATTGGGAGTTTTTATTATTCTGATTTTGAAAAAATAATTTTAAACAAAAAAGGTTTGCTATTCCTCAAACTTTTTTTTTTCGATGGGTTTTGCAAGAAAATTTTTCAAAGGGGGGAGAGGGGCTTTCTTATATGTTTCTGGGGGAACTTTTAAAAAAGTTGAACGGGAGCTTTTCCAGTTTCAATCAAAAAAAATGGGTTTCCTGGGGAGGGGGGGTTGTCCGGGGGAACCCCGGAGTTTGTTATTATTTATGAGTTTTTAAAAAAAAAAAAACTATTTGTAACAAAAAATGATTTCCACCTTTCAAAATTTTAATAGAGGGTTGGGGTTTGGGGAAAAAAAAAACGGGCTTTGGGAGGGGGGGAGGAGGGGGATAAATTTTTTTGCCCTCCGAATCTTTTGGGGGGGACTCTGGAGAAAGTGGAAAACTTGAACTTTTTATTTTTTCCATAAAAAAAAAATCCCTCTTTTTCAAAGGTTTTTTACGAGTAAATTTCCTTTTTCATATTAAAGAGCCCATAGTACGGCCCCCAGGGAACATAAAAAAAAAAACTTTTACAAACGGCCTTACGAGGCCACCCTTTTTCATAAAAGAAAAACAATTTACATGGGACCCCATGGCATTTAAAATTTAATTTTTGGCTGCCCCCAGGGGGGACTCCCTTGGGGGGGGGGGGTTTGTATCCAACACAGAGTTTTTTATTATCCAAAAATTCCTTTTTGAAAAAAAAACTAGTTTTTTTAACAAAAATAGGCTATCTCACAAAAAAATTTTTTTTAATCGGGGACGGGCAAAATTTTGGGGGGGAAAAAAAAAAAGGGGCGTGGTTTTGAGGGGGGGGGGGGGGCTTTAAATGGCCCCCTTCCGATTTTTTTTTTACCTTTTTCACTTCCTATAAAAAAAGGGGGGCCAACTAGAACTTTCAAAAATTTCCCAACGAATGAGGGGGGCCCTCCGAAATTTTTTATGTGGGACGAACCCCTTTTTCCATATGGGGAAAGTGCCTTCTGGAAAAAAAAAAAAAAAAAATCAAAAAAAACATTTGGAAGCCCTTATATTGGGGGCCCTTTTTTTACTATAGGCAACCGCTTATTTTAAGCCGGGTGCCTCTAAATACTTACCAAGGTTAAGGTGGAAGCTGGGTCACCTGAATCAACTCTTGTTTTTTCGTGTTTAAACCCCACAAAAAAAAAACAAATCACCTTTTCCATTTTCTTTTCACCCTCCTCCTAGACTTTAGTGGATTTTAGTTTTTTTAAAACAAGTAAATTTTCAAAAACTTTTTTTCTTTTACCCCTGGAACTCGCAAAAACCTTCTAAAAAAAGTTTCAAATTTTCAATTTTTTTGTTATCCGGCTTTTCATTCTAGGGATGGTTTAAAAATCTTTTCCAGGGGATAATCTAAAACAATCTAGGGGGAAAAAAAAAACTTTTTGTTCCTCCCCATTTTATTTCGTTGTTTCTTCCTCAAATTGCCTTTTCCTTTTTTTGCTCCTTAAAAGAATAAAGTTCCATCAAAAAATCATATTCCCCATATTTACCAGGGGGGGATATAAAAAAAAACAAAAAACCCTCTGCTTAACCCCAAATTTAAATTACGTGGGGGAAACAGACTGTTTAGCCCACAATTTTCTTTAACCCCTTAAAACCGCAAGGCAAGTGTCAATTTCTCATTTACATAGGGGACTAAAAATCCTTTTATGTGTTTGGTCTTGGTATTACTTCTACAAGGCTAAGATGTTCAACCAAAAAGGGCATCTTTCTATCAACAGAAATCGGGAAAAAGCTTGGCTTTCATAAAAAATCTTATTTGAAAATGAGGAATAAAATGTGTTTGATAAAACTTCAGGGGCACTTCGCCAGTTAATTAACAAAACCTAAGAGTGGAAAAATTTTGATCGGGACCCACCCAACTTTTTTCTTTACCCTTTCTAAAAAACTTGCACTCTTTATGCTGTTATAAACCTTGCAAAAAAACAGTATCTCTCAGTTTAAAAAAAAATGTTATTTCAGATTACCAAACTATGTTTACTACCTACAGGGGACCAGGTAATTGGCTTCTCTAATCACACTTTAAACTTATATTAAATGCTATAAATTAATACACCTCACTATTTAAGCCAAAACTTTTTTCTTAAGGCATGGTGGGTTTAAAAACTAGGGGTTTTCCGTTAAAAACCCTAGGTAAACTTCCCCGTTTTTCAAAAAAAAAATTATTTGCATTTTAATATTCAGTAAAACTTATTTCTTAATTCAGAAAAACAAAAAAAAAAAACATATTTAAAGGGGGGGAAAAGGGGTCATTTACCCAAAAAAAAAAAAAACTAATTCAATTCCCTGGGGCCCCTATTTATTTGATTCCTTTTTTTTTTAGTAACTGTCGGCCCAAAATTTTTTCATCAAATACAAAAAACACAATCCTCACTTTCCACATCAAAAAGGTAATTCACAAAACTTTTTTAATTGTGTTTCCATATGTATCTTTTTCCTTGCAAAAAAAACGTATTTCAGTTTAGAACATCGCTCAAAAAAAAAAATGTTCTGCCCAATCTCTCTCTATCCTTTTTCCTTAATTCATTAATTGTGGACCCGTTCTTCTAATTAACTTTTTGGGGGGGGGGGGGGGGACAAGTCGTGGATTGGGGGGGGTGGGGACTACTCCCTCTTAATTTAAACTATAAAAATTTTTTTTCCCCAGTTAACATATTTGCTTTATTGGGATGGCCCGTCTAGATGCTTTCTCTTTACCAATATTCCTAGGCAAAATATTTTTAATCCATTGGTCTTTCCACACGGGTTTTCACCAACCCTTTAGTTTTTCATATTCATGCTTTTCTTTCCCACTGTTCTTTACACATTTTCTATTGTTTTTCCATAATTGATCCATCCACTCAGATAATTCTTGGTAGAAAAGCCTTTATTCGCTCTATTAAACCTAAAAGGCCTCTTTTAACTCATTTATAAGGGGCATCCTTAATTTCTCATTAAGTGACCACCAAATCTGCCCACTTCACAAAAAAATCATTCTTCCTTAAAAAAAAAATTTATTTCCTGTTCAAATCCTTTTTTTCCCCCAACATTGTTCAAAATTTTAAAAAAAAAACTTCTGTTGGTTTTTAAGTAATTCAATTTGTTCCTGGGAAAGTTTAAAAAAGTTTTACAAATTCTTAATTTTTATGGGGAGGCCTCCCATTGTAAACAACAAAAACCTTTTTTACGTTTTGGAGGTAATCTACCCTTTTCCTGACCAAATTTCAGCTTTAAAATTAACCCCTTGGGGGGGGGGGAACCATTTACTAAGGAATGGGGCGATCTTTGGCTTTTTAATTTCAGTAAGCCCCAAAAAAAACACATTTTTTCCTATATACTCGAAAATTACCCTTGTATTGATCTGGGGCCCCGGTCTTTTTTCGGTTTACAAATAAACATAAATTCCAATTAGGTTTCATCCTGTGCACGGTTTAAAAAATTTATTGGGGGGCCGGGTTTTTATGATCCAAATTACTTTAAATTGGGCTGTTAACAAAAGGATTGTTATGCCTAACAAACTTGCAGATTGTCTGGTAAAGCCATTTACTGTTTTTTTTCTTTTTTCCTACACCAAAATTAACCTGGATGAGGAATACATTCTATTCCGTTTTTTCTTAACCGGGGGGACTTTATTTTTGGGGACCACTCAAAAAAAAAAAAAACTAAAAAAGGGTTTTTTGTAAATGGATGTTCGTGATATCGAAACCGGTCCTCCAGTAAACTAAAAAAAAAATTATTCAAAATCAGAGGTTTACTATCCCAATTTTTTAAATCACTTCTGGCCAATAAAAAAATAAGGATTCTTGGAAAAATTTTAATTGAAAATATTCTTTTTTAAGGTTTTTTTTTTTAAAAAACATATTGCTTTGCGGTTACTATGCTCTGGAAATCTTGGTTGTGTAAAGTTATTGTAATTCCTTGGGAAATCTTGTTCAAAAAATGTTTTTTTTTTCATTTCCACATCTGAGGGGGGGACACGAAAATTTTTCCTCTTTTACGTGGGATTTAGTTCCAAAAAAAAAATTGGGGAACGGGTTTTGTTAAAAAAGTTATGAGGTCAAAAATGGATGATATTTGGGGGAAATATTTTTCTCAGGTTAAAAATTTAATGTTCACCAATCCGAAATGGTATTATTAATTATGTTCAAACCAAAAAAAAACATTGAAGTTTGTTGGTGAAAAACACCCTTTACGAAAAAAAAAAGACGGCTGAAAAAAACAAAAAAAACCACTAAAAAATATGGAAGGTAAGGAATTTTTAACCCGGAAAGTAAAAACACCATTAAAAAATTGGCCAATTTTATTTGCCCCCCCCCCTCCCCTTCATTCTTGGGGAAACAACAAAAAAACAGGGAGAATCACTTATTTTTTGCATTGGGTGCGTAGCACAGTACTTGAGATTCTGGAAAGGTTTTCTGTTTTTGCCCTGAAAGTTGTTAGTGCTAATTTTGGGGACCAATTTTCTATTGATATCAATTTTATTAAACTTGAGGGGGCGTAAAAGGGGTTTCTACCCATTCATCCAAAAAAAAAAAACATATTTTCGAAATTTTACTTTTTAATCTTCAAACAGTGAAAAAACAAACCCCCCTTGAAAAATATATGAAAACAATTGATTAAAAATTTCTTAATTTTTAAAACAAGATTGTAGGAATTCAAACGGTTTACCATTTATATCCTTGTTTTTTCAAATTAAAGCCTCAAGTAAGATATATTAAACATGGCTTGTCATTTAAAAATTTATATTTTGAGGGGAAAAATGGGGAGGCTTTGGGGAAATAGGGGGAGTGTTTTTTTTTTTTTCCCCCACTTTTTCTATACCAAAAAACTTGTCTTTGATTTCGAAAAGGGGATTTTACATTAAATTTCAAATTATGGCATCGGCAAAAAAATGGGGGTTCCATTATTATGCGTTTTCTTTTTACTTGGACACTGTCATATCATGTTAGTACATTTAATTTTTCATTTTAAAAAAGGGACGGGGGATTGCAAAAAGGCGAAAAAAAAAAAAATTTGATTGGAAAAATAATTTCTTTTTTTCTGGAGTTAAATTGGGCTTAAAAAGAAATTTCTTCGCACATTTTTCGTTTCTTTTTTTTTTCTGTTTTTTACTATTTAAAAAAAAAAGCCTCTACTTAGAAAAAAACTTGCTTTTTAGCATTATAAAAAAAAAGAAAAAAAAACAATTTATTATAGAAAAAAAAAAAAATTTATTTTAAATGCTAATTCTTTTTGTTTTGAAGTTGAAAAACTTAATTTTAAAGTTCGTTTCTTTTTTTATTTTCTTTTAATTTTTAATTTTTTTGTAATTTTAAAAAGTTGGAGGGCCAGTAAGAATTCCAAACAGGTAAATAGCTAATAGAATGATCACCTTCATTTTTTGTTTAATTGCTATTGGGTGTCAAAATTTATTGGGAATTTTGTTTTTTTATTTTAATTTTAGTATTTAATTAAAAAATAAAATTTTTTTTACTGGTAGAGATTTTTTCGGGATTTTTTACGTGTGCCAGTTTTCTGATTCTGGAATCAGAAAAACCGGACACCTATTAGGGGTCAAAAAAAAAAAAAAAAACCAATTAATTGTGGTGGAAAAAGGTGACAGGAAGGTTATTGAAAGAATTTATTTAAAAAAAAATGGGCATTCTGGGCGGTTGGTGGTTCGGTGGGGAAAGGCAGGAGAAAAGCGTTTTGATGCTTTGAATTTCAAAACATAGGGGGGGGGGGGGGACCAAAACTGGATTTTGAAAGGGAACTTTCACCCAATTAAAAGAAGTGTTGTTGGTTCTGCCCCTGGCACGTGAGGTTTCCGTAAAATTAAAAGGGGGAAAATTTTTGTTGTTTCAATTTGTTATGGGAAAACCCAACCAAAAATTTTTTGGGGAGGGACAAGGAAGGATGGTCCCATTTGTTTAAAAGGAAAAAAAAGGTTTTTGGGGTTATATGAGAACAAAAACATCTTAAATTTTTCACAAGGGCCATTTTTTTTTTTTCACCGGGGGAAGAGTTCTGGAATTGGGGGGTGTGGTGACTTTAGAGGTTAAATTTGAACATTTTGGTAGTGGTTTCCCACAGGGAAAACCCCATCAAAAACAAAAAAAAAATGGACAATAAAATTACAAAACTTGATCGTGGAATCGGAAATGCCAAAAAAAGCCTTAAAACAAAAAAACACAATGAAGGGGGGGGGAGTAATTTTAATGGGAAAATAGTCTTTGGCAAGGGTAAAAAAAAAAAAGCCAGAAAAAAATTGGGAGATCAAAAAGACAATTCAAAAAAAAAAGATTGGAATACACGGAAGAAAAACCAAATATAAAATTGCGATGTATGCAAAAAAAAAAAATTTCCTTTTTTTATGAATAGGGCAATTTGAAAGGTGCAAACAAAAGGTTTTGCCACCACAGGTTCACCAAACAAAAAACCGTTTAAATTGGAGAGGTTATGTGGAGGAAATTGGCTTTTACTCGATTTTTTCAGGGATTCAATTTGAAATATCCATTCAAAAGAGTACATCACAGGCGACGGGAGGTGAACCATTTTGGAAGTGATTTGGTATGTAGAAAACGCTTTCCCGTCAAAAAGTTTTAATTTGGGGAAAGAACCACCCAAAAAGGGGGAGGCACCACTGGTGGGGGGGGGGGGGCCAAAACCAATTTAAAAAAAGGTTGCCATTTTTTAGCAGAAGAAGCTTTGCTTCGAGGCGGGTTTGATATTGAGGCAAGCAATTCCAAAAAAGGTGCATACAGGGAGAGAAACAAAAACATTTAAAATGTTAATGTATGTAAGGAAAAGCTTTTTTTTTTTCTTGCCAAAAAAAAAAAAAAAAAAAAAACAAATTTTGAATTTTTTGGCCCATCAAAAAAGCGTGCATAACAGGTGGAGAGTGGGGAACCGTTAAAATGTTTGATGTTTTTGGTCAAAGGAAAATGCTTTTTCTGTATCAAAGCAATTTTTGAAGAAAAGCCACCCAAAAAGAGTTGGACACTGGTGGAAAAAAAAAAAACCATTAAAAATTTTGTTGGCAGAGGTTTCAGAAGGGAGCTTTCGCGATTCCGGGGGGGACAGTTTGGGGAAACAAAGCATCAAAAAAGTTGGGGCATAACAAAAAAAATTGGAGAGGGGGGGAACCCTTTAACAACAACGTAATGCTGTTTTTAATTTAAAACCTTTTCTTGAATTTAAGTCAAATTTGGGGAATATGAACAAAAGAGGCACCCATTAAAACAGGAGAGGGGAAAACCTTTTAAGGATGGTTTATGGCATGTGGAAGAAAAATACTTTTGGTGTATAAGGGCCAGGTTGGAAATGGGGAGGTATCCAAAAAGAGTTTTATTACTGTTTTTTAAAAAAAAATCCTTTAAGTGTAAAAAAAAAAACAAATTTAATGTGTCCAGAAGAGGGGGGGGGGGGGGGGGGGGGGACCAAGTTTACAGGAAAAAGTGCAAAAAAAAAAAACTATCCATTTTGGGCGGCCCAAGAAAAAATTTTTACGGTGCCTTGGTCGGGCCAAACCAAAAAAAAACTGGTGTTTTCCCAAAAATTTAGAAAACTGAAAAAAAACAAAACTAGTTTGGGATGGTATTGGGCCTTGGGAAGAATTTCCCAAACGGTAACGGGACAAATCTTTTTTTTTTACATCTTGAAAAAAACTTACCTTTCAATTCATAGGTTCTGGGGGGAAAAATGGTATTCTTGTGCACACGGAAAAATTTAGTAGTTTAGGGGGGGCAAAACCCTCCCCAGAAAAAAAACAGAACTTTTGGATTTGTTTCTTGGAATTGGTGCCACTTGGCAACCGTTGAGGGCCCCCGGGTGGCACAAAAAAAGTGTAAATTTTTCTAAACTTCCAAAATGCGATGGAAAAAAGTGAGTTATGAAAGGCTCAAAAAAAAAAACCTTTCATTAAAATTACTAAAGTTTCCTTTTTTTTGCCCTTTATGCAAGACCTTCTAAGCCATAAAAAACAATTCCGAAAAGGGGGGACACAAAATCCTCTCTGGGATAATGAACCCCCAAAAAATTTGGCTTTTTTTTGCAATCAGGGCTTGGAAAGGATTCAACTAGATTTTTTTTGGCCTCCGAAATAAAAACCAAGAAAAACTCGAAACAACAGTGGGCCACCCCCCAACGCTTGAACACGAACTTCCACGCTAGCAACAAAAACTTTCACCATTACAAATTGTTTCCAAACAGTAAATTTCTCTGTTGGTTCTTATGATTAGTTTTTACTGGGGTCCAACGAAAAGAAAAAATTTTTAAGATTTTTCCTTATTTCAAGACATTCACATTGGGACTTTTACCACCCAAAAGAAAAAATTCACAATTGTTTGTAACTCTCAGAAGTTACCCAAAAACCAAGCAGAAAATCACCACTAAAGTTGTTAACAACTAAAGGCTAAAAAAACTTTAACCCACTAAGCAAAAAAATTTAGTCTTTTCGGAGGTTTTTTTTTTTCAATACTTGGGGGGGACTTTGATTTGGCTTTTGTATTTGTGTTGGGAAAAGTTTTATTTTTTTTTTCTTTTTTTTAAAATTTGCGGGGATTACCTTTTGTTCTTGCTGTGGTCACAAGTTTTTGACTTATTGCCAAAAGGAAATTAAATCACTTGGAAGGGAAAAATGTACTGGGCTCTCACAAAAATTCACGAGTATAGGCAAATTTGTTATTTTTTAATTTCATGGCTTCCCCCCTCCGTTCCAAAAAAACTTAACATAACATCCTCAAATATTAAAAAACTGCCACATTAGTTGATTGTTACCCTTGTTCAAATGGCATTGTCCCAATTTCTTTGTCTATAAAAAAAGAAGGACAAAATAGTCTTTTCCCTGATTAAAATTTCACTTTTATGATGGTTTGTTCTTTTGTTTAAAGAAATGGGTTAAAATTTTGCCCATATATAAAACAAAAAAAAAAAAACTTAAAAGTCAGTTTTTTTTTTACCTTATGGGCGGAAAACAAAAAAACAACAAAGGGCGCGCAAAAGGATTTTTTATAATGGGACACTTTCCCAACTAGTGAAATTTTACTTTTTGCCCATGTAATTGTTAATAAAAAAAATCACGAATGTGCCTAAAAAAAAACGGTTTAATGGTTTCTATTTTGCCAGTTTCCCAGCCAAAAAAACCTTTTTGCGATTGTGGTTTTTTGGAAAAACCACTGTGATAAACAAAAACATTTTATTAAGTTACACTAGATGGCAATTACACCTAATTGATTGATTGGGTTTTAACATTAAAAAATAAACGCCATAAAAAAAAAAAACAGTAACATGGTGCTATATGGGCGTTTGGTGGATTTCTTTTAAATTTTAATAGTTGGCTGGTTTTCCACTTTTTTTTTAAACAGTTCCCCCCCACCACTCTTTGGCCCCCATATTACTTTTGCTGTTTTTATTGTTTTTTCCAGGTTTCCAAAAACCCCTTTTGGGGCTGGTTCATTCAAGGTTCTGGCCGGAATTGTTTCGGCCCAACCAAGGAAGGGTCCCCCCACTTTGCAAAAAAAGCTATTGATCAATTGAAGAAACCATCTTTTTTCATTGGATTTTTTAACGTATCATTGCCAAAAAAAAATTCTCTAAAAAAAAAAAACCGGCACGGGTAAAGGATCCAGGTCTGGGCTTTGATTATTAAATAACCAGGTTTCCTAAGGGATTTTTAGTTGTTCTGTTTGCTTGTTATACAAAAAAAATAAAAAAAAAAAAACTGAAAAAAAAAAACGGAGTTGGGGGAGCGTTATTTGTTCGGAGAAGGGGGGGAACCACCGCAAATGGGTTCTTCATTTGGATATCTCCACGTGGATAAATGGGGGGGGGACATTTTTTTTTGTTTCTTGTTTGTTTTAACCCCCCCCCCGTTTTGTAATTTTTTTTTGCATATTTTTATGGGTAAAAGAAGTAAAATAAAAAAAACTAATTTGGCCTGATATTTTTTTTTTGGAAAGGCCCTTTTTTTTTTTTTAAAAACTTTTAGTTTAATTTTTATCTATGTTTCTTGTTGGGTGTTAAATTTAGTTATCTTCCTTTGTCATAGGCTTGACTGTTATTTTTATTGGAACCACACCCTATTTTTTTTTTTTTTTATTGTATGGGGTCTTTTTCAGGTCCATTTTTAGTTATTCTTTGTTTTTTGTGTGATTCGTAATTCAAACAATATTCTTTAATCAAAAGTATCGTTGTGAAGGACGTATTTATGGGGAAAATCAAATTTGTGGGGCCCCAACATTAGCCAAAAGTGGTCAAAATTAAAAAATTTATTGGGGCAAAAAAAAATGTTTTGCTAACAAGGTTTTTTCATTTCTTTCCTATTCTAGGAAAAAATAAAAAGCTGTCAGTTTCCAAACTTCAATTGCTTCATTTATAGCCTCAGTCCATGGGAAGGGAAAGGCTTGGTATTGGCCAAGATGTAGCCACGGTAAGGTACTTTTTGTGACTCAAGGAAAGAATCTTTACCAAAAAACTTTCAGGCCACTTTCAAACTTAGAAAAAGTGGAATACGGCTTTGGGACTATAACTGGCTCTTTTTCATTAGGTGTTTTTTATTTTTTTGGCTTATTATTTTTTTGGGTTTTCCGTATTTTTATACCTGCTTTCGTTTTTTAAATCGTTTTTTTAATTTAATAAAAATAGTTTTCGGAACAACGTAATTGTTTAAAAATATTTGGATTATTTCTCGCTTTATTTTTTCCCCCCCCCCCCAACCTGGTTTTGATTAAAATAGTTTTGTTCTTGATATATACATTTAATGTATATTTTTTCGGTTATGTTGTTGTAAACGAAAAAAAAATGGCAGTATGGGGTCTAAGGTATGGCTTAATAGCTTAGTCAAATTGCTATAAATTTCGAGGTGGTATTCAGGTCATTCTATTAGTGGAAAGTGACTTCAAAAAAATTTAGTAATTTGTAGAAAATTTTTTCATTCTTATTTTGAGGTATGTTCTCGTATTGGGAAAATTTCATGGGTACATTCTCTTGATGTTTTAAATTCAATTTAATTTTTCAGTGATGTTTGGTTCCAGGATTTTTTTTTTAAGTGAGATATTTAAGTTTTCTCTAAAATTGAAAAAACGGGAAAGGAACTTTTATGCTATTATTTTAGTAAAAATTTCTGGACCAATTTAAAAAAAAAAAACACACCCAAAAAAAAAAATTGTTTTTAACCTTTTAACTGGGGGACAAAAACACACTTGGTCGGTAGCCCTACCCCTTTTTTTTATAAAGATGACAGAGAGAAAGGTGCATTGTTCTTGGATTTTTTTAAAATTTAATTGTCAATCACCTTCAAACAAATAAATTTTTGAAAGGTTTTAAAAAAAATTTTTGTAATTAAATAAAAAACAAGGAAAATAATTTTTAAAAAGATAAAAAAAACTTCAGTCACTAAATTTAAAATCGATTAGTGTGGCTTTTCTTTTTGAGAAAAACATTTAATTGGAAAATGACCCATCTCTATTACAAAAAACAAAAAAACTTTTCGGGTTATTTTCTTGTGAATCTTAAATGGATCTTGAGGTAAAATACCCCAAAAAATAACGTGTTAAAAAAAAAAAAAAAAAAATAACCATTACGGGTTTTATTAGAAAGGCAGAAAAAAATTGAAAAAAAATTTCCAAAATGGTTAACTAAAAAAAAAATTTTCTCCCTTGTTGAGCTTATGAAAAAATTTTTTGGAAACCAGGGGAAAATGGTGGCGCAGATTAAAAAAGAAAAGCAAAAGGGACAACTTAAGTAAAAAAAAAAATTCAGAAAAAAAAAATAAAAGCTTAAAAACAAACAGTTATGGCCCCCAAAAACAGCTTTAAAGAAAGGGTGTAGTTTTCCTTATTGGGGGAAGGTTAGGAAGTTGTCTTTTGGGGAAAAAATCAAAGAAGGATGGGTACAAAATTTTAACTTTACGAAAGGGGAAAAGCGTTTAATATAAATTTTTAAGCTAAATTAAGGGGAATTTGCCCCTAAGTTTTATTTCCCACGGTTTCAAAAGCGGGGGCAAAAAAAACACTAAAAAAAAAAAAAAAAAAACGATTTGGATGGCTTAAAAAAAATTCGGTTAACTGTAGGGACAAAAAAAAAACCAAAAAACAAAAAAAAAAAAATCTTACTTTAAAAATCGGTTTTTTTCTGTTTTAGATAAAGAATTAAAAAAAAAACTTAAGATCGGTTCTTTGGGGAAAAAAAAATGTTTCCCATTTTTATTTATTCCTTCGGTGATTTACCATAAACAAAAACTTATCTAAAATTTCGAACCTCCAATAACTCCTCTGTTTCAAAAGAGTTCGTTTTTTCTAATTTTTTTACAAAATCTTAAAACCCTCCCTCCTTAGTTGTCCAAAAATGCCTGTTACTAAAAAAAACCTTTACTGTTGGAAACCGGGGAAAAACTATCTGTTTTGTTTAAAAAAAAAAAACAACACGGGAGTTTCTTTCTTTTTAATGGTTTACCAGGGGAGTGGGGCTTCTTTAAAAGTTTTTTTGTCCCAATTTATGTTAAAAAAAAAAACAGGGGTGAAATGAATTTTTCATGATCAGGGAACACTTCTGGGGGAATTTCTGTCATTGTTCTATGTTTAAAATTTGTTATTTTTTGCTTCTTACTTTTTTATTAGGGTATATTATGTGGGTTTCAAGGAAAAAAAAAAAATGTGGGGGAAAAAAAAAAATTTTTTACCTGATAAAATTTGGTTTATAACTTCCATTCTTTAAAATGTTTGTTATCTTAATTGAAAAAAAAAAAAAAAAAAGAAAACCTTTTGATTAGTTTAAAAAAAAAACCTTTATGGTGTCCTTTTTTTTACACCTTTTAAAAATATGAATGTTATATTTTTTAACCTTTTTCTTTGTTTTTTTTTCTTTTTTTTTCATTTTTTAATTCTACTGTGATGTTTTCCCCATGGTTTTTCTTGTTAATCTAAGTAAGGCGTTATAAAATTTCAATATTAACTTCTTTCAATTAAAAATCTGATGTTTTTTTTATATTTTTTTCGTTTTGACGGAAAAGTTTGCCCCCACCCTTATTCTTTTCACCCATGGAGGTGTGGAAATCAAAAAAAGGGTGGAAAAAATGCAGGTTTTTCTGGTGTAAAAAAACACAAAAATTTTAACCAAATTTACACATAGTGAGATGCAAAATAAGGTTCTAGGGAAAAAAAGTATTTCATAATTTCTTATACTAGGAGGTTTTTCCCAACGTTTTGGTTTCGGGTTCACAAAAAAAGGATTATCTTTAAAGACCACCCCAATCGGGTCTGTGGGGCCCACTTACTGAAACGGAAAGGTGTGATTACGCATGGCGTTTATGGAGATGGTTGATTACGGAATATAAAAAGGGTAGTTTGGTATAATTTTATTTCTTAAAAGCCAAAACTTGGCCGCAGTTGTTTGGTAAAAAAATAAATTTAGTAACTTAATTTTTTAACCGTTAGCATTTCGCTATTGCCTTGCGGGAAAAAAAACCATTTTACAAAAAAAATCTAAAAGTGCAAGGAATTCACGGAAACTTGTCGTTTCGTAATCATTGCGGAGGTATCTCCCTGGGCTTATAGCTAATTTGATTTGCCTTGCTTCTGGCCATTTTTGCCTTTATGGCTTTAAAATTTTGCCCAAAAACTTAGGGATTTTCGGACAATTGTCCAGGATCGAAAAACACATTCCCTCCCTTTTACTCCAAATAAAAAAATTAAAAATTCAAAATTATAAAAAAAAACCAAGGGTTTTAATTGCCAATTGGTTCTTAACACACCGGGAGCAATAAAAGTTATTTAACCTCTTCAGTCTAATTTTTGGGACCAAAAAGGCTACATAAAAAAAAAAAAAAAAATGTTGTTTTAGTTGTTGTGAGAAAAGAGGGAAAATCATCTTCAAAAACAAAAAAAACAGGTTGATGGGATGGGGAGGGGGGGGGGGGAAGGTTGTCCAACTCATCTTTTGTTAACTCTTGGGAAAAATAAAAAAAAAACACTAGGGACCTTTCAAATTTTATAAATCAAAAATTCGTTACCCCTTCAAGGCATTCTATTTACAAGGGGGATTCCCTCCCATTTTTTTTTACGGGAAGTGGGCCTGGTGATTAAAAAAAAAAAAAAAAAAAAAAAAAAACAAAAACAAAACGGCTGAAAATGGATAAAAAAAATAAAAAACCACATTAACAACTCTAAACTTTTTGCTTTCCTGGTAAACTTTAGACAGTGAATCTGTTTACTTTTTTTATGGACAAAGTTTAAGCTATTTCAAAGTAATTAATTAAAAAAAAAGGCTTTTCCATGAAAAATAAATTTTTTCAAAAAAAAAAAAAAGTGAAGAAAACTTTTCCAAAAAAACAAAAAAGGGAAAAAAATCAAAAAAATTATCTTACCAAAAAGCAAAAAAAACTACCACCAAAACATCAAGTTATTCAATTAAAATAAAATGAAAAAAAAAAAAAAACCTTCAAAACAAAAACAGAAATTTAACAATAAGTTCCAAACTCAAAAAAACGAGCCAAGGGGAAAATTAAATTTGAGTTAGGGTTTTTAAAAAAAAAAAAAAAACTATTGTGCTTTGTAAAAAAAGCCAGGGAAATAATATTTTTTTTTACCTTTTTTACTGAAAAAAAAAATTTTCGAATGGAATTTTTTAACTGAAAAAAAAAATGTGCATTGGTTCAGGTTTTTTTAATTTAAACCATAGCTGATATTATCCTTAAAAAAAAATCTTTAAATTTTAAAATTTTTTTGATTCTAAAAAAGTTATACAAAAGGTGAAAAACATTTTAAAACAAGAAAATGGTTTTTCAGTTTTACAAGTTACATAAAATATTATTCTGGGGCTTTTTAGAAAAAAGAATGGGGGTTTTTAGGAAAAAACCCTAAATCATGCTTGAATTTCTGGGGCTTGTTTTTGAGAAGTTTGACTTCTGTTATTTTATTTTAATTTCTGTTTTGTTTTTTGGTTTGTTCATGTATTTATTGATTATTTGACTTTAAGGGTTAGTTGTATGCTTGTAAAGGAAATTTGAATTTCTATTTTGTTTGATTTTGGTATAATGGGAGTTTCTTTTACTTTTTTGCAAAAAAAAACTTATTTTTTTGGGAAAAAGTTTTTTTGGGGATTTATTCCTTTCGTTTTTTTATATTTGGGGAAACCCATTAGGCGTTTTTCCAGGCCTAGTCCAAAAGTTAAACGGGGGGGGGGGGACATCCCTTCCATAAAAAAAACCTTTAAAATTACCCGAACTGGGGCAATAACCTTAAAAAATCCTTGAAACCCCTAAATCTCTGGGGTTGTTTTTCAAAAACCCCAAAATGTTTTTTTTTGTTGTTAATTGGATATTAATTAAAAAAAAAAAACTTATTCCAAAAAAAAAATAAAGGTTTTCAAAAAGAAAAAGTTAAAAAAAAAAAAAAAAAAAAACTCCATTAAAAAACCAAAAAAAAAAAAAATTAAGCCAAAAAAAAATAAAAAATCAAATAATTCTACAAAAGCGTGGGAAAACTTTACCACAAAAAATCCAGCATCGAATAAAATAAAAATGAAAAAAACCCAAAAAAAAACCGGAAAAACAGAAAAATTGCATAAAAAAATAACCGGAGTTCAAAAAAAGTCAAAACGAGGCAGAAAAATTTGGCAATTTTACGGAAAAAAAAAAAAAATTTTACAATGAATGTGTTCCCCCCCCCCCCCAAATTGTCAGGTTTTTAGTATAACATATTTACTGAATTTAGTAATCAAAATGTTTTAATATTTATTGTTGATTTATTAACGTTATAAAAGTAAAAAAAAAAACATTTATAATTTTTTCAGCTAAAGTTACAAAATTTATTTTTTCTGGGGCCTTGGGAAGGCATAGGGGGTTATGGTGAAAACCTAAATCATTTTTGTTTAATTTCTGCCCGTTTGTGAGTTGACTCTTAAAGGGGGTATTACAGAAACAACCTTCTTTTTCTTACTTCCATTATAGAGGTATTTTTTAATAAGACCCAAAGTAATATTGTTTGCTTTTCAAAAAATGGGGTGTTCCCCTTTTCCTCCCAATTAAAAAAGGCTGATATCATTTCCATGGAAGGACCTTGAAAGAAAAGGGCTATTTTTGCAATAAGTTTTTTTGTAAAACCCTGAAAATTGGGGCTCGTTTTAAAGGATTGATATTTTTATTTGGGTGGGAGCCCATGGTGGAACGAGGTTCTTCTGGGGTTTTTTTTTTCACTTGCCTTCAAAAAACCTCTTTCGGATCCAAAAAAAAAAACTTTAAAAATTTACTCAGGAATTTCATAGATAGAGAAGGGGGTTTCTTCCTTTCTTTAGGGGATTGTTCTGGGTGCACCGGAGGAAAATTGATACTGTTTCGAAGGTTTAGTTTGTTATAAGGAAAAAACAAAAACTTGCACTTTTACAATGACCTGACTGGTACACTTAAATCGTAACTTCGTTGTATCATTGGTCAGTCGGAGCCTACTTCATCTGCTTATTAAA
The DNA here is from genome assembly GCA_027921565.1 of Artemia sinica. NCBI lineage: Eukaryota > Metazoa > Arthropoda > Branchiopoda > Anostraca > Artemiidae > Artemia > Artemia sinica. Next base: position 1,752,218 of record CM051267.1, on the reverse strand, counting down.
AACTCTATAAGAACTTAAACCGGATCCAAATTGGTAGATTATTTTTACTGACCCACTTGATAGATACTTACGTGAAGTTAGCTTATGTCAAACGAATACGCAACGCTTTCTGGACATTTTAGAGCTCAACCACCGTAAGATAGATATTTATTTGGAAAAATGGGGTCTTTAACTCTCCAAATTAGTTTTAATTAATGCTGTAATTGGCAAAAAAAAAATAAAAAAACGGCATTAAAAAAGCCTAAATCTTATTACTTCAGTATAGTTCCCATTACAGCAAAAACAACAAATTCAAAAGGGCTTTAAAAAACGATTTTGTTTATCTTTGGGTCTATCCCATACATTAAAGGGGTTTCAGGGGACCACATTTCAAAAAAACATCTAAGGGAAAAAAATTACACATGTTTTTTACCACTTCTTATAGGACCCCAGTTAAAAAAACTATTCAGGTTCCGTCTTGAAAATTTATTTCCCCAAGGTAAAGGCCCTATTTTGCCCTCCCGATAGGTGACTAATTAAAAACTCCGGTGTCTACAGACTTTCACTATCGTGTGGTCTTTGGTATAATGTCCTTCGGAAAGAACTGACCTCAGCGACTAAACGGATAGATTAACTCAGCACTCTAGTTCAATTAATAATACACTTAAAAAGCGGAAAAACCAGAAAATTTTGACTCTGTCCTTGCAGAGCACATTTTTGAAAACCAGACCATACTATTTTGTTTAATCAAGCTAGCCTAATTTCGCATGACAAAGGTATTGTCCAGCACTACAGAGAAGCTGTTGAAATTATAAATACCAACATTTAGGTCTAGCTTTGAACAGAGATTCTGGTGATTTAAGAATAAACGAGTCATATTTCGTATTTTTTTCAAAAGAGAAGCCGACACTTTAGTAATCCCTGAAATAAACCTTGAACTACTTTCCCAGTCATATAATCAAACACGTGAAGAACCCCTTAGGTCTCAAAGGGTGTCTGCAAGAAATGCATTAATTAAAATCCGAAGTCAGATGACATAGTTCTCCAACTTATTTAATTGCTGGTTCGTTTTGTTTTCTGAGTGAATGAATTGTTTTCTTTTCTCTCTCAGTTGTTCGCTAGTATCCGTCGATGGCAGTTCATAATTTTTTTGGATTTTGTGCAAATCGCGGATATTGGCAAATAACTAGCTTTTATGGTTGTTAGGTATTTGGTTTTAATTCTTTTAATTTTTGGCTTTATTGAATTTTATTCATCTTTTTAAATTTTGTTTTTTCTTTGGTTTTTTGGTTCTTTTCACATTGACTTCCCGCGTTTTGTTTTTGGATACATTATTTCGTTTCGCGCTGAGAGAAGAGAGGCGTTTGTCCTCTCGAAATATTCGCTTTGTTGTGTTTTTTCAGTACTTTCATTTGGCCTATAAAAAAAAATATTTTTGCTCGTTTTTCTTTCTTTATGTGATGTCAGGCCAATGTGGTTTAAGAAATTAAAATACACTTCAATATAAACTCCCCCGTAAGGCTCCATGGCCAGAAAAAAAAACAGGGGAGAGAAACAAAAATGAAACAAATACATAAAAACAAAAAACATTTTCAACATCATACATTCACACCTTTAAGAGACTCAACACAAGAGAGAGAAAAGAAAAAGAAAAAGAAAAATCATAAAATACAATGATTCACATAAAATAAAGAAAAAAAAAAAATCCAAAAATCAAAAACTAAGCAGGGGACTACCAAGCAATCAATTTATTCCTCGTGGACTACCCTATGATCAATCAGTCATCTATCTATTAAACCAATAAATTTACGACAAAAAACACTTCAATATAGAACCCCCCGTAAGGTTCTATGGCCAGGTAAAAAAACAGGGGAAAAACAGAAATCGCATAAATACTAAAAAAAAAGAAAAAAAAAATTCAATATGATGCAATTCAACCTTTCAAAGACTCAACCCACACACACACACACACAAAACAAAGAAGAGAGAAAAAAACAATAATTTAAAAAACCCAAAAGCGATTTACCAAAAAACAATAATTAAAAGACCCAACAAAAGCGACCCCCCCGCGGAGCCCCCCCCCCCCCCCCCCCCCCCCCCCAGACAAAAAAAGATGTAGGACAATCCAATAAATTAAACCAAATTCAAAATATATATTTGAAACCAAGCCACAAAAAATATTAGACAAACTCAGTACCCCTCACAACAAACGTTTCCAACCCAGGCTAGTGTCACCCGCCCCCCCCCAAATAATAATAATAAAAAAAATATATATTTAAACATGAAGAATCAAGACATTAAAACTTTCTTACAATTCTTTTGAAAATACCAAACGAGTGACATTCTTGAGCTGACTCAGGTAGGCTATTCCAAACGATATGACAAGCAGTTAATGGATTAAAGTCAGACCTCGCCGATGGAGTAAATAAAAATATTAATATTACTTGAATTGCGAAGACCTATCAGTGACGAAAGAAGGAGTAGTTTGAAGGGCTATGGGAACATAACCATGAATTTGATGAAAGTGAAAGACGCACACGAGAAAGAATGTAGAGAGACTGCAAATCAAGTAATGGGCTAGTTTGGTTTAGATGTAGAAAAATTTGTTTCCTGTATAAGCCTTCTTGCCTTATAATATAACTTAGAAAGTGGTTTCAAAAAAGAGGAGAAGGTTGACATCCATATTGTAGGGCAATAAGAGACGTAGGACTGAACTAAGCAATGGAACAGAATTTTTTAAAACTGATCCAGAAAAATGTGTTTTTAGCTTCCTCAATATTCCTTCTCAAGACTCTTATATATCTCAAGACTCCTTGAGATCTTCATATTAATTAGTCCAATATAATGCTTGAATGAAAGGTTTTCATCGAGAAGAATACCGAGAGAAATCGGACATATCGTTCCTTAGATGTACTGAGAGAGCCCCTTGAAAGCTGGATATTAGTTAACTCAGGGCACGCCAGAGAGAAATACGGGAAAATTTAAAAAACTTGACTTAGCAACATTTAGGGCGAGGCAATTTGCATCAAACCAAAGAACGACTCTCTCAAAAAGGTCAACTAATTTGGGAAGCATCTCAGACTCAGTTCCTACTACAGTACCAATGGTACAGTCATCAGCGAAAGCAACGAGAGTGTCCACATCCTGCAAAAACGATGGATTTTTTTTTTAGCATTGAAAGATTCAGGATGACATAGGCGACAGCAAACTGTAGGTTTTTGATTCTTAACCGTGACTATAAGGTCATTAACATAAATCAAAAACAGAAACGGTCCAAGAAACAGACCCTTGAGGAACACCAAACTCAACTTCAGAACGAAAAGCGGGAAAGGGAATCTACGGATATAGTTCTACCTGACAAATAGGAATCAAACCAAGCATGAGTCTGTCCTCTTACACCATTGTGTGATAGCTTATACAGCAGAATCTCATGAGTTAAAGAGTCAAAAGCCTTACGGACATTTTGGAATATAGCTGCAGGAATCAAACCTGAGTCAACTAACTCTGCTTAATTTTAGCACCTTAGTAACATAGACAAAAAATATAGCATTTCCCTTGAAAATATTGAATGAAAATTCTGTGCATGTGGAATAAAAACACTATTGAAAATTAAAATGAAAAAATTAATACCGTTTTTGGCACATTTTCTTCTGGCCAAGGGTCATTTTAGCAATTCCTGAATAATACCTTCATCGAGCTCTTGACAGCAATTCTAAAATAAAGTTTAAATTTGTGTCTTTTCAGTTGACTAGGCTGTTTCAATTATTAATTTATACACAATATATTGCAAAAAAATTAAGTTACAATGTCATTTCTAAAACAAATTTTAAACGTTACAGTATATATGATATTGGGCAAAAGTTGCATTAGTGTATTAGTAATATCCAATTGACGCTCTGATTCTGATTAATGATTATATCTATTTTATTTGAAGTCTAGTCTGTTACTTTAATATTTTAAAAAGGTTTTTTTTTTCTTCAAGTCTTTACTTAGAAGCACTATTGCCCTGCCTATGATTAAAAAATTAAATGATTACACGAATGCTTCGCGAATTGCGTAATGCTGTAATAATAATTTTTTTTTTTAATGAAATTTAAGCTTATAATTTTAAACAAATAGCTTTTTCATTGTTTCGGCTTAAAACCCATACTGCTAATTGGATTAACATTTATACAAATTAATATTTTAAGAATTCATCTAACAACAATGCGGCTTAAAACATACTGCTAACATTTGTACAAATTAATATTTTTTAAGTGTTTAACTACAATAACGGACAAAGGGTCATAAGAATTTTCAATACATTTTTGAGGTTAGGTAGACATTCTCTGCTACTATTAGCAAATCATTGCCGATCAAGCCCTCCAGGACCAACACGGCCAATCAACAACAGGTGCTGCAACAAACAGGGAGCCATACCAAAAATTTTGAAATGATACCATTAGAGAAGAATCCTCGAATCAGCCATCCCGGCCGGATTAGAGTTAAGTAACTAATAGTCTGGAGAAAGGCTATTTAGCTGAAAATTAGAGAGAAGCGTGACAGTATTCATCAGTAATTTCATATGTGCATCGTAATAAATAGTAAACATAGAGGTACTTACAGTTAAGTATGCCATTTGGGGTTATCGATACATCGATGCTAGCTGTCTGTGAACTAGAAATTAACTGGAGAGATTTCATTGTAGATCAATAAAAGAAACAAAGATGGTCGTCAATGCCTTCAATACCTTGTAAAATCAAAAACCTGGACTAGATAAGTCGTTGGAAGAAAAAGAAGTTTTTGTTCCACCACCTGAATAATTAAAAGCTCTGATCCGTTTCTTGTAAAGTAATTGTATTCCTTGGAATATGTTGATCATCATATCTGAGGATGCGAGTTCTCTTTCGTGAATTTAGTTGCCAAAATAGACGCTTTTGTTAAGTTTAGTCCAAATAGATGATTATTGTCCCTTTATCCGCATGGAGACATGGTGATTCAGAGCTAGGGCATTTATTGCATTCAACAGAACAATGAAGTTTTATTATGAAAACACCTTTGTGGAATTTTGAAAAAAATATCCTGAAACCCATCAAATATGATGTTAAATTTAAACTAAAAGAATCTTATTAAAGTTGTCATTATTGCCCCCCCTCCACCCCTCCGCTCCTTTCATTCTTGAAAACAGGAGAATTACTTTTCTGAATTGTCAACGTAAACCGTTGCCAGCACAGAGATTTCTATTTTTATCTTCGTCCTGCAAAGGTGTATATTCATTTTGACAATCATAATATCATTTGACAACTGAGAGTCAGTTTTACCTATTCATCCAAGAATATTTTCGAAAGTTATTTTGAATTTTTAAAGTGAACAACTCTTTGAAAATATGTAAATATATGTAAATTTTCCAATTTTTAAGCAAGTTTTATATTTCTCTGCTGAGAAGTCTGAGTAATTCTTCCTATTTCTGACTTGATGATTAGATCTGAAAGTAATCAATCCAGCTAGACAAATATTTTGTTCACAAGTAATATCTGTAGGCTTGTCGCAAAATTGCATCTTTGAAGGGGAATGGAGTATTTGTAATCGGTGTTCATTTCCACGTCTTTTTTTTTTTTTTTTTAATTTGTCTTAAATAGCGTCACAGTAAAGTGCAATATGGCATCACAAAATGGTGTCAGTTATTATCTGTTTTACTTTCAATTTCATCTCTTGTGTACCCAGAATTCTTGCAAAAGATAAGATGCAAGCAAAATTGCTGAATATTCTTTTCCAGAATTAAATTACTAGATGGAAAAATTTTCTAAAGCCGGCTTTTCTGTTCTATTAAGCTGTGTTTAGAACCTGCTTGGTAGCATATGTGTCTCTTTTATGGTCTTTAGACATCCATCACCGGAATTTTCGTGCTGAAAGTGATGCTTAAAGATTTTTTTCCCTCAAAGGAATTTTTGAATAAGCGAAAATAATTAACGTGTAAAAATTTAAAAAAGCTATTTCAATCCGAAAAAAAGTGGATTAAAAAATGATACAAGCTAACATATGTTCAACTCGGGGAGAGGGATAGAAAAGAGAATTATTTGATAAAATCTATTGAAGTTTTTGAACCCTCTACAAATTTATTTTTAATTATTATCACAATTCTAATTCTTTTATGAAGTGAAACTATTTTCAAGTTTCTTTCTTTATTTATTTTCTTTTTTTTAAGTGATAGGCAATGTAGATCCCAAACAGGTAATAGTTATGGAGTCCTCCTTTCTTTTGTAATAGCTACAATGCCTATTTGTTGAATTAATTTTATGATATTTAGTTCTAATAAAATAATTTTTTACTATAGAGATGAACAATATGCAGTTCCATTCGACTATGTGCAGTTCTGATGGTGTGAATCAAACGAAACTCTTAGTGACAAAACTGATCGTTATGTTTTGATCGTTATGATCGTTCGTTTTTTTTGATGCTTAATCTTCACATAGACACTGGCTGTGAAGAACTATCACCAATAGAGTGTGTTGTCTGCCCTACAGTAGTCCATAATTACTGAAATTTTTTTGTTCATTTTATGGAACACCAAATGGGAGAGATAAGAAGATGTCCCATTTGCTTAAGCGAAAGTATTGGGGATATGACGCAACATCTAATTTTACAAGATCATTTTTCACCGGGTGTTTCTGACTTGGGATTACAGCAGAATACAACAGTTGTTGTTTCACAGAAGCTATCAACAAGCAGATCGTCAATTCATTTGAATCGGTATTAGAAGCAAAATCCTTAAGCAACGAGCATCAAAGAATATATACAGGGAAAAAAAACATGTAAATGTAATGTATGCAAAAAATTGTATTCACGATCAGATAATTTTAACATCCATAAAAAGAGTGCATACAGGAGAGAAACCGTTTAAGTGTGATGAATGTAAGAAATACTTATCACAATCAAGTAATTTGAAAAGTCACCAAAGACTACATATTGGTGAAAAACCATTTAAATGTGACATATGTAAGTAAAACTTCTACATCGAACTGCCTGAAAAGGCACCAAAGAGTGCATACAGGTGAGAGACCCTTTAAATTTAATGTATGTAATAAATGCTTTTCACAATCAAGTAGTTTAATCAGTCACCAAAGAGTACACACTGGTGAAAAACCATCTAAATGTGATATATGTAAGAGAACCTTCTCTAGGTAAAGTCTTTTGAAAGGGCGCCAAAGAGTGCATACAGGAGAGAGACCCTTTAAGTTTTATCTATGTAATAAGTGCTTTTCAGAATCAAGCAGTTTGATTAGTCACCAACGAGTACACACTGGTGAAAAACCGTTCAAATGTAATGTATGTAATAAGTGCTTTTCACGATCAAGTAATTTGATTACGCACCAAACAGTGTATAGGGTTAGAGACAATTTAAATGTTATGTCCGTAATAAGTGCTTTTCACAATCAAGTAATTTGGTTCGTCACCAATGATTGCACACCGTTGAAAAACCGTTTAAATGTAATGTATGTAATAAGTGTTTTTCACAATCAAGTAATTTGATTACACACCAAACAGTGCATACAGGTGAGAGACAATTTAAATCTAATGTATGTAATAAGTGCTTTTCACAAGTAAGTAATTTGATTCGTCATCAAAGAGTACACACCACGGAAAAACCATTCAATCGTTATTTATGAAGGAGAATCTTCCTTGGATCAAGTCATTTGAAAGAGCACCAAAGAGTGTATACAGGAAAGAAAGCGTTTAAATTAGATGTATGTGAAAAGTACTTTCCACAATCAAGTAGTTTGATTAGTCATCAAAGAGAACATAGCTGTGAAAAACTATTTCGGATGCGATATATGCAAGACAACCTTTTCTATATTAATCCCTTTGAAAAGGCACTGTTCGAATGTGATGTATGTAAGAAATATTTTTTTTTTGTCTCAAGCAATTTGAAAAACGCATTTAAATAGTTTATAGTTTACAAAAAAAAGATTTTGACAGAATAATGATTTTTATAGACGGAAGTAAACTTGATCAAGAATCAGTGTTGTGGTTATTTAAAACGTTTAGTTTTGGTTTGGAATGTGCATTTCTGATTTCTTTGGTTTGTGGACAAACGATTTTTTATTGAATAACCCAAGCACCTGGAAATCTAAAATAGCAGAAATACGCAAGTGCTTATACATGGTTTGCAAAAATATGCATTCTGAATAACTCGTACATTTACAGAAATATACAAGTGCCAGGTTTGCAATATCTTCTGAAATGAATAATTTAAGAACAAAAAAAAGTATTGTCTTCAAAAGAATGAATACGGAGAATCTTCGGTGTTTTCTGTAAACTCGGTTCTCAGTGTTCTCTGAGAATCTAGTTGATATATAGAATCTGTCGAGGAATCTAGTGTTCAAAACGCATCGTCACAAGGATTTCAATGCATCCCAATATATACCCAGGAAAACAATGCTTGGATTGGTGCCAACATCTTCAATTTCACACAAAGGGAAAAAAGTTGAAAAGAATGAAAAGGTGAGAGTCAAGGAACAAGGTTAAGCCAAACTCCAAAACAAATCACTCATCAATGGACTCCCCCCCCCAAAAAAAGAAGCAAAGACAAGCAAACAAAATCACCACTTAAGACCCTGTACTACACTATTCTAATATAGCAATACTATTCTATACTATTTCTCTGCTCTACCTGTAGCAAAAAAAAAAATCAAAAACTTAAACACAAAAAACAATGGTCCCTCAGTGAGGTACGAAACGTCGGTCTTCATTTTCTTGAATTATATCATAAGAGGTGAATCGAAAATGCAGACCTCTTAACCGGTGTTCTAATCAATGACAAATTCCTTGTCTCATTTTCAGGCTGATCTCACTCAATTATACAAATTAAGTATTCAGGCGCATTTTGATTCAATATATCAAACATAAAAAGACCTTACATTAGACCTTAGCTCCTCAAGTGCCTCCGGAGGCACACAGGGCTTCGGTGAGTAGCCTCCAATTTTCCCTCATGTGAGCCGTTGCATATATGTCTTCCCACTCCGGGATGAGACTCGTCTGGTGGGCTCTTTTGTGACGTTCATATGTCCTACGGAGCGTGTTCTTTGGCCTTCCTCGGCGACGGGTGCCTTTAGGTTGCCAGTGGAGGAGCATTTTTGGAAGTCTGTGATCTTGCACGCGGAGGATGTGTCCAAGGTATCGCCATCTACGTTGTCGTACAACTGTTGCAATATCTGAATGGCTGTGCGGGTACGGATCACGTCATTGCTGACACGGTCTCTCCAACTGATTCTAAGGATTCGGCGAAGACAGTTATTCTCGAAGGCTTTTCTCTTGTTCCGTGGTTAGCTTAAGGCATTCCATAGCGTAACTCAGGACAGACAGTACATTGCCCTGGAACAAGCTGAGTTTCAACTTCAGCGAGTATATGGTGGATTTCCAGATTGGTAGAAGTCTCTGAAATGATGCGTTGGCCAAGGCTATCCTGGTACGCAATTCTTTCTCAGAGTCACCACTGGAAGTGAATGTCCTCACTAAGTACTTGAAATCTGTCACCTGTTCGATGTCCTCTCCTCTTAGTTGGATTCCCATGGGAGAACTATTGATTGACATAGCTTTTGTCTTTGGGGCGTTGATGTGTAGTACGAATTGTTCAGATTTCTCTGCGAGTTTGTTCAGGAATTCCTGAAGCTTCCGCTTGTCGGCTTCTATGAGCCTAACATCGTTGGCGAAGTCGACGTCCTAAAGAAATTTCTCTGCAATCTGGATTCCATGCCCCTTTATTTGTCTAAAGATGTAGTCAACAACTAGGACGAAGAGGAGAGGTGACAGGACACAGCCTTGCTTGACGCCAGTCATCACCAAGAAGTAGCGTGTGTTGCCGTCCAATGTTTTAACACACCATTCAGTCTCTTCGTACATGGCAACTATTAGACGGATCAGCTTCTCGGGAATGCGGTAAAACCGCAATACTCTCAAGAGGTTTTGACGATCAACTGAATCAAACGCCATTTCAAATCCACGAAGAGTATATACAAGCGGTGTATCCATTCGTTAGGTTCCTCCAGTATGATGCGTAGAGTAAAAATAAGATGGGCACAAGATCGTTTTGGCCGAAATCCATGCTGTTCTTCCCGTAAATGAGGATCAAGGGCTGCTTAGAGTCGTCCTAATATTAACGTCGTGAAGAGTTTCGCAGGACTCGAGAGAAGACTGATTCTTCTATAGTTGCCACATTCTTTCGCGTCTCCTTTCTTGAAGAGTTTGACTAAGGTTCCTGTTCTCCAGTCTTTGGGGAACTTTTTGGTCTGCCAGAGGAGCCAGAAGAAAAATAGCCAATTGGCCAGGGTTCGACGCAGGCTGAAATTGATCATTTCAGCTGAAATGCGGTCTCTACCAGGGGCCTTCCCATTCTTAAGTTTTTTAACTGCTGAGAGTATCTAGTCGGCTGTCGGCTGTCGGCTTTTCATCACTGATGTGAAGACTGAAGAGAGGTTGGTCTGGTATATCTGGTGGGACCGCTGGCGTTGGGCGATTAAGTAGGGCTTCGAAATAACTCGCCCATCGTTCCTTTTGTTCTTCCGCATCTGTCAGGAGCCTTCCATTTTCATCTTTCACCGGGTATTCTTGGATACCTGACTTGCCTACTATTTCTTTGGTAAGGCGATATACGGTTCGTGTGTCTCCACGACTCGCTGCTTCTTTGGCTTGTCTGGCCTTCTCGTTATGTATTGCCGTCTGTCGGATCTGGCACTTTTCTTTACATTTCTATCAGCTTCTTTATAGGCCAAGGTCTTGGTCACCTCTGACTGACCACTTTCCCCAATAAAGAGCCTTATATAAAAAGAGCCTTATAAAATTTATAAAACGAGCCTTATAAAAATTAAAAAGACCTGAAACTGGTAAAATATTAATTTTTTCTATAACTATGTTTTAGTGACATCCTATTATCACAATTAATAAGAACCCGAATCGCCAAATTTTGAAGAGCACGTAATGACTTCAAATGTGTCTGAAAAGTACATGATCACACAGAACAAAAACAATTAAATAACGGTAGACCATAGAAAAATAAATCAATCTAAGTATATTAACTGGGAAAAAATATTTAAACTTTCTCAGAATCCCTTCATTCCGAGCAATTTTAGACGATATACATTGCATTTACTTTGAGAAACTAAGAGTCTCATCCACTATCATACCAAGATATTTCACAGACGGTAGAGGCTCAATAGCGTAAGATGCAACATTTAATTCCTTTAACCAAGGGTAATAATTTGGGGCTCTAGAAAAAAAAATACACAATGGGTATTCTTATAATTCAGCTTTAGATGATTAACCTTCATCCACTTTTCTATCCTTGACATAAAGTCTCTTGTCATAGTTAGCAACTCACTTTCTCTTTCTTACTGCCACCGTAAGACAAATTTCATCCGAAAAGAGAATTAAAGCTTTACGAGGGTTCTGTTGTCTTTGGGCCCTTCTAACTTCACTATACAGCCCACCAATTGCAAAGTATGGGTCACTTACTTATAATTTAAACAATAGTGGTCCCAGGGGGGACCCCTATGGGACTCCAAATCTTGCTTTATGGTTTATTGACGAACCTCCAATTTCACAAAAAAAAGACTCGATCTTTAAGAGAAGAAGCAAAAAGTCGCAGCGCATTCCCGCAAATGCCTCCATTTTCCAATTTATTCAGTAAGATTAAATAATCACAAGTATCAAACGCCCTTAATATATCTAGAAACACTGAACCAACTTAAAATTTATTATCAAGACCATTATTTACTATTGTAGTGAGGAACTGGATAGTATCCTCTGTAGAATAAACTCTACGAAAAGCAAACTGATTCTCTAAAAAAAAAAAAAAAATCAATACTCAAATAACTATCCGCTCTCACAAATAATAATTTTCCATCACTCTTGAAAATATTGGCAGTAGCAAAATCAATCGATAGCTATTAAAATCTTTTGGGTCTTTCTTTTTAAATAATGATACAATTTTTGCTCTTTTAAATGCTCTCGGAAATGAACCTTCTTTAAAACAACCAATTACCAGACGAACAAAGTTTTGCACAAAAATGGCAAAATCGATTTCACTATCCTCAAAAAGATATAATCAGATCCCACAGCACTGCTCTTCATTAAAGACACTATATCTATTACTTCTTGATCAGCAAGCCAAATGCTCATATTACTTGAAGGGCCCTGAAGCTGTTCAAGAGTTTCATCCTTAGGACAAGCTTCAATTGGATTTTTTATTGTACAACCTATAAAATTAGAAAAATGGGAAGCTATTCCTTCGGCAAGTTAACCTGGGCCATCCAGCTGATTAAAAAATGATGCCTTACTAGCAATATTTACAATGACTGACTTAATGGTCACCAAGGTCTTAGCTGACCTATCTTGACAATTTTTAAATTCCTGTAAATAATATACCCTCTTTGGCTTCCACAGGAGTTCATTTAAAGCACCATTATAATTCTTATACACTCTAGTATCACTCTCACTGCCACTTATCAACCTCAACTTATGAAGGCAATGTCTTCGATTAATTGAATTTACTAAATTTGGGCGTTATCCAGGGTTTCCTTGTTTTTTTTTTCTTCTACCTAGAGTAGGGCTTTTTTCTGATACTTCCTTCAAAAGGTCAGGTACTTTCTGATACCATCGGTCAGACTTTTGAGAAGATGTATAATAACTACTCAAAAATGGCCAATCTAATTATCCAATCTTCTTTTTTTTTAACAAAGAATATAAAATCAATCATTGTCATCAATCAGCGTCGCAGAAGTCTCAGTAATCCGGGTGCAAATAAAAATAGAAGGATTCATATTAAAAGAAAAAAAGTATCACAAAAATTACGGTAAAATCTATCTTTTTGTAAGCTCATGTCAACATTAAAATTTTTCACTATCACACATGGACTTGTAGACACTGGCTGTTGTTCTAATTGACTTTCTAATAACTTCAAAAATTCTGACTAGAACCCGAAGGAAGTCTATATAAAACCACGGAAAAAAGCTTCGATTCGCCAAAACTACCTCAATTACCAAACTTTCAAATACCATTTCAATATAAACACAAAGGCGCCACTCAAGGCACGACTTAATGTTGGAAGTCAACCCACCATTTTGTTGGTTTCTCCGATTTTTTTTTTTTTTTTTTCATAAAAATGATAATCATTAATTTCGAGTAAAGAATCAAAATGGTTCTTCAACCATGTTTCAGTTAAACCTATGACAACAATATTTCATATAAATAAACTTAACTCAACCAAATAAATATAACAAGAATTCAAACCTTCATAATTCAAATAAAATACAGAAGAAACATTCTCCTGGGATTCTTGATCACTTGTATTAAAATCACACAAAAAAACCATGCTTAGACAATATCTTTTCATGGATATTTTCCCCAATAACATCAAAACCATCTCTCAAAAGTAACATCAGATTCTCGGGGTATTTCTCAACTAGTGATAGCCTATTATTTAGACAATGTATCGTGAAATGCAAAAGAAAAACAAGGGATTCCATAGACACTGTAAGTACCAAAATACAGAAACCAAGCCAATACACTCTCCAAACTGCAACTAAACAAAAAAAAGAACAAAAATTCACGCGCATTTTTGTTACCACCCTTCATCTCATTGATTTTCTCTCCCTTCGAGCGTCTAACCCAACCTTGAATCGAATCAAAAAAAAGAAAATAAACTGAAAAAAGGAAAAATTCACTCTTGCATAGAACTTTTAATCCACCTCTATGAGTTTTCAATTCCACGAGGGATGCGAGCCAAAACTGAATTCATAAAACCTTTATTTACTTGGTCAACAGTCACTTTTTCAGGCTCAGTGTTTGGAGACTGGCCTATACACAGCAGTGAAGGGATCGATTTTGTCACCCTAACATCACCACGATTAATTTAGTTATATACCTTCTCTGGTTGACCTGAAAAATAAAACTCAATACCATTTTCAAGAATTTCTATCTATGCTCTTTGAGAGCTTAAATACACTTACACTCTTTTGATTTATTTAATTTTAAAAGCAGGAGTAGCAATAAAAGTAGCCCTGAAAGTTTGAACATAATACCCTCAGTCGTTCTTGGGATATTGCTGAGATGTCTTAATGACAACCAGCGTACACAGAGGGGTTTTTAGTTTAATCTTAAGGCAACATTAAGTTTTAAAACATAATGGGGAAATTGCATAGCTGGGGGGGGGGGGGTTGATATACGCAGTAGCCTTAGATATGCAGTTACGATTACAAGATTCTTAAGCTATGCTGAACAAAATGGCCATCTTAAAATTTTGATTGGAAATGTTTGAAAAATTATGAGTTAAAGAGAAGGGCTAATTGCCCTCCAATGTCTTTTGACTCTTAAAATGTTGCAAGAACTTTGAATTTCCAATCAAATTAGTTCCTTTAAAATATCAATTAAATTACAAGCTATTATAGAGCAGCGCTACCTATGATATTGCATATATGCCCTTTTAATACTTGCATGTGTATAGTTTTTTCATTCAATTTAAAATCCCCCTAAACATTTCAACTTTGCCCTCAGTGTCATTAGTTATAGTAATCGTAGAAGTAGTATTGAAAGCATACACAGAGTGTCTTCTGGCTAGTTCAAAATCCGTCACTACTTCTGTTTTGTTTATTACAGTTTTATAGCAAAGAAAAAGAAGATTATTTTGCTAACTTTTTTTTTTTGTTGGCAATGAAGCTTTTTGTACCCCTAACTGATATTACACAGCCTAGAATCAGTGAACTTTCCAAAGGAAATTATACACGGGGGCAACTTTTCCAAAATTAATATGGAAATTTCACTTTAATTTTTTATGTGCAGTGAGCCAAATTATTTGAACCTGCATTAGTTGAAAACGTTCAGATATCAAATTAAAAAAAACAAGTTCTCAAATAGTTACAAGTTTTAACACCTTCTCAAATAGTTATGTTATTATGTAGTTCTTTCTGTTTGTATTTGTTTTTCTTGCCAGTTTTTGCTTTTTCTTTCTTTTCTTGTTTGTGCTCTGTCTTTTTCTGTTGATTGTAAGACAGGTTATTAATAAAATTCATTAAAACTTAAAATGAAAAGAAATTATTCCGTATAAGAAAGGGTTGTCCCCTCCTCAACGCCCTGGTCTTTACGCTTAAGTTTGACTCTTTGTCAAAACTAAACTTTCATAGGCAGCACTCTAGCACTGCCTAAGTAAAGAACGACGTGAGTACAACGTGTTTTTTTGGTTCTCCATACCCAGGCACTTCGTATCGAAGGAGTCGTAGTAAAAAATTCGAAAAGGGCTCATTCGATTGGAAATTGGAGTGGCTAGTGCCATTTTTAATAGTCGAAAGTGATTGGAGGGCAACTAGCAGCCCCCACGCCCATCTTTCCCCCTAACACATCCAATCAAAACTTTGAGATAGCCATTTGTTAAGCGTAGTTGATTTCCAGATAGAAAATATGTTTTTGAGGAGGACACTCCCCAACAACCCTCAGGGCAAGGGTTTTAAGTTATGCCCTGGGGGCAATAAGGTTTTTATAGAAGGTGTTGTCGTCGTAGAAACTTCAAAAGAGAATCATTTCAATTGGAAATTCAAAGGGTTGGTACACTTTTTAATAGTCAAAAGTGATTGGAGGGCAACTAGCCCCCCCCCCCCCCCCACGCCCATCATTCCCCCAAACACATCCAATCAAAATTTTTAGATAGCCATTTTGTTCAGCGTAGTTGATTTCCATATAGAAAATATGTTTTTGAGGAGGACACTCCCCCAGAACCCTCAGGCCAAGGGTTTTAAGTTATGCCCTGGGGGCATATAAGGTTTTTTATAGAAGGCGTTGTCGTAGAAACTTAAAAAAACTTTTCATTTGATTGGAAATTCAAAGAGCTAGTGCCCTTTTTAATAGTCGAAAGTGATTGAAGGGCAACTAGCCCCCCCCCACGCCCATTATTTCCCCAAACACATCCAATCAAAATTTTGAGATAGCCATTTTGTTCAGCGTAGTTGATTTCTAGATAGAAAATATGTTTTTGAGGAGGGCGCTCCCCCACAGCCCTCAGGGCAAGGGTTTTAAGTTATGCCCTGGGGGCAAATACGGTTTTTAAAGAAGGCGTTGTCGTAGAAACTTCAAAAAAAAGCTCATTCGATTGGAAATTCAAAGGGCTAGTGCCTTTTTTAATTGTCGAAAGTGATTGGAGGGCAACTAGCCCCCTCCCCCTACACCCATCATTCCCCCAAACACATCCAATAAAAATTTTGAGATAGCCATTTTGTTAAGCGTAGTTGATTTCCAGATAGAAAATATGTTTTTAAGGAGGACACTCCCCCACAACCCTCAGGGCAAGGGTTTTAAGTTATGCCCTGGGGGCATATACGGTTTTTATAGAAGGTGTTGTCGTAGAAACTTCAAAAGAGAATCATTCGATTGGAAATTCAAAGGGCTGGTACACTTTTTAATAGTCAAAAGTGATTGGAGGGCAACTAGCCCTTCCCCCACGCCAATCATTCCCCCAAGCACATCCAATCAAAATTTTGAGATAGCCATTTTGTTCAGCGTAGTTGATTTCCAGATAGAAAAATATGTTTTTGAGGAGGACACTCCCCCACAACCCTCAGGGCAAGGGTTTTAAGTTATGCCCTGGGGGCATATAAGGTTTTTATAGAAGGCGTTGTCGTAGAAACTTCAAAAAAAAGCTCATTCGATTGGAAATTCAAAGCGCTAGTGCCCTTTTTAATAGTCGAAAGTGATTTGAAGGCAACTAAACCCCCTCTCACGCCCATTATTTCCCCAAACACATCCAATCAAAATTTTGAGATAGCCATTCTGTTCAGCGTAGTTGATTTCTAGATAGAAAATATGTTTTTGAGGAGGGCGCTCCCCCACAGCCCTCAGGGCAAAGGTTTTAAATTATGCCCTGGGGGCAAATACGGTTTTTAAAGAAGGTGTTGTCGTAGAAACTTCAAAAAAAAGCTCATTCGATTGGAAATTCAAAGGGCTAGTGCCTTTTTTAATTGTCGAAAGTGATTGGAGGGCAACTAGCCCCCTCCCCCTACACCCATCATTCCCCCAAAAACATCCAATAAAAATTTTAAGATAGCCATATTGTTCAGCGTAGTTGATTTCCAGATAGAAAACATATTTTTGAGGAGGACACTCCCCCACAACCCTCAGGGCAAGGATTATAATTTATGCCCTGGGAGCATATAAGGTCTTTGTTGAAATCTTTTGTTGTACAAACTTGAAAAAGGGCTCATTCGATTTGAAATTCAAAGGGCTAGTACCCTTTTTAATAGTCGAAAGTGATTTGAGGGCAACTAACCCCCCTCTCACGCCCACCTTTTTCCCAAACACATCCAATCAAAATTTTTAGGATGAAAACCCTTCCAACCGTCTTTAAGGATGATGACAACCCTTCCCCCACAGCCCTCAGGGCAAGGGTTATAAGTTATGCCCTGGGGGTATATATAAAGTTTTTATTGAAAGTGTTCTCGTAGAAACTTCAAAAGGGCTCATTCAATTGTACATTGAAAGGACTAGTGCCTTTTTTAATAGTTAAAAGTGATTAGATAGTGACTAACGCCCCTTTCACGCCCACATTTTCCCAAACACTTCGAATTGAAATTTTGAAATATCCATTTTGTTCAACGTAGTTGAAAGTTCTGGAAATTAGGTCTTTTTGGATGATTACCCCCTCAGAGCCCTCAGTGCAAGGGTTTTAAGTTATGCCCTGGGGCATATAAAGTTTTTATTGAAAGTGCTGTCGTAGAAACTTCAAAAGAGCTCATTCAATTGGAAATTGAAAGGGCTAGTGCCTTTTCTAATAGTTGAAAGTGATTGGATAACGACTAACGCCCCTCTCTCGCCCACCATTTTCCAAAACACATCGAATAAAAATTTTGAGATCCTTCCACGCCCACCATTTCCCAAAACACATCCAACCAAAATTTTGAGATAGCCATTTTGTTCAGCGTAGTTGATTTCCAGATAGAAATTATGTTTTTGAGGACAGTCCCCCTTAGGGCAAGGGTTGTAAGTTATGCCCTGGGGGCATATAAGGTTTCTTATAGAAGGCTTTGTCGTAGAAACTTAAAAAAGGCTCGTTCGATTGGAAATTAGTCGAAAGTGATTAGAGGGCAACTAACCCGCCTCTCTCGCCCACCTTTTCCCCAAACACATCTAATCAAAACTTTGAGATAGCCATTTTATTCAAAGTAGTTTTAAGTTCTGGAAATTAGGTCTTTGAGGATGACACCCCCCCCCCCCCCCCCCCCCCCCCCCCCCCCCCCCCCCCCCCCCCCCCCCCCCCCCCCCCCCCCCCCCCCCCCCCCCCCCCCCCCCACGGCCCTCAGAACAAAGGTTTTAAACTATGCCCAGGGGGCATATAAGATTTTTATATAACGCGTTGTCGTAGAAACTTCAAAAAGGGCTCATTCGATTGGAAATTGAAATGGCTAGTGCCCTTTTTAATAGTCGAAAGTGATTGGAAAGCAACTAGTACGCCCCATTCCCCCCAAACACATCCAATCCAAATTTTTTAGATAGTCATTTTGTTCAGCGTAGTTGATTTTCAGAAAAAAACATGTTTTTGAGGGGGACAATCCCCCACAACCCTTCCACGCCCACCATTTTCCCAAACACATCCAATAAAGATTTTGAGATAGCCATTTTGTTCCACGCAGTTCAAGTTCAGGAAATTATATCTTTGAGCAGGACACCCCCCACAGTCTTCAGGGCAAGGGTGCGATTTGAAGGCAACAACCTTCCTCTCACGCCCATCTTTTCTCCAAACACATCCAGTCAACATTTTAGATAGCCATTTTGTTCAGTGTTGTTGATTTCCAGATAGAAAATATGTTTTTGAGGAGGACACTCCCCCACAACCCTTAGGGCAAGGGTTTTAAGTTATGCCCTGGGGTCATATAAGATTTTTATAGAAGGCGTTGTCGTAGAAACTTCAAAAACAGGGTCATTCGATTGGAAATTAAAAGGGCTAGTGCCTTTTTTAATAGTCGAAAGTGATTTGAAGGCAACTAAACCCCCTTTCACGCCCATCTTTTCTCCAAACACATCCAATGAATATTTTAGGCAACCTTTTTAATAGTCGAAAGTGATTGGAGGGCAACTAACCCCCCTCCCACGCCCATCATTCTCCCACACACATCCAATCAAAATTTTGAGATAGCCATTTTGTTCAGCGTAGCTGATTTCCAGATAGAAAATATGTTTTTGAGGTAGATACTGCTCCACAACCCTCAAGGCAAGAGTTTTAAGTTATGCCCTGGGGGCATATAAAGTTTTTATAGAAGGCGTTGTCGTAGAAACTTCAAAAAAAGGCTCATTCGATTGGAAATTCAAAGGGCTACTGCCCTTTTTAAAAGTCAAAAGTGATTGGAGGGCAACTAGCCCCCCCCTCCCACGCCCATCATTTCTCCAAACACATCAAATCAAAATTTTGAGATAGTCATTTTGTTGAGCGTAGTTGATCTCCAGATAGAAAAATATGTTTTTGAGGTGGACACTTCCCCACAACCCTCAGGGCAAGAGTTTTAAATTATGCCTTGGGGGCATATAATTTTTTTATAGAAGGCGCTGTCGTAGAAACTTCAAAAGGGGCTCATTCAATTGGAAATTCAAAGGGCTAGTGCCCTTTTTAATAGTCGAAAGTGATAGGAGGGCAACTAATCCCCCCCCTACGTTCATCATTCCCCCAAACATATCCAATCAAAATCTTTAGATAGCCATTTTATTCAACGTAGTTGAAAGTTTTGGAAATTAGGTCTTTAAGGATGAAAACCCCTCCCCCCATAGCCCTCAGGGCAAGGGTTGTAAGTTTACCCTTGGGGCATATAAAGTTTTTATTGAAAGCCTTTTCATAGAAACTTCAAAAGGGCTCATTTAAATTGGAAATTGAAAGGGCTAGTGCCTTTTTTAATAGTTCAAAGTGATTGGATAGCGACTAACCTCCCTCTCATGCCCACCATTTTCCCAAACACATCGAATTACAATTTTGAGATATCCATTTTGTTCAACGTAGTTGAAAGTTTTGGAAATGTTGTCTCATAGGATGATAACCCACTCAGAGCCTTCAGTGCAAGGGTTGTAAGTTATGCCCTGGGGGCATATAAAGTTTTTATTGAAAGTGTTGTTGTCGTAGAAACTTCAAAAGGGCTCATTCAATTGGAAATAAAAAGGGCTAGTGCCTTTTTTAATAGATGAAAGTGATTGGGTAGCGACTAACGCCCCTCTCACGCCCACCATTTTACCAAACACATCCAATCAAAATTTTGAAATATCCTTTTTTTGTTCAACGCAGTTGAAAATTCTGGAAATTAGGTCTTTTAGGATGATAACCCCCTGAGAGCCCTCAGTGCAAGGGTTGTAAGTTATGCCCTGGGGGTATATAAGGTTTCTATAGAAAGTTGTTGCATATGATTTATAGAATTGATTTTAGTCTTCCTCAAATCCAATTTTTATTTACAAGATATTCTACCTATTCATGAGGTAGAAACTTTGTGAGTCGCTGGCTGGACGCTGATCTTGTTCATTATTCATCAAGAGAAGCAGAAATCTGGTAAAAACGAAATGGCTGTGGCATTTCAGAATCCTTGCAGAATAGTTGAAATATCTAAGAGCCATGTTTTTCTAACAGAATTAATAATCAAACTTATTATTATTTTCATTCCTCGAAAATTACTATATACAAAAACTTCGAATACCGTATTACCGTATTCATCTTTTATCTTTGGATATTAGTACGTCGAAAAAAAAGCTCCTTCAGGCAAACTTCAGAAGTATATTAGAACTCTGCGGGATGTGACTATAGTTATCGTGAATGAAAATCAACCTATCCACTCTGTGTGGACTGGGGCCATTTTTTTTTCCAAGTCACTATCATAGTCACTATCAGGCCTACCACCAAAAATAGTCTTTCTGCGGTCAAACTAGTCGCAGAAATCGACAATAACTTGCTGGCAAGTGCGGCGACGTAGGAAATTTCATCGCGATTGTGTCTTTGGAACAGAAGGACGTTGCCGTCACCGTCGTCTTTGGTTTCTTCCTATCTCTTTAAAAGGATGAAGTATAGTGCCATTTTGTTCAGCGTAGTTGATTTCCAGATAGAAAATATGTTTTTGAGGAGGACACACACCCCCACAACCCTCAGGGACAAGGGTTATAAGTTATGCCTTGGGGGAATATAAGGTTTTTATTGAAATCTTTGTCGTAGAAACTTGAAAAAGGGCTCATTCATTTGTAATTCAAAGGGCTAGTACCCTTTTTAATAGTCGAAAGTGATTAGTGATATTTTTTTTGTTGTTGTTGTTTAGATCAGGGCACTTCGTATAGAAAGGAGTTGTAGCGGGAACTTCGAAAAGGACTCATTTGATTGAAAATAGAAAGGGCTGATGCCCTTTTTAATAGTCGAAAGTGATTGAAGGGCACTAATCCCCCTTCCACTCCCACGCCCACCCTCCAATTCACCCATTATTTTAAAAAACTGAATGTTGCCTTAAGACTAAATTAAAATGCACTGTGATAATGCTAATTCCCAATAAGGCATCTCAGCAGTATCCCAAGAACGACTGAGGGTATTATGTTCAAACTTTCGGGGCTACTTCTGCTCTTAGAATTTAACCAATCGAAATAGCGTAAGTGTATCCAAACTATCAAAGAAAGTGAACAGATTTTTTGTGAATGGTATCAATTTTTCCATTTCAGGTCAACTAGAGGAGGTATAAATTTAAATTAAACACTACTATTTGTGTCCAGATTAATAAAGGGTGTATGTTGTTAAAAATTGGTGAAAATTTTTTTCCAGCATACAAATAGCAGGCCAAACAATAAAGTCTTAAAAACGAAAAAATTTAAAGTATTATTTTCTTTTTCCCTGAAAAGACTATGTCTATATAAAACGAACAGAAATTAATTAAAAAAAACTTTTTTCCACAAAATAAGTTTTTCAAAGAAAAATAAAGAACTCCATTAAACAAAAAATGATCAAAAATAAAATCAAATAATCTACCAAGCGTGAAACTACCACAAATCAGCATCGATAAATAAATGAAACCCTAAACGAACAGAAATTGCAATAAATAACCGAGTCAAACTCAAAACGAGCAGAAATTAACATAAGTTGGGCGCAAAACCCCTACGCCTTCCCAAGGCCAGAACAAAATTTGCACTTTACTGAAAAAAATATAAATGTTTTTACTTTTATAACTTTAATAAATCTAATAATATTAACATTTTGATTACTAAATATCAGTATATGTATATTAAACTGACAATGCACATTCATTTGTAATTTTTTCAGTAAAGTGCAAATTTTTTTTCTGGCCTTGTTAAGGCGTAGGGGTTTTGCGCCCAACTTATGTTAATTTCTGCTCGTTTTGAGTTTAACTCTGTTATTAATTGTAATTTCTGTTCATTTTGGGTTTCATTTATACATCAATGCTGATTTGTGGTAGTTTCACGCTTGGTAGATTATTTGATTTTATTTTTGCTCATTTTTTGTTTAATGGAGTTCTTTACTTTTCTTTGAAAAACTTATTTTGTGGAAAAAGTTTTTTAATATAAAAAAAAAACCCTACTCAACGCCCTACTCTTTACGCTAAAGTTTGACTCTTTCTCAAAACTAAACTTTATAAAAAAAAACTTTAGCGTAAAGAGAAGGGCGTTGAGGAGGGGGCACCCCCTTTCATATACAGAATAATTTTTGTTCGTTTTAAGTTTTGATGTCGCTCTTTACTTTCAGTTAAAAAATAACTTATTTTTTTTCTTAATTTCTTAAAAGCTTCATCTTAATACGCTTAGATTTCGTAGCAGCAAGAGGGGGGGACCTTCCTACCCCACCCCCCTCCCCCTGGATACGGCCTTGCCTGTTAGTTTAAACTTCATATATTAAACTGTTCCTAGGATATTGCTGTTAAAACCTTTTGACAACTTGCATACAGACGGTGTGTTGTGATTCAGTTTGCCTTCCCACCGCAAAATTTCTTGAATATTTTACCTTCATACCCTCAGGCATAGCGTAATAGTAGTCAAAATAGTAGTATTGATACTACTAGTAATAGCGTTAATAGGAATAGCCGTAGTACTTGTAGCAGCAGTAGCATTAGCATACTGTATTTTGGTCAGTAAAACATCCCTGCCATCAGGTCCTGAAGTTTCAACTTATGACATTGCTGATATGTCTTTTTGAAAACCTGTTTGTTCATACGCTTCTTGAAATTTTCATCTCAATACTCTTAGCCTTTACAACTAGTTGCAATAAAAGTAGGAGTAGTAATAGTAGTAAATGTAACAGTAACATTAGTATTAGTAGTAATGTGAACACACTACCTTTTGGCCAGATGATCTTCCCCTTTAAGTGTTCTCTGAAAGTTCCAACTTATTACCAAAACCAATTCTTGAGATACGCTTTTTTGGCAATTTGCATGCTCGGAGCGTCTTTGATTTAGTTCAAATTTCCCCTCAGAATCGTAAATGGAGTAGTTTGGTAGTAGTAGTGATGGTAGTAACAAGCAAATATTACCTTTTTAATTATCTCCCTTATTATTTCCTGAATTTTCCAAATTAATATACTCAGTTATTCCTGATTTACACCATTTTGACAATCCGTATGCACATAAAGTGTTTTGATTTAGTTCAACACTCTCCTCAGCGTTCTCTGAATGACTCACCTGAATACCCTTCGTCTTCATGTAAAGTAAAGTTCAGACATACCTACCTTTCTTAATAACACATACTATGTAAGCAATGAACGAACTGCCCAATCAACTTAATACAATTAGCCATTGCTATTACACTGTCGATATGTATTTTTGATAACCTGTATATTCATATACTTGTAGAAATTTCCATCTTAATGCTCTTAACCTTACAAGTAGTTGCGATAGAAGTAGTAGTTGGAGCAATAGTAATAGTTTTAGTAGAACCAGTAAATGTTGCAATATTAGTAGTAGTGAGCACTATATTGCCTTTTGGTCAATTGATCTCCCCTTTAAGCATTCTCTGAGAGTTCCAACTTAATGCACAAATCACTTCTTAAGATAAGCTATTTTGACAATCTAAATTCACATAGTTTCTTTTGTTGGTCTAAATTTGTCATTAATATTCTGTCAAATTTTACTTTCATAGACTTAGTCCTTTTAGTATGCCATCCCTACAGGCATAGTTATTTGACCTTTAGACTATTTTGAACAAGATGGCTATTTCAAAGTTTTGATCAAAGGTTTCTGGAGATAAACGGAGATAAAAAGGGCATGGGAGGGAAACTAACAGCCCTTCAACCCTTGAAAATATGTTCCTCAGCCGTTCCTGAAAAATTTCAGTCAAAGTAACTTCAGTCAAAGTTTCAGTGAAAGTAACTTCAGTCATTCTTAAAATATTACAGATCCACCTTTTTGATAAACTGGATGCACAAAGTGGCTTTTGATTTTAAAAACAAAGGCTTTAAAATAAATGTTTACATAACTTGTTTATTTACCAAAGACTACGTGGATGCTTAGGACCAAATTTGCCACTGTACAGTATTATAACCTCTGAAACAAGACCTCTTTGGTTTCTAAGGCTTAATAGTGGAGAGAAAAATACGGTTTGACTCGGGGAAATTGCAACAGAATTTTTTTTCACACCAAAATGTTCAGAAAAATCAGCTTAATCACACAAAAAAAAATCCCCCCGAATCCCCCTTGCACAATTATCCGAAATCCCCCTTGAAGGGGGAAAATAAGGGGGGAATCAGAATTTCTATTTGGACGTATTTTTGGGTTTAAGTGGTCGTTTTCTATCAAATCAAGCATGAAGAATCCGAATCAGACGTCAGAAATCACGTTTTCCGTACCCCAGTATCAATTTTCACCTTCACGAAACGGGTGAGGGGGGGGGGGGTAAAGTACGCAGATCATTATTTGCCGGATTCCTGCGGCTAAAGGATCATTTTATATCAAATAAAGTACCGTATTGCCAAAAATGAGGTCAAAAAGTAGTTGTTTTTTTTTACTATTTACCTCATTTCCACCTTTAAGGGGCCTGTAATATGAGGGGTTGCTAAGTATAATATCTTGAAAAACCACTTCTTTAATCGAGATCAAAACTTCAGATCAATCAGTTATAAAAGAAAAACGTTTAGAACTCAGGTAAATTAATCACAAGAACATTTGATTTTAAAGCACAACCTAAAGCTAATTCTTCTTCCTGCTCGTCTTCGTTATCATCCTCATCCTGTCTTGCTGCAGCGTTAGTGCATAACGCCCCTTTACATTCCCCTCAGGCAAAGCTACAGGGCAAACCGTTCCGACGGCAGCTGCATTTGAGCGACTCGCACCCGATGGTGCACTGGCACCACACCATCTTCAGTAGGCTCTCCGGTGCTGGTGAAGCATCTGTCATCATGGGAAGATACATATTCTGTGACGAAGAGAGGCGCCAACCCCACTATTCGGGCTTTAGCGAATTTGATGTGTCTTGCCACTTCATTATTTGAAAATAGCACCTGCAAAAGGGATACTTTGCGACAGTCAAAGTTGGCGGAAGCCGCTCTGCCTGAACAAAAGCATTTGCACTTGCAACCCGCATTGTGAATGCTCGCATCCGGACATCCTTCAGGGTCTTCTCATTGCTTTTCCCTTTGCATATGCGGAGCAAAGCTTTCTCTCCAGCTTTGACAATCTTCTGGATCCTGGTGTCATGAAGATCTTGCAAGCATCCTTAAAAATCTGATCTTTAAGTGACAAGGAAACCACTGCTGGTTTCCCTACGCCGTGAAGTCTAAATGTTGAATCGCAGCCAGACATTGCTTGGCAAACGAGTAGATTTTCTGCTGCTTCGGTTCCTAGTTTGTTCTTGATCCTTTTTATGTCGTACACTCATCCATTATTTCCATGTGTGTCTGTCTGTATAAAGATATCACATGCATCAAGCTTGGCATGGTACAGCAGAAGGACTAATAGGTTGGTATCATTCCCAATAAAAGTGGTCGATGAAGTTTCAGCGCAACTGACTGAAGTTTGTACAACTAAGATATCGGCATCATCCTGAGCATGTAGAACTTTGCATCCTGAGTTCGCCAACCTCTCAGTAAGTAGGTCGATGAAGCGTTGTTTATTTTTGGGATTTCTCAGAAATTCCTCCTTACTTTTGACGATCTTCATGTTAGGAGAGAATTCAATCGTTGTACACGAAAAACCTTTGGTTCTCTTCAGCTGTGTGCAATTTTTCGTCGTCGATGTGTATCAGCGTAAGAGTCAAAAAACTACCGCTGCCTGGCCAAAATGTCTAGTGACATAATCTACGTAAGATCCTGCCACCTCAGAATATGTGGATACGGCAGTCTACGAGATTTAATGGACTAGCCAGCCACTGTCCAAAACTCTCTGGGAGGATGGCAATGTCCTTCGACCCTTAAGTCCCTCAGTTTTCATCAGTGCATTTGTTAGAGAGGCTTTGTCGGCTGTCCTCATCACCTCGAACGAAGTAAAGAGCGATGGTGGAAAAGTACAGAGCTCGAACGACAGAACCTCATTCAAGTCAGAACCACTGTTGCTAGCCACTGCAGCTAGGCGTTGAAAGATTAGAGCAGGATCGACCATTACCCTCTCGCTATTCATCACCACAGATGACTTCTCAGCCATATTTACAGATTTCTCCTTTCTCCTGAAAACATATTTGTCAATGTCTTTCGCTTCCATATTCTTCAGAATCGTTTCTCCCGGATTTTGCATCGTCTGCGTTTACAGATGATGAAGCGCGGACACCAGTAAGCACGTTCAACAGCTGTGATTCCTACCTGAAGGGTTCTAGGGGCTCAATGTGTCGAACTATCTTTTCGATGTCCGCCATGTCTCTAGCTCTCCTCGAAGATATCACCTCTGCATGATTTTCAATAGTCAGCTCCGTGAGGCCAGTCAGTTTCTGCATGCGTTCGTTAACTAGAACCAAAGTAGGCATAGCACATGTCCAAATTGTCTGCTGTAATTCAGTCATGCCTCTATTTCTCGTCAGACCTCCACTCGTTTTCATACTTCTCATTAACGTCTGTTCGATCACCAAATCAGGAGAAAGTGCTGCCCAGTAGTTGTCAGTTCTTCGAATGAACAGGTACTCCTGAACGTTCTGTACTGCCCTGGATTGTCTTTCCTCAACTGAAACATCAACCGCACGAACAGCCAAGTAGACTTCGTGTAAAGATTGTGGCCGGAAGCAGCAAAGTAAGGAAGCAATTCCAACAACGACTCTAGATAAAGCTCAAGGTTGCCACTTCGTTCACCTCTCAGGTTCTTTCTCAGGATTCCAAGTAGGTCCATATACTGAAACCAAAGACGGGCAGTTCTGGACTCGGATAATTGTTCTTTTGCACTTTGAACTATTTCATAGATAAGCTCTGCTGCTTCCGACACCTGCACTTTGTCGATGTCATCTCTTTCAAGGAGAGACTCGTACACCGTTTTGCTCTGGTAGCATGTCATTGCCGTCAAACGCTCTGTTACCCAGTTCTGATGATAAAAGGTTCGCATTAAGGGCTACCTCCAACAGACCATGGCCTCTCACTGCACGAGAGTCAGCTTTTCCTTGTAACATACTACGCCCAGTGTTTAGGCGCATATACTTGACTTAGGATTTCCAAAAGTCCCGAGTCAGCCATAAGGAAGCCAATGGCTCCTAGGAAACTCATGCGTGTGTGAAATCCACAACAATAGCATTTCTTAAAGCACTTGTGGCAGGCTCTGCATCGACGATACACTTCGCCTTCCAGTAAAGCGGTTGGTCAAAGATAATGACTAGAGTTTTTTTCCAGCTCGATTAGCGCGTTTGTTAGCATGTATAAGTGTAGAATAAACACAGGAGATATCGCTTGGGTTGTGGTTAATCCTTGGCAAAAAAACGAATATTCGATTTTCCCGGATGAGGTAGCTTTTGGTGTATTGACCATATAAAGGCCGACCAGCTCATGTAAGAGCTTTTGAAAAAGCCAGAGATGCGCCAGAGCGTTTCAACCTCCATACATTGTCATAAGTGTCACTATTTTTTGTCAAGCAAACAAAAGTCCTTAGTTGCGACTTGGCGGGTTTTTTTGGTAAGTGTAGAATGGCATGGTGCCGATTGACTTCATCTCATCTCCACTTACTTCTTTTCTTAGCACTGAAAGCTCCGTTGCCGGAAACTCAGGTGTAGACACTTCAATAAGACCCATTCCATGAAAAGTATTCAGGCCGTCGATAGTAGCAATATCATAATTGACGTTGTCTCCTACATACTGAAAAAAATGTGCTTTCTCGTTGGACTCTTCCAACAACGTTTGATATAATGCTCCACATCTCTCAAATCTTTTATCTCTGAGTACGAAGAGCAGAAGCCGAGATTGTGCAGTGTGTCAATTAAAAATTGCAGATCCCAGTTTATTCTTTTGTCTTTTTTTGCAGAAGTAAAAAAAAAAA
This sequence comes from Artemia sinica, assembly GCA_027921565.1. NCBI lineage: Eukaryota > Metazoa > Arthropoda > Branchiopoda > Anostraca > Artemiidae > Artemia > Artemia sinica. Next base: position 1,723,839 of record CM051267.1, on the reverse strand, counting down.
AAAAAAAACGGCACAAACATTGTATATAGCCTCGAACACGCCAGTCTTCTATCAAGTGCTATGGTAGATGTCTCCACTGACTATAAAGAATGACACTAAGGAATGGAAACCGCAAACTGAGGGGGAGTGGAAGGGGATTCTGGAATACTGTTTTTAAATTAAACTGTTCGAGACTCGTATTCTAAGGTGTCATTCCTAGCTTGATTGGAAATGGTAAATCAACTGATAAGTGATTAAAATAAATAGCTCATGTTGGTCAACTTTCACAGCCGTTTTAGGTAAGATGAGGTACTTGACCACGTAAAATAAAGTTTTTAACTTCATTTTGGAATTCGCCGCCATTGATTTCATAGGAAGCGACCAAATAATCCAGAAACCTCATAATTTTCGAAGTTTTATCCCGCCACCCTCCGCCCTTTATGCGTAGAAATGGGCATTAGGGTACTGAAAAACTAAAATCTGAATTCATATTTGGATTCAGCATGCTTGATTTGATAGGAAACAACTATTCAAACTCCAAAATATTTATAACCCCAAAAATCGATTCCCCCCTCATTTTCCCCCTTCAAGGGCGAATTTGGGATACTTGTGAAGGGGGATTCGGGGGGATTTTTTTGTGATTAAGCTGATTTTTCTGAACATTTTGGTGTAAAAAAAAAATTCTGTTGCAATTTCCCCGAGGTTTGACCATTTTTTCTTCCGTATCTTTCCTCCACTATAATGCATAGGTGTTGATGATTATAAGTTGACTGGCTATCTCGTAATTTACACTCGATAGCACTTTGTTCCTATATTGGGCTGAATTTGTTGTTTTATGGCGTGAAATGAGAGAGAACCCCCATTGTGTTGTGACACAATCTCTTCTCCTACTTAAAAGGCTGCTAGATCCTTATATTTTCGTTCAAATATTCTCGAGCTATTTTTCTGATATTCCCGAACTATTGGTTTAAACGCCATGAAATCCGTGAAAGAATTAATTAGAAATTTTTTTTACGTTGGGGACATGAAACCTGTTCAAGACGGTTTTCTGAAAGGCTATAATTAGAAGATATAATTTTATCAAGACCACTCCCTATTTTGTTATCAAGACCACTCCCTATTTTGTTTTCCTCCTTCCTCAAAATTAAATAAACTTTCTGTTGGGTATCTTTAAACTCAACGAATTTTCATATTTAGAGTCACCATAAAAGCCAATTCTTTCAGGGAAAATATTCTTAACTAAATTCCCCTTTTAAAGTCTCGGTCACTTTTAGCGCCAGCCCCTCCTTAATTGAAGTTTTGTTGCCACAAACTGCATGATTATAAGTATCGCAGGGGCTAAATATCTTGTTATCTGCTATTTCAGACTTTAGCTAATAACAAATAAATTAATAGTAAATTAATGGCAATTGACTGTTGCCCCGCAATTATTGCTGGTAATTACTGTTAGCAGTGTTGGCAATTGTTTCATCTTTCAAAAGGTTGGTAATAGCGTTACGCCTTGCTTAGCTAGTGTTAGGTAAAAATATTATGAATCCAAAAAGAAACCCGTAAAAATTTTACGAATAATAAACAATTTGGCCGAATAATATCCTTTGAAAAATACCCATGGAATACCCAAAAGAATGCACCAACAATGCTCAAAGAACAAATTTGGCACTAAAACTTGTTTTAAGCGGCTGTTCAAACCTGCATAACAGTGTGTTCTATGAAATGCGGACAGTGATTAATTTTTTTTTAGATCTTTTGGGCTTTTATATCTAAAAAGACCGTCTGCGATTATGTGAAATCGTAAGTTTACTATTTCTAGCTGTGAGTACAAATTAGCAAACTTTCTATTTGTGTATTTGCGTATTCATCAACTTGTATGTTTGGTCAGTTTCTAGTTGTGGGTGCTTTTTGTACACTTCTTCAAAGTTTCTTCACTATTTATTTTTTTTAGTTTTTTCATTATATTATCTGTGGTGCTTTGCTTATTATCCTTAAAAAAAAATCCCACAGTGTAAAATTCCTCCCACGAGAAATCCTCTTTCATGTAAAATTGATAAAATAATGAAGAAAAGAGAAAATTATGGAATATTCTATCTATATTCCAAATTATTGGCAGGATATATGGTGCAGGGATATCCTATATTGTTTATTTTTCAATTTTTAGTACTTTAAGTACTTTTATCTTGTTTTTGGATGGTTGAAGGATCATAGCATGGACGAGTGTTTGGGAAATAGATTTAATTGACTGACCGATGGTTTGTACCGACTGGATTGGGTTATATTACCTTTAAAATTGCTTCATAAGAAAACAAACGCGCATTCGTAATATTTCTTTAGGCAAAAATACAAATTCCGTATTTTTGCAAATGGGAGCTTGGAACCTTTAAAGCAAGGCTCTCTGATACACTAAATCTGATGGTGTAACATTCATAAGAATCACTTACCGCTTCTGGGGTGTTTCCCCGCTGCTTGAAAACCAGACATATTTTCTCAGGTTCGTGACGTTTGAGTAAAAAAAACAATTCTTTTTATGGATCGATTTTCAAAATTGCTTCTTTGTTCGTAGTTTTGGAGCTATCAGCCCCAGTCGATCCTTTCTTACATTCCGTTGCCGCAAACTGATTAATTCTACACCATATATCTTACATATAATTTGAAGTATAATAGAATTTTAATAATTTATCTTTTTTTACTATTTTTACTTGTCATAATTTCTCTTTGCTGCTGAATTTTACACGTGAGAAAAATTTTCTAGGGGTCAATTACGACGACGGGAGGGGGGGGGGGGGGGTAATTTTGCTTGGATGCTTGGATAATTTTCTACGGTGATGAATTTTCCGTAGAAGGATTTTTGGGGAAGGGGATTTTCTGAGGCCAATACGCCGGATCCCATTTTCTGTATTTTTTTTTTAATTTTTGTAGCCTCTTTTGGCGTAAACACGTGAACTTTTGATTGTAGCCTACTTACTTTTGAGTTTTGGAATTAGTACAATTTTTGACGAAACCAATAAGAGCCTCAATAGGGATAATTCCTTTATTAGATTAAATAAAAGAAACAAGTTTTTCAAGCCCCTTAGTCAATACCCCGCTCTTTACCTTAAAAGTTAAAAAAATGTTTAATTCACACACAACCGAATCACAAAGGCTGTTTAATTAGACTAGATAGCTCTTTTGAAAGCACTAAAAAAACTGTAGCGTTAAGAGCGAGGTATTGACTTGGGGGGAGAACCCCCTCATATACGTAATAATTTCTGTTCGTTTTAAGTTCTAATGTTGCTTCTTACTTTCAGTTGAAAGAACTTGTTTTTTTTTTTATTTAATTTCTGATCGTTTTTAAATAGTGCTTGGAAATCCGGCGCCCCCTTCATAGAAATGTCCCTTACCCCAAAGAAACACCCTCCACGGAAAGATTCTCCCGAGTAACCCCTTCCTCCAGCCCCCCACCCCACCAGAAAAAATCCTTCCTGAAAATGTCTGTATGCTTCCCAATAACCAACACAATACTGGGAAATCCGGACATCCAATATAATGCTGGGAAATCTGGCGCCCCCTTCATAGCAATGTCCCTTCTCCCACGAAAACTTCCTTCATGGTAAGATCCTCTCACATAACCCCCGACCCCCACTGCCCCCCCCCCCACTACCAGAAAAAATCCCCTCTGAAAACGTCTGTATACTTCCCAATAACAAATACTATATGTTAACATTGGGTAAAGTTCATAACTTTTAGCCCTCCCCCGGGGACTTTGGGGGATTAAGTCATCCTAAAAGACATAGTTCTCATATTTTCGACCATGCTGAACAAAATGGCTATCTCAAAATTTTGATCGGGTGACTTTGGGAAAAAAAATGATCGTGGGAGGGGGCCTAGTTGCCCTCTATTTTTTTTGTCACTTAAAAACGGCACTATAACTTTTATTTTCCGTTCGGATGAGCCCTCCTACGATATTCTAGGACCACTGGGTCGATACGATCACCCCTGGGGAAAAAAAAAACAACACCAAACAAACAAACAAATAAACACGCATCCGTGATCTTTCTTCTGGCAAAAAATGCAAAATTCCACATTTTTGTAGATAGGAACTTGAAACCTCCACAGTAGGGTTTTCTGATACGCTGAATATGATGGTGTGACTTTCATTAGGGTTCTATAACTTTTAGGGGTTCTTTTTCCCTTTTTCGAAAATCAGCCAATTTTCTTAGGCGCTTGACTTTTGATAGGTAGGACTAAACTTGATCAAACTTATATATTTGAAATCAGCATTAAAATCTGATTCTTTTGATGTATCTATTGGTATCAAAATTCCGTTTTCTACAGTTTCGGTTACCATTGAGCCGGGTCGCTCCTTACTTACAGTTCGTTACCACGAACTGTTTGATAGTAAAAAACAAATACAAAGGTTCGAAATATTTCGAAGACCCATGAAAAAAAATTCAAAGTACAATTTTTATATGCTCATTTCGTCATTTGCTGCTAAAATTCCTGCAAATACAATTGTGCAAACGGAAACACGAGTCTTTAATCTTTGAAAGTGTGTCATAAAATTGTTGTTTAAAATCAAATTCTGATGTAGGCTTATCAATATTTGATTTGATTAATTGCATTTGATTTATATAATTAAAGCATTTATTGTTGCCACAATAAAATATAAAATAAAAATTTAGCCTAATATAAAAATTTGAATTTTAGTTAGTTTAAAATATGTTGATTTTATAATATCAAGGACAGTATAATAATGCTTATTTCAGAATTAGGTAAGTGGTAACATACCCTACCATACATATTTTAATCAAATAAAAAAAAATCCAAAATTTGTTTTTAATGAAAAAGGCCTTCGTATGCAGTTATATACGATTTTTGGCAGCATCAGATTCCAGATTAAGGTGATGATACAGTACCATTAAGGATCACTATCTCCTCAGTTATAATATATATTGGTTTGTGTTGCCATATCTATTTAGATTAGTTAAGCGGTCTTTCCATAACTTGTAAGGTTCGGATAAGAGATCCGACTAAACGACAAAAAACTAAATACCGAAACATAATTCCTAGGGAATCTTAAAAAAAAAAACATTTAAGATCTCCCGTTTTGTCTTGGGGATAGAGATTTTCAGATTTAATGAAACTTACATCACTAGAAAGTGTTTTTTTTTTTTTTTTTTGAATATAGCAGAATTTTCTTTTGGAAGTTCAGGAAAGAATATACCTTAAAAACAACTCTAGCATACCTGCTTGGAAAACACTAAAAATCACCTCAAAGATAGTATCATTTAAGTAATTTGATATCTTTGGGAGTTCTCTGTTGTCCCTCGTGCCTCGATTGAAAACCTCACGGATACAAGGAGTGTATTATTTATAATTTACATACATTGAGTAGACAACGCTTTGCTTAACAATTAGCAAGAGATTACACGTTTCCTTCGTTTTAAACTTGTCTCTTGGTAGCCTTTCAAAACTGTTGACATTTAAGATCCTCTATCGGTTTTTACGAAAATTGCTTTGTTTGTTAACTGGGGTGCGGGGGAAATTCATTAATCAGCGTTTAGTCTTTGAGACAGTCAGCCGGCACTGAGAGCTGGAGAAAGATTGTATTGCATCGAATCCTGTTAAAAAGAAAAGAAACAGGTGAAAAAACAAAGAAAAATAAATCAAAGCATGTCAGAGGCAACGCTGTAGCGTTGCTTATAGTAAAGGCCAAACGGCTTCAATGTTTTATTATTATTATTATTATTTCTTCTCCCAGAGGCACTTCATACGGAAGGGTTCGTCGTAGCAACTTCAAATGGGGCTCATTCGATAGGAAATCGAGAGTTCTAGTGCCCTTTTTAATAGTCAAAAATGATTGGAGGACAACTAGCCCCCCCCCCCACGCCCATCATTCCCCAAACACATCCAATCAACATTTTGAGATAGCCATTTTGTTCAGCGTAGTTGATTTCTAGATAGAAAATATGTTTTTGAGGAGGGCACTCCCTTACAGCCCTCAGGGCAAGGGTTTTAAGTTATGCCCTGGGGGCAAAATACGGTTGATTTTTTTTAAAGAAGGTGTTGTCGTAGAAACTTCAAAAAAAGCTCATTCGATTGGAAATTCAAAGGGCTAGTGCCTTTTTTAATTGTCGAAAGTGATTGGAGGGCAACTAGCCCCCTCCCCCTACACCCATCATTCCCCCAAAAACATCCAATAAAAATGTTGAGATAGCCATATTGTTCAGCGTAGTTGATTTCCAGATAGAAAACATATTTTTGAGGAGGACACTCCCCCACAACCCTCAGGGCAAGGATTATAATTTATGCCCTTGGAGCATATAAGGTCTTTGTTGAAATCTTTTGTTGTACAAACTTGAAAAAAGGGCTCATTCGATTTGAAATTCAAAGGGCTAGTACCCTTTTTAATAGTCGAAAGTGATTTGGGGGCAACTAACCCCCCCTCTCACGCCCACCTTTTCCCCAAACACATCCAATCAAAATTTTTAGGATGAAAAACCCTTCCAACCGTCTTTAAGGATGACAACCCTTCCCCCCACAGTCCTCAGGGCAAGGGTTATAAGTTATGCCCTGGGGGTATATAAAGTTTTTATTGAAAGTGTTCTCGTAGAAACTTCAAAAGGGCTCATTCAATTGTAAATTGAAAGGACTAGTGCCTTTTTTAATAGTTAAAAGTGATTAGATAGTGACTAACGCCCCTTTCACGCCCACATTTTCCCAAACACATCGAATTGAAATTTTGAAATATCCATTTTGTTCAACGTAGTTGAAAGTTCTGGAAATTAGGTCTTTTTTGGATGATTACCCCCTCAGAGCCCTCAGTGCAAGGGTTGTAAGTTATATGCCCTGGGGCATATAAAGTTTTTATTGAAAGCGCTGTCGTAGAAACTTCAAAAGAGCTCATTCAATTGGAAATTGAAAGGGCTAGTGCCTTTTCTAATAGTTGAAAGTGATTGGATAACGACTAACGCCCTCTCTCGCCCACCATTTTCCAAAACACATCGAATAAAAATTTTGAGATCCTTCCACGCCCACCATTTCCCAAAACACATCCAACCAAAATTTTGAGATAGCCATTTTGTTCAGCGTAGTTGATTTCCAGATAGAAATTATGTTTTTGAGGACAGTCCCCCTTAGGGCAAGGGTTGTAAGTTATGCCCTGGGGGCATATAAGGTTTCTTATAGAAGGCTTTGTCGTAGAAACTAAAAAAAGGCTCGTTCGATTGGAAATTAGTCGAAAGTGATTAGAGGGCAACTAACCCGCCTCTCTCGCCCACCTTTTCCCCAAACACATCTAATCAAAACTTTGAGATAGCCATTTTATTCAAAGTAGTTTTAAGTTCTGGAAATTAGGTCTTTGAGGATGACAACCCCCCCCCCCCACAGCCCTCAGAAACAAAGGTTGTAAACTATGCCCAGGGGGCATATAAGATTTTTATATAACGCGTTGTCGTAGAAACTTCAAAAGGGCTCATTCGATTGGAAATTGAAATGGCTAGTGCCATTTTTAATAGTCGAAAGTGACTGGAAAGCAACTAACACCCCTTCCACGCCCACCATTTTCCCAAACACATCCAATAAAGATTTTGAGATAGCCATTTTGTTCCACGCAGTTCAAGTTCAGGAAATTATATCTTTGAGCAGGACACTCCCCCCACAGTCTTCAGGGCAAAGGTGCGATTTGAAGGCAACGAACCTTCCTCTCACGCGCATCTTTTCTCCAAACACATCCAGTCAACATTTTAGATAGCCATTTTGTTCAGTGTTGTTGATTTCCAGATAGAAAATATGTTTTTGAGGAGGACACTCCCCCACAACCCTTAGGGCAAGGGTTTTTTTTAAGTTATGCCCTGGGGTCATATAAGATTTTTATAGAAGGCGTTGTCGTAGAAACTTCAAAACAGGGTCATTCGATTGGAAATTAAAAGGGCTAGTGCCCTTTTTAATAGTCGAAAGTGATTTGAAGGCAACTAAACCCCCTTTCACGCCCATCTTTTCTCCAAACACATCCAATGAATATTTTAGGCAACCTTTTTAATAGTCGAAAGTGATTGGAGGGCAACTAACCCCCCTCCCACGCCCATCAATCTCCCACACACATCCAATCAAAATTTTGAGATAGCCATTTTGTTCAGCGTAGCTGATTTCCAGATAGAAAATATGTTTTTGAGGTAGATACTGCTCCACAACCCTCAGGGCAAGAGTTTTAAGTTATGCCCTGGGGGCATATAAAGTTTTTATAGAAGGCGTTGTCGTAGAAACTTCAAAAAGGCTCATTCGATTGGAAATTCAAAGGGCTACTGCCCTTTTTAAAAGTCAAAAGTGATTGGAGGGCAACTAGCCCCCCCCACGCCCATCATTTCTCCAAACACATCAAATCAAAATTTTGAGATAGTCATTTTGTTGAGCGTAGTTGATCTCCAGATAGAAAATATGTTTTTAAGGAGGACACTCCCCCACAACCATCAGGGCAAGGGTTTTAAGTTATACCCTGGAGGCATATAATGTTTTTATAGAAGGCGTTTGTCGTAGAAACTTCAAAAAAGGCTCATTCGAATGGAAATTCAAAAAGCTAGTGCCCTTTTAATAGTCAAAAGTGATTGGAGGGCAACTAGCCCCCCCCCCCCCCCCCCCCCCCCCCCCCCCCCCCCCCCCCACGCCCATTATTCCCTCAAACACATCCAATTAAAATTTTGAGATATCTATTTAGTTCAGCGTAGTTGATTTCCAGATAGAAAATATATTTTTGAGGAGGAAACTCCCCCACATCCCTCAGAGCAAGGGTTTTAAGTTATGCCCTGGGGGCATATAAGGTTTCTATAGAAGGCGTTGTAGTAGAAAACTTCAAAAAAAGGCTCACTCGATTGGAAATTAAAGCCCTTTTTAATAGTCAAAAGTGATTGGAGTGTAAATAGCTCCCTCCCCCCCCCACACCCATCATTTCCCCAAACACATCCAATTTAAATTTTGAGATAGCCATTTTGTTCAGCGTAGTTGATTTACAGATATAAAAATATATGTTTGAGGAGGATAATCACCCACAACCCTCAGGGCAAGGGTTTTAAGTTATGCCCTGTCGAAAGTGATTGGAGTGCAACTAGCCCCCCCCCCCGACACCCATAATTTCCCAAAACACATCCAATCAAACTTTTGAGATAGACATTTTGTTCAGCGTAGTTGATTTCCAGATAGAAAATATGTTTTTGAGGAGGACACTCCCCCATAACCTTCAGGGCAAGGGTTTTTAAGGTATGCCCTGGGGCATATAAGTTTTTTTATAGAAAGCGTTGTCGTAGAAACTTCAAAAAAGCCTCATTCGATTGGAAATTCAAAGGGATGGTGCCCTTTTTAATAGTCAAAAGTGACTGGAGGGCAACTAGCCCCCCCCCCCCACGCCCATCATTCCCCCAAACACCATCCAATCAAAATTTTTAGATAGCCATTTTGTTCAGCGTAGTTGATTTTCAGATAAAAAACATGTTTTTGAGGGGGACAATCCCCCACAACCCTCAGGACAAGGGTTTTAAGTTATGCCCTGGGGCATATAAGGTTTTTTATTGAAGGCGTTGTCATAGAAACTTCAAAAAAGGCTCATTTGATTGGAAATTCCAAGGGATAGTGCCCTTTTTAATAGTCAAAAGTGATTGGAGGGCAACTAGCCCCCCCCCCCCTCCTACGCCCATCATTCCCCCAAACACTTCCAATCAAAATTTTGAGATAACCATTTTTTTTTTTTTTTTTCAGCGTAGTTGATTTTCAGATTGAAAATATATTTTTGTGGATGACACTCCCCCACAACCCTTAGGGCAAGAATTTTTTAAGTTATGCCCTGGGGGCAAATAAGGTTTTTATAGAAGGCGTTGTCGTAGAAACTTCAAAACAGGCACATTCAATTGGAAATTTAAAGGCATAGTGCCCTTTGTAATAGTCAAAAGTGATTGGAGGGCAACTAGCCCCCCCCCCCCCACACGCCCACCATTCCCGAAACACATCCAATCAAAATTTTGAGATAGCCATTTTGTTCAGCGTAGTTGATTTCCAGATATAAAACATGTTTTTGAGGAGGACAATCCCTCACAACCCTCAGGGCAAGGGTTTTAAGTTATGCCCGGAGGGCATATAAGGTTTTTATAGATGACGGTGTCGTAGAAACTTCAAAAAAGGCTCATTTGATTGGAAATTTCGAGGGCTAGTGCCCTTTGTAATAGTCAAAAGTGATTTGAGGGCAACTAACCCCCCTCTCACGCCCACAGCCTATACTTAATATTATTTTCAATATTAAGTACAAAAGAAAACATTTGTAATATAATTCGTTTTCAGTAAAGCGCCAATGACGCAGTAGGTTTTAGGCTTCTGCAGTGAGACGATACCCAATCTCTTGTTTGCAGCTATTTTTATTCGATTCAAACTTGATTTGCATATTCAATTTAAGTTTCACTCGTTTTAAGATTTACATTAATATATATTGTATGTTTGTTCGCACTGATTGTTTATTTAATTTCTGTTTTTTTTTAAGTTTCATTTATACTTCGTTATTTCGTTTTAAGCTTGATTTTCATATTCAATCTAAGCATTACTCACTTTAAGATCTATTTATTCATTTATATTATTACTTTTTGTATGTTTTTTGCTATGATTGTTTATTTAATTTCTGTTCGTTTTGGGTTTCATTTATTCTTTAATAGTAATTTCTGGTCGTTTTGAGTTTGAATTTTAACAGGTATTTGTATCTCCTGAGCTTAAGTTTAAAATGACCTTTACTTTTCTTTGAAAAACTTATTTTTCGGAGTTTTTTTTTTTTTTAATTAATAGCACCAAACAGCTTACGGAGGTGTTTCTAGCTTTTTTTTAAAGGTGTAGTTGTCTATGGGACTCAAAAGATTGTTCATGTTATGAATATGGCTGAAAAGCTTTGTGAAATTTAAAAGTTGGTTTCTGAAAAAAGACCTGTTTATAGCCTTGCTTATTTATTTTCACAGCTTGAATAAAAAAAAGTAAAAAGTTAAGGATCCGGTACAAGACCCTTCAGGTTCGAACCAACGGTGCTGATCTCCGTCTCAAGGCCTTTCAGCCAGGAAGTGCAATGGGGGATGGGGTTAGCGATCCTGTGCTTTCGCACACCCTTCCTGTTTACCTTTCCCAGATTTCTCCAGATACCCATTTAGAGCTGGGTCGATTTGGCACCGCTGAGCAGAGTCACGCCACTGACCCCCGTCCCAAACCAAATAATTGGGCACGTTAGGATTCGAAGCCTTGCCCTCTCGGACAAAGAATCCTAAATCCAGCGCAGTAATTCACTCGGCTTGGACAGCTTGACTTGCCACCACTAACAGAAATATTGCCATGCTCATAATCTTAAGCCATGATTTTATTATGATTTTAATAAACTCCCAATTTTGAAATAATGCAAAGAAAACCATAGACTATTGCAGTTTTTAGGTATGAACTGACCTAACATGGGCCAAATAGTTAGGTACATAAGCGTCAGGTTTATACATTTTATGGTAAAAGCATAGAATTTGGCAGACATTTGCAGAAAAATATGGAGAATCTGACTGGGAACAGAACCACATTTTCCGACGCGATTATCGCGCCGTTTTGCATTTTTTCCGACCGGGAAAAATAGCTGACTTTCAGGGTGGGAAATTTTTCTGATCAGAGGGTCATTTCTGACTAATTTGTCTCTCTTAATCCCAAAAATATGCTTTTTTTTTCTTCTAACTCCGGGTTACTAATTTATCATCATTTTCATCACTACGCTCCATACACTTCTAAGTAATTTCCGCTTTCTGAATTTGTATTTTTTTTTTTTTATCGTAATTGCATAGAAACTGTTAAACATGTTACGAAAAATGTGTTACGATTCCAAAAACGTGGTTATTTTTGCAATCGGATTCTTGGTTCAGGATTTACCAGTTTCATAACCACGGTTTCTATGCCATGCTCTAACAAGAATTCACACCCTCCCTGTAACATTCCAAAGGAGAGTATACGTTTTTGGCTGTACGTAATTATTGACCGTTTCAGATCTCCTCATTTAGCTTTCAGTAAAAAACAATCATTTATTCAACCCAAACAGCTTGACTTTCGGAACTTCGGACGTAAGAAACATACTATTATGATGATACAAAAAGTAGTGCTACGAAAAGTGAACTACTGATTGTACTGATTATCACAACCCTTGCACGAACAAAGATCTGTACATTTAAGGGAAGCTTGTGCACATTTGCACATTTTTTTTCCACTTTGTTTTACAGCCACGTTTTGAGCAGTTCTTTGCAAATTGTCGCTGCCTCGGGAAGATTAGTCCAGAAAGGCTCCGATAAGTAATATTGTGAATGGGTAGTATTTTCGTCTTTGCTCCATGCCCATAGATGACAAAAAAATTTTCAATCTGAAGCTGCTGGAACAAAGCTGTTGCCATCACAACTACATCAGAATTCACAGTTCTAATGGCTATGAAGCTATAGTCACACTGGGCCTCATGGAAGGCATGGACCAGCACACGAGTGTCACCTTCTTCGTGGTTGGTAAGTGTGAAGCCTTCGCGAAAAGCAATATCGCGTGTTGAAATAACTGTCTCTTAGAGTGGCCACTAAAAAGATGTCCGGCCAATCTTGGACTACCATAGTCACCAAAAACTGGAAGAGTCGACTCTTGTTCTCAATTGATTTCAAAAAATCGGGCCAGTTCATCTGGGGAACGAGGGTTCGGTCTGTGATTCTCACGGCATAAGACGAAGTTCCTCTGTGTCTATACGCTCCGTTTTTAGGCTGCCGTCAGTGTAGATGTCAAAGACGAGATCTATCCTTTGAGCTTAGGTTTGGAACTGTTTGTTTCTAATGTAGGTAGTGAAGTTTTAGCAAACGTATTCACCGAAACTAATTCCAGGCTTAGGAACGATGATGTGTACTAGAACAGACCCTTCTAGTACAATTGAGTCGACGGTTGGGAGACTGCTGGGCAGTGGCTCTTCAAGCTCTACCGTCAAACAGTCAACTATGTAGGATTTTTTTTTTCTAAACCGTAGCTTGCCGTATTCGGATCAGGAAGGTGGAAAAGGCTGGTTCTCGTGCTTGAAAAATTCGGTCAGGTCTGCCCTTCTACCCTTGCAGCCTATACACAAACAACTGAACAGGCTGCAGTTTGACTGCATGTACTTTACCTGCAACTGAGACTTGGAGGTAGATTATTTTTTGGCGGAAATATTATTTTTTCCTTGTTCTTCTCCCTTTTCTTAGAAACATTGACTGTAGCAACAGCTACTGCCTAATGTGCGCCATTTTTTCTTATTCCTTTCCCGTTCCTTAGAAATATTAATTATAACAACAGTTACTATTTAGTGTGCACCATTTTTTCTTATTCTTCTCCCAATTCCTGGAAACATTAACTATAACAAGAATTACTACCTAACATGCACCAATTTTTCTTGTTATTCTCCTCTTTTTTAAAAAACATTTACTATAACAATAGTTACTACCAAAAATACACCAATTTTTCTTATTCTTTTCCTTTTTCTTAGAAACATTGACTATATAAAGAGTTACTACTGAATATGCATCATTTTTTCTTATTCTTCTCCCCCTTTCTTTAAACATTAATTATAACAACAGTTAATACCTAATATGCACCATTTTTTCTTGAAGAAGAAGAGGAAGAAGAGGAAGAAGGATTTATTGAAAAAAAAACATCAACAAAAAATTATTGCTGCCTCCCCTAAAAAGCAAAGCTTGTCCGTGGGGGAGGTAGAGAAAACAAAATCCTTAAAACAAAGAACACTTGGCCACCGAAACCACTAATACCATCACACTAAGTAATAAATACAAAATAATATAATATGTTATACATCCTCTGGGAACATCATATCAACAAAAACCCCCACAACAAATAAATCAGTTAATCAGTCAAAACTCATATTCAGCAAAAATCAGTTCCATAATGATTTTTCTAAAAATATTGGGGTCACCAATAGTCTTAATATCACTATTCAAACTTTCCATTTCCGCGTACCTCTATAAAGAGCAGAAAAAACATGAACGGGAAGATATACCTCTAGGTACACAGAAGTCCGCGCTACCCCTTGTATCATGAGAATGAACAGTAGACCTAATGGACAATAAATCACCAAAACAACGAGGCTGAACATCCTGCTGCAGTCCAAAAATAAACCACAATACATAGAATTCACGAAGGCCTGCAGCCGGCAATATTTTTAAAGTTGGGTAAATTTTTCGAACAGATATACCGGCTAAAATTCTTACTGCATGATTTTTGTAGAACTCTTATTGGTTTTAGGGTAGAAGAAAAAGTAGAGAGCAAATACTTGAACAATGAAGTATATACGGGTGTATTAAAGAAAAATAAAGATGGCGAAGGACAGACTTGGGAAAACAATGTTGGAGTTTCTCATTATACCGAGATTTCTTGCCAGAATTTTGCTTGTTAAAGTAACATGTTCCTTAAAAGATAGTTTCATCTATTACAATCCCAAGGTATTTAAAAGACGCAGTCCGTTTTATAACGCCATTTGGCATATCTAATTCCTTGATCCATGGGTAAAAGTTTGATGATCGCGAGAAAATAATAAAGTTAGACTTAGCCATGTTAATCCTTAATTTATTTACCCTCAGCCATGCTGTAAATCTATTAACTGATTCCTTCATGGAAATCTGCAGCAGCTCCGCTGTCTTAGCTGTGCTAATTGCTGTTGTGTCATCAGCAAAAAGTAAAACTGTTTCTTTAGTCGGGTTTACCGTTAGTTCATTTATTCTATAGCAAAAATTATTTAGACAATTTGGTAAATCATTAATAAATATCAAGAATAATATAGGACCGAGAACTGATCCTTGCGGAACACCTATTTCAATACGTTTTTTTTCGGAAGAAGAATCATTTAGTTGGACATACTGATAACGATTACTTAAAAAACTTCTTAAGAAATTTAATGATTTACCCCTCAAACCATACACCTCACACTTCTTAAGTAGAAGTTCATGATCCACAGTGTCGAAAGCTTTCATCAGATTTAAAAATATAGCACCTATTTTGAAACCTTTATCTAATACATCATTATTAATAGTTGTCAAATAAATCATCGCCTGTTCCGTTGTCCTTTTTCTACGGAACCCAAATTGTGTCTCTACCAGTAACTTATGATCCTCCAAAAAACTTATCATTCTAATACTAAAACACTTCTCTAAAACACGGGAAATAATGGGTAAAACAGATATCGGTCTATAGTTTCCTGGGTCATTTTGAATACCACCCTTATGAATTGGGGTTATACGGGCAACTTTAAACAGTCTGGGAATTTTCCTTGACGAAAACACTCATTAATTAACCCACATAAAACTTCAGCTATAACAGGAAAAATACATTTAAGTGTTTTTAGAGTAATATGGTCGCTACCAGATGAATTACTACGAAACCCATAAATAATTTTTTTAATTTCATCAACTGTTAGAAGTCTAAGGTGAAGAGACACATCAATGGGGTCCCTCAGTAAGGACTCGGACGTTGGATCACCACTATCAGGTACAACTGACATACCTAAATTCAGACCAATATTCGAAAAATAACTCTAAAATTCATTGCATATGTCCTTTTCAGAATTCAAAGTCTTTCCCATTACACTAACTAATTCATCAGGTACACTATTTATTTTAATGCAATCACTTCTTTTATTAGTCCCCAGGTTTTCTTAGGGCATCCTTCGACCTCCTTAAACTTTTTCTCAAAATATTTCTTTTTTTCATTTCTTAAAATTGTATTCAACCTATTTCGATAAATTTTTATATAATTGCTTATTTTCTTGTGTCGGGTTAATTATTTGAGCTCTAAACAATTTATCTGTTACATTTATTTGCTTCAAAATCACAGGACTAATCCAAGGTTTTTTACTTGAGTGCTTTCTATTAAACGGTTTCAATATGACTACTTGACTTATCAAACTCTGCAACTTTTCATAAAATAAAACAAACTTTGAATTAGAGTCCTGAACATCGCCTAGAACATCATACCAATCCACCTTTTCTATATCATTTTTAAGTTTTACCATCGCACTTTTACTGATCACTGGAATCCTTGATTTTTTGCCTTTAACCACCTTCGTGACAGTTCTAAAGCTAGCTGAAACTCCAAAGTGGTCAGATACGTCGTTGATAAGGACCCTGGGAAGACTCAAGGTTACATTAGAAAGGATGTTATCCAGAAGCTTAGCTGATGTTCCCGTAATTCTTGTAGGGATATTTATACAAGGATGAAACCCATTAGATAAACTTCTATTAATAAATTCAGTGCTAGCAGATGACTGATCTATAAGGTCAATATTAAAGTCCCCCATAATAAAACATGGCATAGAGTTAATTGGAAGTTTCATTAATTATTCTTCAAATAGGTCCATAAAGTCTTGGAGCAGGCTCTGTGGAGGTCTATATACTACAACAATACAAAAATTCAAATTCTCTATAGTTATATGTAAAACAAAAAACACTCGCAAACTTTCTCTCTATATGTTGTAAGATCTTCTCTTATTGAAACCTTATAATCAGCCTGAATGTAAGCTGCTAGGCCTCCATGTTGGTAATACTCGCGATTCCTTACATATAAATTATAACCAGGGATATGTAGTAATTGCGAGTTATTATCATTTTAACCACGTTTCAGTTAAAGCGATCACCTGAAAGACATTAGTATTTATTAATTCCGATAAAAAATTATGCGCAGAATTCAATCCCTGACAATTCAAATGAAAATGTTAAGGCCAAAATGGCCCCTATCACAATACAAGGGTAGTGCCCCTTCTTTAAAAATATACCTTGATGGCATTTGTGAAAATCTCAGTGGCATTAATATCTAAATTTCTATTTATCCTTTCATTAAACTGGCTGGAAAAATCAACCCTTCGACTTTCAAGTTTGCAGGACATTGCTGTTCCCAGGAGGATAAACGATATCTCTAACCATCATCAATAAAAGTTAATGCATGTGACGGTAGAGTTGTTCTTTTCCCTTTTCTTGGACACATCGACTGTAACAACAGCTACTACCTAATGTGCACCATTTTGTCTTATTCTTTCTCCGTTTCTTAGAAATATTTAACTGCAACAACAGTTACTATTTAGTGTGCACCATTCTTTCTTGTTCTTCTCCCGTTTCTTGGAAACATTAACTATAACAATAATTTCTACCTAATATGCACCATTCTTGTCTTATTATTTTCCCTTTTCAGAGGGAACGCTATAGTGTTGCCTATAGTAAAGGCCACACGGCCCGAATGTTTTATTGTTATTATTTTTTTCCCAGAGGCACTTGATATGGAAGGGGTCATCGTGTAAACTTTGAAGAGGGCTCATTCAATTGGAAATTGAGAGTTCTAGTGCCCTTTTTAAGGGTCAAAAGTGATTGAAGGCAACTAACACCCCTTCGATGCCCACCATTTCCCCAAACACATCTAATCTAAATTTTGAGATAGCCATTTTGTTCTACGTAGTTGATTTTCCGATAGAAAATGTTTCGAGAGGTGGAATATCCTCCCACGGCCCTCAGGGCAAGGGTTGTAAGATCTGCCCTGGGGACATACAAGCTTCTTGATGAAAGCTTTGTCGTAGAAGCTCTAAAAAGGGCTTATTCGATTGGAAATTCAAAGGGCTAGTGCCTTTTTTAATAGTCAAAAGGGATGGAGGGCAACAACCCCCCCTCTCACGCCCAACTTTTCTCCAAATACTCTCCAATAAAAAATTTTCAGATAGGCATTTTGTTCAACGTAGTTGAAAATTCTGGAAATTAGGTCTTTCAGGATAACAATATATATATATATATATATATATATATAATATATATATATATATATATATATATATATATATATATATATATATATATATATATATATATATATATATATATATATATATATATATATATATATATATATATAATATATATATATATATATATATATATATATATATATATATATATATATATTATATATATATATATATATATATATATATATATATATATATATATATATATACATATATATGTATATATATATATCTATATATATATATATATATATAGATATATATATATATATATATATATATATATATATATATATATATATATATATATATATATATACATATATATGTATATATATATATATATATATATATATATATATATATATATATATATATATATATATATATATATATATATATATATATATATATATATATATATTATATATATATATTATATATATATATATATATATATATTATATATACATATATATATATATATATATATATATATATATATATATATATATATATATATATATATATATATATATTATATATATATATATATATATATATGAATGAATGAATGAATGCATTTATTACCCATCAATTAAAAACAGATGGAGCACAACAAAAGACAAGAAAAAAAAAAAAAAAACGCAAAAACACTAATTCTTCTGAAACAAACAAAAAAAAAAACCAAACACAACAACCAACAGCTTATGCCAACTACTGCTGGAGAATCATAGCCCAGGGATGGGACTTAAGTGTCAAATTATATCGAGTAATCTGCGCTAGGATAGCTTCTTCAGGATTCATGATGCCGTACCGATGCGAAACATATCGATTGCTTGTCCATGGTGGTAAACGCAACAAAAACTTTGCATACTTGTAGTACACTGAACGCAATTTCAGTCTATCTGTAGCCGTAAATATATGCCAGAATGGGCTAAGGTACAAATAATGGGGCAAAACCATAGCATTGTACACCCGGGCCAGCAGACGACGGTCAAACTTCCGCTTATTTGCCACAATACGGCTATACGTAAATGAAACCCGCTTCTGAAAATGAGAAAGCAGTAACCGCCGCGTCTCTAGTATTGACCGTCCAATAGGAAGGCCCAGATATACAATGCCACCGGCGAGCCCAACAGTAGAAACACCAAGTGTGATGCTTCGACCAGCATCAGATTTCGAATTAAACAGCAGTACTTCAGACTTGTCGGCATTAAACTGAAGTCCAATCTGAGCATACTCTTGTTGTAGTCGAGTAAAATTATCTTCTAGTCCTTGCAGAAAGCGGCTCAGGTTCAGTACATCGTCCGCATATCCAATCAAAGATAAATCAACACCGCGCAGAATGTAAGTCATAAGTGACTTCGATTGCGGCTTTACGATACTGTTATTAAATGCTGTCGGTGACGAAATGGCACCTTGTCTTACCCCCTTCTTTACCGGGAGAAGGGGATTACCACGCGGAGAAACAGCAACATCATTCAACAGGCTAGTGCACTCACTCGCTGGTAAAGGAAGTTTAAGTTCCGCTTTTAGATTTTCATACATGTCAGCCAGTGGGGCTAGAGAGCAGGGATCAACACCGGCCAAACCCATATCCAGTATAATCTCCTCGTGGAGAAGCGAATCAACGCGCGCCTTACATCATGAGTGGCTAAAGCGATGCTTTCACCGCGGTCTTCTGCGTCAACTAAAGCGGATACTAAAGCAGAAAGAGCATGGCCGCACCCGAGGCGGGACTGAAACCGAACTGATGGGCCTGAACTGTACATTTAGTACGAAGCTCCTCAATAATCAGATTTTCAAATATTTTACAAAAAACAGTTGAAACCGTTATCGGGCGAAAAGACGAACAATCGGAAGGAGGTTTATTTTTCTTTGGGATAGGAGTCAGACATCCAATTGAAAAAAGAATCGGGCACAATTCCCAAATTAAATATCATTTGGTAAAGGAGGACCAAATGCTCAATAAACATACCCCCACACAACGACAAATGTTGTGCAGAAATCCCGTCATATCCTCTAGACTTTTTTTCTTCAGTTTCCCAATTGCAGAAATAATCAGACTCTTTGTAATAATCGGTCCCGGACTAGATGCATGCTCAAAGAAATCTTGGAGTCTCGCTTTATAACTATTTTGAAGATGGGGATCCGGAGCAGAAAATTCTTTTTTATAATGCTCAATCCATGAAGAAAGTGGTATAAGAGACGGGGTTTGACTTGGCGCTTCTTTCACAAGACTAGACCACAGCTTATTAGGCCGCGACCGAACTTCATCCGAACAAGACGAAATAATCGAATTCCGATGCAAAGAGAGCTGCTTTGCAAACTGACGTTTCGTATAGATGTACAGTTTTCTCAGCCACCCATCCCGCGGCTTATCTGCTTCAATCCAGACCGAGAGCCAAAATTTAGCAGAAAAGCAAGCATTGCGCAAGTTACTATTAGTTGACCAACCGGGCTCTTCGGTTCCAGATTTTACTCGCCTAATGGGTACCGCCGATTTTTCTGCAAGGGATAGGGCATGAGTAAGTTCACTACAATATAGATTCAGCCGAATTCGAGAATCCCGCATATTCTGTTTTGAGCTCCGCATTAATAAATCAAACGGTACGCGAATTTTCGCCAGAATATCATTACACGCATTCTGGAAGAGATCAGATGACGCCCTATCCCAATCACTAATATAAAACACAGATCGCTTTTTAGCAAACGGGATAAAAGAAGGACCGACATCATCAAACCGAGCACTAAAAAACAGAGGAAAATGATCTGACGTAAAACTAGAATCACTAACACCAACTTCCACAATAGTTACAGATCGCGTGTGACAAACATGGTCTAAATTAGATGTGCTACCCGAATTATGGACGTAAGTAAAACTTTTATTCTTCGGCGCGCAACCAAGTAATCATCATCAAACAGACCGAAGATAATACTTGGACGAACAGAATCACCAGAAGAATTAAGTGAGTCAGTTAGGTCACAATTGAAGTCACCAGTCACGATGCAGCATAAGCCCTGCTCTTTTATTTTTCCCAAGCACTTAGACAAACGAGCGACACTAATGGCAAAAAGTCTCTCAGAACGGTCATCGCGATAGTTCGTGGGTAAGTATACATTCAGCACAACCACATTCTGGATTCTAACCGCTAAAAAGTCACTTGCTGAATCAAAGACAGAAGAAGTAAAACATGACTTCACGTAAGTCGCTAGACCACCACAAGGCCGGCCATGAGACTGAGAGCGGCGCGCAGCAACCGAGAACACTTTGTGATTAGTTGATAGTTCTAAAAGGCTCAGGCTCAAAATGTTTGCAAAATGTTCTTGAATACACACTATGTCACACTTCGATAAAAAGTCCTTCAAAACACAGACCGACTTAACAGATTTCCATTTATATTCCACGAGGTAATCGCATAAGAGGCTAAGGGTCCTCGATTCATTTCTTCGCTGGGGTAGGTCTATTTGAAGGGCACCGAACACTGTAACATGTATGACCTCTTTTTTTTGCATGTGATACAGAACATATCGTTGTTGCACTTATTGTCCTTACTAGATACGTGGTCAGTGCCACCCACAGCGGCCACAGATGGGAGATGCGGCGCAATCTGCCCGCCACATGACCGAGTCCATGACAGGAGTAGCAACGTTTCGGTAGGAAATTAAATTCCTCGGCAGGCAGCTTCTCGTAGCCAACGCGGACGGAGTCCGCGAGAAAACGGTCTAGATTCTTTCTGGATTCAAAGTACACCTTGAATACTTTCGAATGTTCGTATTTTCCTATTTCCACTGCTTTTACGGCATTTGGGACAATAGTTTCGACATCCGTGTGGGACATACTATTTGGGACTCGTTTTAGAACTCCGATGAACAAGCGCTCCTTCAGTGACGCTGAACCGTGGGTGTCCTAGACCTCATATTTTCCATAATCTTCTCTGCAGCAGTCGCCTTCGACTTGACGTAGAGCTTCCAGTCCTGTTTAGTCTTGCGAAGTTCGCTAATGTCGTCAGAATTTGGACATAAACTATCCACGAAACCCTTACGAGCAATTGGGTTGTCTAGAGTCTCTGGTAGGTCTTTCAGTACAACGGCATAGGATGGCTTAGTACTGACATGAGCATGACCATTATTGATAGAGACACTGTTGATAGAAACTTCAGTAGTTGCAGACATACTCGGAACAGCGTAGCTTTGGGCTGAGACGAAGTTCCGGAACTCTAGGCACAAGTCATTTACTTTGCGCGAAAGAGTCGCTGTAACTTCGCCAGGAATAGAGGGTACTTCATCCGGCTCATATATGACGAACTTCGGTAGCTGGACATTATTCTTATCACAGTAATCCAACACTTTCAGAATGTCCGCAAACGTATCCGATTTCTTCTGTCTATCCGTTTGGCGGGTAGACATCTGTCCCTCGGACCAAATAAAGTTCTTTGCTTCATTAATTTTCTCTTCAGGAAAAAATCCGCAACCAGTTTGGATAATGTCAGCAGACGTATTTCCTGTACTCCTTGCCCGTACAGCAAAATTTAAAACCGCATTCAGGACTAGTCGATCGGGCGGCATCTTCGTCAGTACGAAATGAAATACAGCTCGGCAACGAAGGAACCTAGGAACAAGGGAAGTGTAAGGACCCCCTCAAACTGTTCCCCGCAATTTACGGGTAACTTAATACCGGCGGGTACAATACGTCGCTTGCGGGAGGTTCCTTCCCCTCTTCTGCTAGTTCCCAGTACACTTCTTAACGATAAAGAATCAACAATGGCACAATATAAAATTGAAACTGTAGATGGCGTGCCAATCTACCCGAGAAAAAAGATGGCGCTGGTGAGAATACCCAGTGAAGAGGGCTTATTCTAACAATTGGAAAATGTCATACAAATACTAATTAACAAAAAAAAACTAATTTTAGAGTGTAAACAACAATAAGAAAAACCTCAAAATAATTCAGAAACTATTTCCAAGTTACCAGCCAAGATACAAACTCAGACACAACAGCCTTGAATATACTATAGATGGCGCTGATATATAAATGAATATATAAATATATATATATATATATATATATATATATATATATATATATATATATATACTATATATATATTATATATATATATATATATATATATATATATATATATATATATATATATATATATATATATATATATATATATATATATATATGTATATATATATATATATATACTCAAAATGACCAGAAATTACTATTAAAGAATAATTGAAACCCAAAACGAACAGAAAATAAATAAAACAATCATAGCAAAAACGTACAACAAGTAACAATATAAATGAATAAATAGGTCTTAAAGCGAGTAATGCTAATATGAATATGGAAATCAAGCTTGAAGCAAAAAACAATATTTTGCTGTTGAAGCATAAATGAAACTTAACAGAATTAAATAAAAATAAACAATCAATGCAAACAAACATACAATAGATATTAATGTAAATGAATTAGTAAATTCTTTGAACGAGTGAAACTTAAATTGAATGTGCAAATAAAGCTTGAAACGAACAAAAATCACTACAAACAAGAGTTTGGGTACCGCCTCCTTCTTTCACTGTAAAAGTCTAAAACCTACTGCGTCATTGGCGCTTTACTGAAAACTTTATGCGTCTTGAACAGTCTTGGAATATTTGATATATAATGATATTAATTGTTGAAAGACCCATCAGTTCAAGAATTTATTTCACTGTAATTTTATTCTTATTTTCAATGCTGCGAGAACTGGAAAAAAAAATATTTGTAATATAATTCGCTTTCAGTGAAGCGCCAGTGACACAGTAGTCTTTTGGTTTATACAGTTAAGGAAGGGGCAGTATGCAAACTCCTGCTTGTAGTGAAACTATATTCGTCTTTAATAATTTTAGAAAGAACTATTAAATTAAACTGAATATTTGATGTATTATGATATTAATTGCTGAAAGCTATTCAGTTCAAAATTTTTACTATAATTTTAATTTTTTATTTTGTACAAAAGAATATATTTGTAATAAAATTGGTTTTCAGTAAAGCGTCAATGACGCAGTAGGTTTTAGACTTTTACAGTGAGAGAAGGAGACGATACCCAAACTCTTACTTGTAGTGATTTTTGTTCGTTTCAAGCCTCTGGTCTTTTTTAGTTTGAATTTTAACAGGTAAGTTTAAAGTGGCCTTTACTTTTCTTTGAAAAACTTATTTTTCGGATTTTTTTTTTTTTTTTTTTTAATCAACTTAGCAAAATTAACTGTAAAAACAATAACTACCTAGCATGCACCAGTTTTTTTCTTGTTATTCTCTCCTTTCTTAGAAACATTAACTATAACAATAGTTACTACCTAATATACGCCATTTTTTTCTTATTCTTTTCCCCTTTCTTAGAAAACATGGACTATATAAACAGTTACTACTAAATATGCATCATGTTTTTCTTATTCTTCTCCCCTTCCATAGAAACATTAACTCTAACAACAGTTATTTCCTAATTATGTACATTTTTTTTACCCTTCTCCTTTCTTTAAAACATTAAATATAACAACAGTTACTAACAACAGTTACTACCTAATATGCACCATTTTTTCTTCTTCTTCCCCTGTTTCTTAGAAATATTAACTATAACAACAGTTACTAATTAATGTGCGCCATTTTTTTTTTATTCTTCTCCCGGTTCTTGGAAACATTAACTATAACAACAGTTACGGACTAATATGCACCATTTTTTCTTGTTCTTCTCCCTTTCTTAGAAATATCAACACCGCTTTTGGGGGCTAGACGATATAATACAGTAAAAATATGAAATTATCAAATAATAGTTTAAATATATAATTCTTTAATACAGAATATTTAAAAGAAACAAAATGAAATCTCGGAATTCCGACTGAATATAGGTAATTAGTTTCATTTAGCAAATATATTTTTATGAAAAACATGTTTTGCCCGGCTTCTGCCTAACTGGGTATGTATGAATATCATTACTAGACAGACTTTGCTATGCATAAATAAAACCATTGATTGACAACGTTTACCCCCATAAAATTCCCTCCCCTGAAAACACCCCCCCCCCCCACCGCGGAAAACAACACCCAGGAAAATAATCCTCGCGATAAATACCTCCCATACAAAGCCCCCCCCCCCCACAGCTGGTTGGTCTCCAGTCACATTTGACTTAAAAAAAGACTAGAACTCTCATTTCTGATCTAATGAGCTCACTTCGAAATGTCTACGACCATGATGTGGAGGTGTGGATGAGCAAAAAGGGAAGCCCCCCCCCTATACTGAATAAATTTGGCTCTTTTGGGGGTTTAGTGTTACTCTTTACTTTCATAATAACAACGTAGACCAGAAACATTCCTAAATATTATAAGGACATAGATATCAATTTCTCTTTTTTGTTGTGTTTTTTAAAGTTTGTTTGGGAGTTCGAAACTGTTTTAATTAATGATGAGCAGCCAGGCCACAATAAGCGAGGGTTGTGCCTTTGTGTGAAACTTTCTCTTTAAGGGAGTAATATGGTAGAAGGCCAGAGGACCTGGAATCTTTTCAATTTAAAAAACTTTTTCCACATCTAAATTTGAAAATCCCATGAAACTCCCGTGTTTGTCAAACTTGTGACCCCAAGACCCCCTGCCATTTTTAAAAGTCATTGCCAATAAAATTGGTAAATAACAATTGTTTTATAGTTAGGGAGGGAGAGAAATACTTCAAATGGTGCATATTAATGCCAAAACATCCCAGTTCTAATTGAGGCTTAAGACAAATACAGAATTATTTCTAAGGGATAGGCGAAGAGAGGGGGAAGGTAGAAATTGATTGATAATCCCCAGGGAGCTCTAGTCTTTTTTATAGGTCGAAAGTAATTGGACCCCAACCAGACTCAGGGGGTATTTTTCTTGGAGGGTATTTTCCACGAAGGGGGGTGGAGTATTATCCGTGGGGGGGGGTGTTTTCGAAGCAGGGGGTTTTCTGGGGGATAAATGCTTAGAGCCAAAAAACATTATAACATGAGCTGAGGAATCAAGGTTTATAATCACCTACTGTAAAATTCGAGACTTAAAGCGATCACTGTTATAAAAGTTTTTAAATACAAGTATTTAAATACGTACTAGAATACTTTTTAGAGTATTAAAAAATGGGTTTAAATAATTCTTTATTAAAGTTTTTTTTTTTAGTTGCTGTCTTTTTTGTCTACATTACGTTACTATAAAAGAGAACATAATATACAATATAGTATACCATAACATATCTACAATATTACTTTCATCATATATACTTACTATTGTGTTCATTGTTATTTTTTATTGCTATTTATCCGTTAATGGCTATGCATAAACCATTACTAAACATGAATGTTAATAGACCTTGACTCCTTAGTTCATGCTTAGTAATAACTTATGCATATAAATAAATAACAAATAAATAATAATAGTAATAATAATATATACACCCCCTCACATTTTGTTTAACCAACACTTGATTTTATTGATAACATTGTATTAATCAAATTGATACAATGAAGCTTTTAATTAAATTGCAATTGACGCTTTTAAGTAGAAATCTAAAGACCTAATAAAATAGAAAAAATGGCTTGAAGGAAACAATCACGTGCAAAAAAAAAACAACAAACAACAAATATAACAACTCATTAAAAGTCTTCTTAATGTCCTCTTCCGAACTCAATGCTTAAAAACAAATTCTTGCTTCATTAAATACAGAAAACTTGTTTTCATTTTATTATCAGAGTAGCTTCAGTATGTCCATGTTCCAGGACCCCACCCTCCCCCATCCAATCACCTGTAAAGCCTGTGCAAAGCCTTAACATATAAACAAAAGTTCAGTGATTTTATTAATTTCAGGTTATTTTTAATTGTTTCTCAACAATAGCTGACACACTATCGCAAATAATACCAATTTGAAAACAAAATACGTCAAACTTTTTTATTTATTCAAGTATTAAGAAAGAGCTGGGACGCAGTCAAGTGGATAAATTTGGAGTTTTATTTATTATTTCGGTAGGATAAACACGAACACACCACTTGATATGTGTTTTAACGCAAATTCCCAATTTGCTAATCGCTTTGTTTGAAACTGGTTGCTGACTTTCTGCAGCTTAGATTTTGGACAAGAGGGCTGGATGTTTTGCTAGATTTTGTGCTGGATTTTTGCTAACAATATCTTTTGGACACCCTCATGGACCGTACAAACAACTGCATAATTCAACACAGACTGTCAGAGGGAGGGTGTGCATTAGTACAACATCAGATCTGGTAATTAGAGGCATGTAAATGTTCCCCATCAGTGCTACAATCGGCGCTGGAAACCCTAGAAGCTAAACCATCCTCTTTGAATTTTTCCCATGTCGGTTTTTTCTCGAATTGACGAAAGAGGCATGTGAACAAAGTGACACAAGTACGGTGCTTTTGAAGAACCACTTTGATTTTTTTAAATGCTACGAAATATCTATTACTGAAATTAAGGAATTTTGTACCTATGGCACTCTTCTCTAGATATGCAGCATATGCGTAATCATTTTTTCCACCTACACCAATCCTTACTATTAAGAAAATTTATCTTTTATTTCTTTTCAGTTTGGAATTGTTTATTATTTTATGGTTGTTTTGAATTTATTACCATTTGCTAGAGATAGGACTTAGAACTTATACTTTCAGAGGCAAACGGCCAAAGTTCAAATCTGGCAAAACAATACAATTAGGAAGAGTCCAGTGCAACTTCAATCCAGAGCAGTATCATTTCGTCATGTCTCAGGTTCGCTTAGAATGGCCGGATTTTGTTGTAATTGGACTATATTTCATTTTCGTCCTAGCTGTTGGAATGTGGGTATGTACTTTATTTACAATCATTTATATATGTTTCCTACTCACTCCGTTCCTTCAAGTGTAATTTATTCCCTTTCTCTCCTTTGTTTCTCTCTCTTTATCCCTCTCTCCCTTACCCCCTTGATTGCTCTCTCTTGATCACTCTCTCCTGACATATTAAATTTAAAGAGACGATTATAAATTAACTTAATCGAACTCCGAACTCCCTGATCTTCACACTATGCTGGGCAAACGGAAAAGGATTTCTAAGATGTTTTTCAGAAGAATTAGATACCTTTAGGGCTCTTTTTCCAAGGATTATTTTGAGTACCTGTCTGACTGACCGTATTTCAAAAAGTGTGCACCTCAAAAATGGTTCTATCCTGCTTTCTAGGGATATAATGAAAGAAAGGTTGAGGTGGTTAGGACACGTTTTGTGGATGAAGGATGACAGATTGCAAATGATCGTCCTTTTCAGACACCCATATAGGGCCAAACGAAGAGCCAGTCGTTCCTGAATGGGGTGAGAAGAGGTCGTAAGGAAGAACTTAAGGGAAATTGGAACTTCTTGGGAGGATTTAAAAAGGGAGGCTTCAAACATGCTGGGATAGAGGATGAATTGCATACTTGTGTTGGCCTCAGGCGATTTGGTGCTGCAGTGAGTTTTTTAGCAGCAATTTAGCAGCATTTTAGCAGTATTTAGTAAAAAACCCGCTTTGATGCTAGGAATTGGGGTTTGAGCGTAGAAAAGCCTTCATCTTATTCAAAAGATCTACTCGTCATTTCAAGTTTTAAATCTGCTGTTTTTTTTTTAATAATTAGTTGTATTTGTTTTGTAGAGTCTATACCCTAGGTGCTAAATCACTAAGTAAGAGTTAATATAACTGATATACAATATGACGGGAGGGATTAACATCAAATAAAATTATTAATCAAAAACTATGAAAATAGAAGGTTCAAGAACTGCTTAGTAATGATTAAAACTTATTTTGCTTTATAAGAATATGAGTAGCTGGAAACTGGAAAATTGAAACTGGCTTAGTATTAAAAATATCACCGACCCCATCTAATGTTTGGCGTCTTTTGATATTTTGTCCCAGTAATAATAAAGCAAAATTAGTTTAATCCGTGTATTTGGCGAAATTAATTGAGTAATAAGTGTTGATCTGAGTTTCTAAGAAACACAATTACAAGGCCTTGAAAAAATGTCAAGAAAACCCGAACGCTAGGTGGCGTACGGTGGCACTAGGTGGAGCTAGGCGGCATAGGTAACTTTTTTTGTGGAGACTAGCACCAGCTTCAACTCTTGTAGTTATTCACACCCTGAGCGCGAACCTTTGCGCCCTATCTAATTATTTCTAGAGTATTTGAAGTCAGCTCAGGGGTTAGAAGCACCGAAAAAAGAAAGATGATTAATAGTAATTTTCGTTGTGTCTCTGTTCATTTGATGTCAGAGATAGGCTGCTGTTTAGCTTTAAATTTAGAAACACAAAATTCAAAGTACACTTGCTCAAAACATACTTATAAGAAATGCGGAGTACAGAAAGCACACGTTTTAGGCTATTGCTGCCATTGTCGCTTATTGGTCCAATGACGAAATTCAACTCTAGAATGAAGTACACACTTAAGACAAAAGAAACGTAAAACAAAGGCGTACTTAATATTAGTCGTAGGAATTATGTTAAAAGGGCAAAAAGTGGAATTAAAAAAAAAGTATGCCTTTTAATTACTACTAAATCTGATGCTTCAATTTTTATACCTTTCATCCATACAGTGCCTGCGAGCTGACAATTTTAAACATAGAATAACCAATTCTAATAACCAATTCTCTAAAAGCTTCATGCATGAAGGATATCACATTCGTCTTTGGATTCATCTAGGTGTAGTCCTACCAAAAGCTTTTCTAATATTTCTCTTTTGTTTGTTAGAAAAACTTAAAATTCTTGTCAGCGTTGCTACATTGAACCGTGAAACTAAACTAGCGAAACTAGTTAATTAATACCTGACAATATTTTTTACCCGTAGAAATTCAAACATTAACCATTAAAGCGGTTTGACGCCTTGTTCTCTTAACCTATTTTTCATCAAGTTTTTTTTTCTTTTAATTTAGCGCCGGCAGCTACCAAAACCTGCATAACCACGCACGGAGAAATTTATTTATAAAAAAAATCCCAATTTTAGATATCTATGGCTGCAGGGGTTTTAACTTCCCAATTCTAACAACCAGACTAACATTTCTACAAATTCTATTCTTAACAATTCTAACAATCAATTCTAACAATTAATGTAAATTAGGGGGTGAAGCAGAAATATTTTTTTTAAATCGAGGGGAGGCACCATTTCTTAAATTGAACTCTATTCAATGAAAATACAAAAAAAAGGTTGGTACTTGTCTGTTAATCGAACGCACAAAACAAGTGACGTTAGGTGAATCCTAAGGAAATATACCGAAACATGAGGATGTAATACTTTAGAAACAAAATTATGGAAACTAAGTAGTTTAAAATACAAAATTATCACAAAAAACAATACAAAATGACCACTAGAAATACCCAGTAAACATATTGTTACTAAAATATTTTGTTTCCAAATGAAACTACTAAATTACTGATAAACATGGTTATTAATAATTTATTCGCGAAATTTAGACTTTTCAATCCGTCTGAGAACTCACAATGCTGTCAAACAGTTCGTGGTAACGAACTGTGAGTAAGGAGCACCCGGCTCAATAGTAACCGAAACTCTAAAAAACGGGATTTTGATACCAATAGAAGTAGAATGGCCTTATTGAGTCGTGTCACCCACCCCTGCTGCCATCTACAATTTAGTTTAATGCTGACGGGACATAATTTATTCAAGGATTATCGATCGAGTCTAATGGGTGTCAAGGTCAATCGATCTGTTGTTGTTTGGCCACGTGCGAATGACATGCGGGGTGATTTACATAATCGATGGGGGAATTATTGATTCACGAGCGTGGGAATTATGAAACAATATGGTCATAGAGTCCCTAGGGAGAAAGATTACGTAATGGGCTCAATGACCTCTTCCTTCAAGGTCGATTTATTTGATGTTTTTCTCGGCTAGCCTGCCCCGAGAACTTGATTTACATAATCGCTAGGGGAAATTATTGATTCACGAAGGGGAAATTAAGAAACAAACATGGCTTCATTGTTGTTTGGCTAGCCTGGCCTGAGAACTTGATTTACATAATCGCTAGGGGGAATTATTGATTCACGAAAGGGGGGGGGGGGAATTAAGAAACATTAGGGTTTCTTTAATCTTTAGGCCTGAGGGATTTATTTATTATTGTTGTTTTGGACAAGTGCATGCTAGGGTGAATGTCAAGGTGTCCTGGAACAGGAAACAGTTAGATCACGTGTTTCCTTCTCAGCCAATCATCGAGTCGGATACATCCTCCTTCTCAACCAATCAGAAGCCTGCTTACATATGATTTTCCCCGTTACATGACAATTCGCCCTTGAGATTTCGTATATAACGGGCATGCAATGTGATTAAATTATCAGAAAGTTCCAGAACACAGTTCAAACAACTAGAATGGATAATATTGATGAATTAGAAGTCTTGGCAACTACAATTTACCATGTAAGTTCTGTTTTATTTTCAAAATTATTTTCCGTGGTCACCCTCTACTATATTCGGGTAACTCCCCCCCCTATACAAACGCCACTATATGATGTTTATACTCGATAAAAAAGCGTAAAATACGCTCTTTTTTTCGTTACGTAAACCCCATCCTTCCTTCCCCCTCTGTTTACGACCACAATTCTGTTTTTGATAAATTCCGTATCTTATCTAAAAGCAACTGTCAACTTTCTGTCATTCCCTTAATATACTGTCCGCTATGGCTTGACTTACAGATTTCTCGCAATGATTTAAATAGCTGATAATTACTGACACCCCTTTAAAGTACATCCGGCTTTGATAAATATACAAGAATTTGGATAGCGGCTTTAACCAAAAGGTTTCCCTGAGAAGGTTAGTTTTTCCCATCGAATTAAAAACAGTTTCGCGTGAAAAGAGGGATTATTGTTAATTAACATTGTGTGGTTACAGGCTTTGCGTAATTCTATGTGATATGGAAGCATGAAAAATGAGTTATTTCCAAAATTAATGCCTAACAATATTTTTAGGACATTTGGTGGAAGGTGGGGGTTTGACAATGTCTCAAGTCTAACACCTCCATTGTAAAGGTGAAAACAAACTGTTTCTTTTTTTTTCGTGTGAAAAGTAAGGGGAGTGGGTTTAAGAAAAAAGATACATTGCTTTATTATGCGTAATTGAATAGCATTTTCTACCATATCTTTCGGTGGGGGGAGGGGATATTTTCCCACGTCTTTTTCTCAGGGATATTTTCCGTGGGGATTATTTTCCGTGGGCTGTTTTTCTGGGGGTGTGATAAATATATAAACTAGGCCGGCTTTTTGAACGGTTCAGTGAACCGTAATTCTCAGATTCAAAAGGATGCGATATCTTTCGGTGGAGGGAGGGGGTATTTTTCCATGACTTTTCTCAGGGATATTTTCCGTGGGGTTATTTTCCGTGGTCTGTTTTTCTGGGGGTGTGATAAATATACAAACTAGGCCGGCTTTTGAACGGCTCAGTGGGCCGTAATTCTCAGATTCAAAAAGGATGCAATTACTATATTTCACGAAATTTTTACTTTTTGCTTTCTTAGTGATAAACTAAAACAAAATTGTAGTTAATAACTTTCTTTCTGTAAAAAAAAGGGGCAAATTATTTAGATACTAATTTTTTCTCTTCTTTTAAGGCCAATTATGAAGAATGCATACCCCTCCATCCAAGAAAGCCAGAGATGACGAGGCAGCCACCATACAGCCCGGTCAAAAACCGAAAAGAGAATGGATGGCTTCTTATAATATGGAGAACCCTGCCGGCTCATCTGTGCAAGATTGTGAAATAGCCGACCCAGTCGCACAAAAACATAGCGACGCCGTCCCGTCCAACCTCCAACACTCGCTACCCGGGCCATCTGGCACCCAAGTGCAGCCGAGATATAAAAATGTAAGCATTTTTACCTCTAGTTATAGAAATATCTATCAATTTCATCCAACTTTTATAGGCCTTTTCCACATGCAACATTTTCGAACACTGCGTAAGAGTATATCTCAGCGGGAATATTGAAAGATTTTTCTCCCCAAAGGAAATATAATGTTCTCCCTTTTGAATCACGTCAAGTGCATGCATTCGCCCTTTTGCTAAATTAGATTAGTGAAGCCAAAAAAGGCACTATATTCTGGTCACAGTAAGGTTTGGTAATTTCTATTGCGATATAAAACGAATGGTTCACCTTGCCACTACAAATATTATAAAAAAAAAACTTTATATCTGAATGAGTTGTGTATCATGACAGGAGATGGCTATCCTTTTCAAATCATGTTTTTTTTTTCCACAGAGCAGATAAAGAGTATTAATATGAAATTTTATTTGGAGGAATTGTTTGAACAAAATCAAAACCTACTATGTCATGTTTTCACCCTTTTGCTAAATTAGATTAGTGAAGCCAAAAAAAAAAAGGCACTATATTCTGGTGATAGTAAGGTTTGGTAATTTCTATTGCGATATAAACGAATGGTTCACCTTGCCTCTACAAATATTATAAAAAAAAAAAAAAAACTTTATATCTGAATGAGTTGTGTATCATGACAGGAGATGTCTATCCTTTTCAAATCATGTTTTTTTTTCCACAAAGCAGATAAAGAGTATTAATATGAAATTTTATTTGGAGGAATTGTTTGAACAAAATCAAAACCTACTATGTCATGCGATGTTTTAGACTGTAAATATCTTATACTAATATAAGATATGCCACGGGTCCGAGAAGCGGGAAGCGTTGCGGGAAGCGCTGCGGGCCCGAGAAGCGCCACAGGGATGCGCCACGGGCCAGCAAAGCGCCATAGGGATGCGCCACGGGGGCGGGGAAGCACCACAGGGATGCGCCACGGGCCAGGGAGGCACCACAGGAAAGCACCACGGGCCAGGGAAACGCCACGGGAAGCGCTGCGAGAAGCGCTGCGGGAAAGTGCCGCGAAAAAAAAAAATTGAACACTGAAAATAAACGAACAAATTGTCGCCTTCCATGTCATATCTTAAGTTGGAACTTTCGGTTGAATTAACCAATTGTTATTAAGCAATAATAATCCAAATTTTAAAAGCAGTAGGGGATGATTTGAACACTTTGAAAATAAGCTATTTTTTCATTTACAGGTTGTCCTGGTTCCATACTCACCATCTCTCCCCCCTGCTCGTCAGTTGGAGAAGGAGAGGAGGCACACGTGGAGTCCCCAACAATTCACTATGGGATGATTTACATCAAATTCCAGATAATATTGACGACTTTTTAGGTGATTTTTTAAATGTTGATTATAGTGCAGTTGAGCTGGTAGACTTGAGTCCAAACACATTGCAAATTTTAGACGATTTTACCCGGGAATTAACAGGGAACCCTCCAGCCTCCGATACCCTAGCGACTCCACTTCGAACAACTGAAGTGGAGCATTCGCCAGATATTGTTGAACAGCTTGGGGGAGGGGGTAATATACAAGAGGGGGATGGGGGGTACAACTCTCCCAGACTTTCAGCTGTCCAACAGAATTTTAAATAATATAGTTGTTTTCACTGCAATGTTTGGTGACCCTTTTAATTCGCTTTTGTGTGGTAATTTTGTTTTTGACCCTGTAGAAATTGTACACAACTATGTAGACAAAATTCGTGCACTTCTGGAGAATCAAATTCAGTTGTGGGGGGGGGTAGGGATTCAATTAAGGTCTCCATTGTTCTAAAAGTGTTTTATTTAAATGAGGGAAAAAGTGAGGTTTACTATCATTTTATACATTCCGAGATGCGTTTGGTTTATTCAAATTTAGAAAATTTTGAGGGTGTTTTCATAGATTGGGTAGATCAAATTATAACGCATCTCGAGAACTTTAATGAAAACGGTAGTGGATCTCTAGTTCTTTTTGTTGAAAATTTAAGCGTAAATATATGTAAAATTAAGAAAGATTTTATTTTAAGAGGGGGGGCTAGGTCTGAAAGGGATACTATTTTAAATTATAATCCAGATCTAGAGGGTTGTAAAGGTGTCCAGAAGATCTGTTTTGAAACAGGTCAAAAGTGTTTCCGATATGCTTTCCTCATCTCAGCATTCGAGCCTCTAGCTCGGGACGCTACCAAGACGAATTTAGACAATGGGCTATACATGGGAAGGAGGGATCCAGTTTTCCCATTGTAGATTTTTCTTGTTTAGAGGGGAAATACCCAGTAACGCTTCGATCCATTGACATGTTTGAAAGGCTAATGCTCATTTAAATATTGGCGTTACTGTGGTACAGTATGAAACAGAATTTGAAGATGGGGTTCGTTTAAAAAAGAAGGGGGTGGTTTTCCCCGTAAGGGGTCCCTCAGTTGATTTGGTTAAACACTGGGTTTGGTTGTTATACACACCACCTAGTCAACCGAACACAATCGGTCATTTTAACCCTATCACTGACATTAGTAGAGTTCTGGGGGAGGGTAAGCTTAGGGGGAGAATG
Organism: Artemia sinica; assembly: GCA_027921565.1. Classification (NCBI taxonomy): domain Eukaryota; kingdom Metazoa; phylum Arthropoda; class Branchiopoda; order Anostraca; family Artemiidae; genus Artemia; species Artemia sinica. The sequence goes on along the minus strand of CM051267.1, from coordinate 1,688,655 downwards.
TTTCTACTGTCCAACATGCCTCTCTAGATTCCGTAGTGATATGAAACTACGGGGTCACATGAAGCATTGTAGCCGCCACGGCTATCAGACAGTGGAAACGGTTTCAGGGGATAGGGCATTCTACGCTTCAAAAATTTCCAGAACACCCTTCTCCAGTGCAACAAAATATCTTTGGACTGTGAAGCTAAGCTGGTGGAGGTGAATGACCCCCAATTTCCAAACCGAGTCAAAGAACACCAGGCTATTGCAGTGTCCTACGCCCACGCGCAAAGAGACAGTTCTAACACCATGCAGTTGTTAGAAATAGTTGAAACATTGGATGAGGGAGATGAGTGCATGGACAAGGCATTGACTAAACTGATTGGCACGGCTAATGGTGCTATTTCTCGTTTGAGAAATACGCATTATCCATTGGTGTTGTCTGCAGAGGATCGTCTCGCGATTAAAAATCAAAAAATATGTTGGGTTTGTAAGGGGGAGTTTGCAGAGGAGGGGGATAAGGGGACTAAGGGAAACGTGGGGGGAGGGGGAAAGTCAGAGATCATAATCACTTGTGGCAGGAAATATCCTCGGGGGGTAGTAATTTTAGAGGGGTTGCGCATCAATCGTGTAATTAAAAATGTTAGCCAGCAGTTTTTTTATCCCTGTTTTTATTCATAATTCCAATTATGATTTGAAAATTTATTTTACCGGCACTGGCACGTATGCATAGGGAGGGAGGGGGAGTAGATTGTCCATGGGTAAATAGTTCATTTACCTATAACATAATTCCCAAATCAGCTGAGAAGTTGCTGCTTCTCGAGCTGAAATGGCAGGCAGTGGATAATGGGCATACGTGTTGGAATAAAATCAGGTTTTTAGATTCCTTTAGTTTTTTCCCCAAGGCATTGAGTCAATTGATTCAAGTGCAAAAAAGCGACAATTTTGATAGCTTTCCCTTGCTTAAACAGCACTTTCCAGACAGTGAAATGTATGACCTGTTGACCTGCAAAGGTATATACGCATACGATTATTACTGCTCTGGCGCTCGCTTAAGTGAGGAGAAACTACCTCCAATTGAAGCTTTTTACAATTCACTGACCAACAGTGAATGCACAGCCGAGGAGTATGAGTTTGCCAAGAAGGTGTGGTCCAAGGGGGATTGTTAAAAAATGGGTGGGATTATTGTAGACTGTACTTGGCCAGTGACGTTCTAACTTTGTTGGATATAGTCTGTAAGAATACAGACCAGATTTATTCAGAGTTCGGGTTAGATATAGGTTATTATTTTTCTACACCCCATTTAGGGATGGATTTAATTTTAAAAATTAGCAGGGAGGAAATAGGCCTAATCACCGATGTAGATCAGCATCTTTTTTGTAGAGCGTTCAATGAGGGGGAGGGTACGTTTTTCATGGGGACCGCGTCTTATCAACCGATCCGAGCGGACAAAGCACCGGTGCAAAGTCAAATGCAGTGTTCTTGGACATGAACTCATTGTACCCCTCGGCAATGTCCAACTACTCTTTGCCGTGTGGGAACTATCAATGGCTTGAGAATCCTTGTGAGTTCCCCGACATTACCACCGTCGAGGACAATGGGCCACAAGGATGGTTCTTTGAAGTAGATGGTCACATTCCGCTGGCGCTTCACGACTCAGTCAAAGATTTTGTCTTTCCCTGTATCAATCGGCCGGTGAGCAGGGACTCTCTGAGCCCCTACAATCGTTCATTGGTTGAGGATATGGGGATGCACTGGACTCCCTCTAAACAGAAACTGATTGCTGATTTGGACCCTAAGGAGAATATCGTTGTTCACCATGTGCTTTTGCACTGGATGGTGAGCAACGGCTTCAAGATCACCAAAATACACAGGGCCTGCAGTTCAATCAGCGACCCTACTTGAAAACGTTTATCGACACCTTTGGCGATAAACGCTCTAAGGCAAATTCAAAGGTGGAGAAGGAAATGTATAAGCTCATCCTAAATTCAGCGTTTGGCAAAATGTGTGAAAGCGTTCGTAATAGATCTCGCTATGACGTCGTGAATGACCCTCTAGAGTGTGCACACGAATTATTGCCGACCCCAATTTTACATCGTTCACGAGCATAGAGGCCGGCATGGTTCTTCTACACAGGCGAAAGCGAAATGTAGTACTGAACAAGAATATTGCAGGTGGCAGTTCAGTACTAGAAATTTCAAAAAAGCTCATGTTGTCGTTCTTTTACAATGTGTGCAAGGTGCAATGGCCACGGGAGGGGGAGGTTCAAGTTTACTATGGGGATACAGATTCTCTGCTGTTAAAGGTAAATGGGACTGAAGATTTATTGGGTGATTTGCAAAAGGGGGTGCACATCAGCTCGCGGATGGATTTCACCAACTGGAATCCATCACTCTACCCCGAGCTGGTGAAACGTCAAGCCCCCAACCAACTATTAATGTTAAAATCAGAGACGGGGAGTGATTTGATATCCCGGGGGGTGTTCCCGGGCCCCAAAGTCTATTGCGTGGAAACTCATAGTGGGGAAGAAAAGAAGGCGTGTAAAGGGGTGCCTACACACTTTGTAAAGAGCAATTTCAACATGAGAGCGTGTACAGAGACTGTGTAGAAAGTAGCCTAGTGCCGAGAGCACAAGTGCTTGCAATTCGCTCTCTACAGTATAGAAATTATACTGTGAGAGTGGAAAAGAATGCAATGTCGTGTATATCCGACAAGGTCTATGTGCTCGAGAATGGTGTGAGTGTTCTACCCCACGGTCACTACCGTATTTCAGATCGAGTTGAATGCATTGACTATCGCAATCAACTTGGTCTGGATAAATTAACCTAATCTGAATCTAACCAAGCACTCAACCTGTACATAAATTAACTAACCTGACCCAAGCACACACAATCTAACCACCTTAACTCAACTGTTCATCTAACCCAACCTCAACCTCAACCACCACTAACCTAACCCGCAGTAGCAGTGACGACAACTATTCTTTTTCGCCCCGCGGCTCCCGGGGGGGGGGGGGGGGGGGTCCCTTCCCGCGGCCGCCCAGGGGGGGGGGGGGGGTCCCGCCCGCGGCCGGCCGGCCTTCGGCCCCGCGGTCCCCGGGGGGGGGGGATCCCACACACCTTTAAATTCATAATGCTCAACTGTGCTACTAGTTATAGTTCCCGTGTGTGTATTTTCTATGTTTTTGTTGTACAAAAAGTGTTTGTATAGAAAAGTGTTTGTTGTTTTTTTTTTTTTGTACAGAAAAGTGTTTAAGTTGACAATAAGTGCTTTAAAAGATGGACAGAAAAGTGCTTAAAGACAAAAAGTGTTTAAAGACAAAAAGTGTTGTACAGAAAAGTGTTTAAAGACAATAAGTGCTTATTTATAAAGTGTTATCATTGCAGTTCATGTTGAACAAATAGAGTTTTCATTTTGACCATGAAATTTTGTCAATTGTTCTTGTTGAACAAGTGTTATTTTTATCATTGTTCATGTTGAACAAGTGTTTTTTCATGCAGTGTCGAAATAAATGCTGCCATGTAATATTGTTTTTTTGTTGTTCTTGAATAGATAGATCCATGGGGAAAATTATTGCTACTACTTATTCATTGAGCACATATGATTTACAGTTAGTTGTAGTCCGACTGTTGTCAGCAGCATGTATCAATTTAAAACACCCTTCAGATCGTTTCTGTGTGGTCCCTCAATGTCGGGGAAAACAACGCTTTTAGCTAGAATAATTCAAAATTGCGATAAAATGTTTTTGGAAAAGCCGAAAAAAATCTACTATTGCTATAGTATTTGGCAGGAGTCCTATGATAAAATAAAAGCTACTGCCACAACCATACCAATACAATTCATACGGGGACTTGATGTTTTCAATAGTATTGAACCGAACTCGTGGCTAATCATTGATGATTTGGCTGAATCCATTGAACAGTTCTCACAGGAAATGCTACAACTGTTCACCGTTCGCTCCCATCATGAACACATTTCCGTTACCCTAGTTCTACACAATCTGTTTCATCAGAGCAAATGTATGCGAACCCTTGCTTTGAATTGCACCGTCTATATTATCTATCGAGTCGTTCGTGATTCTAGCTCGCTCATAACTCTCAATAAGCAGATATACCCCGGCGCCCCTAAATTTCTGTTGTCAGCGTACACTCAGGCGACTAGCAAGCCCTACGGTTACATTTTGCTGGATCTTAATCAGAGCACGCCCGAGGATCTACGTGTAGTCACCGACATTTTCAACAATGAAATTACAGTATATCTTCCGGTGAACAGTAGAAAAGACTATTAGTCGCCATTATGACACTGAAGAAACTACACGAACAACGGCATCTGTTTTCCGTTTTAAGCACTTCAAAACCATTGCTTAGGAAGGCTATACTCAAACATGGGGTTGACAATGATTTCATTAATCTAATATCTGAACTTTGTTTAAATTTAACTGAGGGCAATGTTCAACTGCCAGAAGGTGTTAGACAACAGACAAAGCAACATCGTTCCACTGTACGCGCCTTGGCTTGTAAAAACAAGGGAAAAAAATTTAAAAGAAAACGGCTCCTTCAAGCAGGCGGTAGCTTCTTCACACTTTTACTGCCGATAATTGCAGGACTTGTAAACAGTTTTCTCTAGAGAGAGAGAGAGAATGGCAAAACCATATAAATTGACACCATTTGAACTTGTCCTGTCGCCCATCGAACATTTTGAAGACAATCTAAGCAAATTCATTAACGATGAGAATATTGCCGACGACAAAAAACTGCTTTTACTTCAAGATGCATTGTGACGTGTGGACAAGCATAAACCATATCGTGAGAGACCTGCCACCGTCACCGTCACCACTGATCCCTCTAAACATGAAACATCTCCTCAAGATTCTGCAGCAGCATCAAAGGAGAAGGAATTGAATACGATTGTATTGAAAATTGGAAACCTATTGCCTTTGACCTATCGAGAACAGAGTAAAAGAGTATTATCTTATCTCATGTTGGAAACTGCAGATGAACATCAAGTTCAAGTCGATAGCACAGGGAAACGAATTATAATTCAGGGAAAAAGTTATAATCTAGTTGATTTAATTTGTGATATGGTGACGAATCGTAAAGGACTCTTATCCTTTGACGATAATCTATACACCTTTCTGTGTGCAATAAACTTTCCCAAAAGTCTTATTGGCAATAGGCAAATTCTAAAGAAACTAAGAGAATATAGTCCTCTCCAACAACACCATTTAAAAAAGAAGAAGATTCAATATTTGAAGATACTATCAGCAGCAGCAATGATTTTACAACACCTGTGGCTGCTAGTCAAAAGCGAAGACGAATTGATTCGCCCGCCAGTGTGCAAAAGGGGAGTGGACATTACACTACGTGTTTACGCTCAAAATGGATGAAGTTTTGAAGGTGTCTATGAAAATATTGGCGAGGTGGGAAGTTTAAGTTCTTCCAAAACGCTTTCCAAAGCTGTCTCCGGCACCACGACCACATTGAAAAATGCAAAAGAGTATCTAGAAAATGAAGTGAGTTACACATTGCATCGAAATCACAGGCTTCGCAGTAAACAATATCGACAAACTAAAGCCTTTTTCCCTCTGCATATAATGCAAATGGATCTTTTAACTCTAGACGCACTTCAACAAACGTCACAATGACCCCTACAAATATATTCTAGTGGCAATCAGTATCTTTAGTCGCTATGCCTATGCCATTCCACTGCGGTCAAAGAGAGGTGTTGAAGTTGCTCGGGCCATTGAAAGTATTCTTGAACAGGATTCGTATAGAAAAATTCAATCGGATCGTGGCAGTGAATTTGTTAATCCCCATGTACAAAAGGTTCTTTTGAAATATAATACAACACTTTATCATAGTCACAGTCCGATAAAGGCTGCATTGGCTGAACGATTAATAAGAACGATTCGTCTATTAATTTCAAGATATTGCACATTGAAAAAATACACCGGCTTTTATTCACGATTTAGATAAAATCATGCAGATATACAACCATCGACCCCATCGATCTCTGTCCAACTCTACACCAACGGATGTTCACTACAATGAAAATACATTTGATGCTTTTCTAAAGCAATACTCCAAGGGTGAAAAGAGAAAAAAAAGAAGAAATTCAATGTTGGTGATACTGTTCGAATTAATAGAACCACAATATTTTTGAAAAGGGAATTATTTATGGAGCACTGAACTTTTTAAAGTGTCCAAAATTCTGGACACCGAGCCCATAACTTATCGGCTGCGAGACACCAAAGATGATGAGATTCTCGGCGGTTTTTATGAATATGAACTGCAAAAAGTTAGAAACACTAGTGAAATTTATCAAATTGAAAAGATATTAAAGAGTCGTACACGCCATGGCAAGAGACAGTTGCTTGTTCGCTGGCTAGGATACAACTCAGATTTTGATTCTTGGGTCAGTGCTGAAGATATTGACAATGCCCAATGATTTCTATGTGACTTTCATGTCCAATGTTTCTGATCCTCTCTACAATGACTTGAATAGAACAAGTGATTTTTGGACGAAACTCTCCCCCACCATCAAATTCGACGACAATAGAAAGTATGAAGTGGCTCTTGTCGACTGTATTCTCAAAAATACCTATGACATCCTGAGAAAGGATCGTAAATATGAAATAAAAATTAGACCCTATGATTGGCCGCCGCCACCAACAGGTGATCAAGAACAAATTCAAAAAATCAATTGGATGGAATATCCATATATTGAATTACCCTACGAGGAACTCACCTGTATGAATGATTTATGTCGTACTATCAATAAAAGAATTTCCGCTCGTAAAAAGGGAGCTTTTCATTTCAACTATTCAAAGGAGGAGGGCAAGATCTACATTAGTTCACCTATTGCCAGTGAAAAGGTTATTCTCAACGATAATCTAAAGGATGTTCTTGGCTTTAAGCTCAATATAATCAATGGTAAAAGTGCCGGAAACACTAATTTCATTTTTGCTGACTACCCGCCTGCCTTCTCCACAGACACCTGTATATTTCTCTACGCTTCATTTGTGGAAACATCTCGAGTTGGTAATTCAAATGTTCCCCTCCTACGAGTTGTTGAACGAAAAACCAATCAAGAACATATTCATCACTACAATATAAAGCATCTTCAGTATATTCCCGTAAACACTTCCTATTTGGAACTCTGTCAGTTAACACTAAGAACCGAATTGGGTGATCCAATAGCAATTTCAAAAGGTTTGGCTGTGATTACATGCCATTTTCGACCCATCGTTCAACAACAAGATGTCTAATAAAAAAGTGGTATTCACTTGTCCTGATATTGACTGCTATGTTAATACTCTCGGCCCAAGACAACAGGGCAATGGAATGGACTACTATAAAGGTCGCTCGTCAATGTCTGGCTACGGTCTTGGCAGTTGGTTTGCTAAGCTGTTTCGCTCTTCACTACCACTGGCTAGAAAATATCTTGTACCGGCTGCGACAGATTTTGCATCCTCTACACTATACGATTGGGGCTCTGGCAAGGATTTTAAAAAAAGTGCTTCGGAAAATCTTAGGTCCAGTGCGCGAACCCTTGGCGAGAGATTAAAACAGAATGGTAAAGGCTTAAAAAGGTCAAGAAACAATGCATCACTCATCAGTCTCCACTCAGGTCGGAAACGAAAGACATCATCCCTCTTGTCAAAGAAAAGAAGGAAAAAGCCGACACGTGCTGTAAACAGAAGTCCCAGGAAGAATAGAATTGTCAGATCGAAACTAGATTTCTTCTCCTAAAATGTCCTACCTACCGCATAAGGATTCTCAACCTTCAATCACCGCCTCATTGAATCTATTCAATGCCGAAAATGTTGATGTGAGTGTCAAGCATGGATACTATGAACAATTTTATCCACAACAACCCCTCTCCGACAATATCCACTTTCAAATTTATTCCAATGAAGACTACTTTATGGACATGTCTTCAACATTTATAGATTTGCAAATGAAAGTCCGGAAATCCGATAATACAATGCCAATTCGGGCCGATGGGATATCCTATGAAAATTGTATACTACATAATTTATTTCGTCAAATTAGTGTCTACATCAATGGCACGCTGGTGAGCACAAGCAACAATCTCTCCAACTATACAAGCTATATGCAATTCATGTTGATGACACCCAAGTCATACAAGGAATTGAGAGGCACCTCCAATGGATATGAATATATTACTAATACTGATAGTACAGATGCACTTAAAAATGCTACAACTAGTGAATTACATCTAGTTGGAAAAATATATCATGAAATATTTAATATACCCAATGGCTACCGCCCAATGTTAAAGTGGATATAAAATGACGCTTGCACCCTCCAATTTCATATTGAGAAAAGAACTTGCTGCCAATCCTGATGTAAGTCTCTCCCTCACCTCGGCAATACTTCATGTACGCAAACAACAGGTTATGAGTTCTGTTGCTTTGGCCGTGGAAAAACTGAGAGCCAATGGCAACAATATTAAACTACTTGTTCCTCATACAATCACCAATCAACGTCATATTGCAATGGGCTCACGCACCTTCACCGATTCATCCTTTATCAATGGCGAAATCCCCTCGAAATTGGCTTTGGCCTTTGTAAAAAGCGCCAGTGCAATAGGGATCATGGACTGAATGCCCACATAAATTCGAGATGTTTGGACTTTCATCTCTTGTGTGCAAAGTAAACGGCATCCCACTCTACAATCTATCTTTTGATAAATCCTATAGAACATTGTACGAGTTGACCATGCAAACCCTAGACCATGACTCTCAACTATTTGAAAATGGTATAACCGAAGATATGTTTGCTAAAACACATGGTATCATTGTACTGGATTTGTCGGGTACACAGGATATGAGTATAGTACGTACGGGGAGTGTACGTTTAGAGTGTACAATTGCCGACCCATTGGCTGAGAGTATTGCCCTAATCTCACTAAATCAATATGAAACCTATTGGGAAATCACTCCCGAAGGCAGTGTTCTACTAGACTTGGCGCCATGAACACCAGTCAAATAATCAATGTATTTAATATGGACCCATACATGTCCCAGTACAAATCCTATTGTCTGCCCTCAGACTATCTTGGAAAAATTCAAAGCGCGAACAATACCTTAATTATTGTTAATAGCAGTCCGTCGACTGTGCTGACGGGTCATTGGCTGTGCATCTTTCAAACAATGAAGACGATTGAATTTTTTGATCCTCTTGGTCTACCCTATACATTCTACACGCCTCACATCAGCAACTATATTGAGAGCAGTGGGAAAACTATTATTCAAAATCGAAAGAGGGTGCAGGATCTAACGACTAAAAGCTGCGGCTTCCATGCACTACTATATTTTGTGTTCCGATGTCGCGGCTATACTTACAAGCAGTTTCTCCACATTTATAGTGACAATCCACGTCTGAATGACTTTCTAGTGTAAAATATCCTCTCAGACCTATATAGTATTGATTTCAGTGCCCTAAGAGTAAAGTGCTTAAAAATGTTTGTGAATTTGTTTATTAATAAAATGCATATATATACAACAATGTCTTTAAATCTTCACTTTAGATTTCTTCATCTTCGATGTATAGGCAACTGTCGTGAACCACTAATGCTGGTAAATCATTTGGATTCACTGTATATTGATCTTGATTGACTGCAAAGTCAGGGTCACATTTTCTACAGTACAATGTAACTTCACTCTTGTCATATCTCTTTGTATAGTCAATGATACTATTTGCATTCATATTATGAAATTCACGAGTTTCAATCTGTCTATTTGAAGCAATATCACATACAATGTTTTCAAATGGTGAATCACATTCCGTCACAGCCAATAAAAATCACTTGGTTTATAGTCATAGTAGGTGGTGTCATCACAGCGATGACGTAGAAACCAGATTGTCTTGTTACCCCAACAGTTGAATCGTAGTCCAGATTCCTCTTCCCAGAATAATTTAAATCCACGACGATACCAATCTCGTAGAAATAAACTAAAATCACGTTTAGGATTCTTTCCAATCATAGCGGGGTAAGTATTCTCCCACTGATCACATTTATCATAGTGACAATTGGAGCACAGGTGTCCTCTAGGATGAGAGTCACACACCTCCTCAAGACATGAATTACATCCTTTAATTTGTACTGCATAGCCTCTATGTAATTTACAAGGATTACATAATTTACACTTTTCACTATAGTCATCAATAATTGTACAATTCTCACATTGATTCCAACTGCCAAGAGTGTACATGCACAATGGACATATATAGAACATTTTTCGGTTTCCGATGTCAACTCACTCACAGCTAAAACGAAACTGATCCTCTTCGTTCGATAAATTCAAGGTGGAGGGAAATGGTGGGAGAGAGGAGTAGCTCTGTGACGTTACCTCTTTTGAATGATGGGGGAGCCATCTACATTGAATCCACTGGCAAATTTTCAAAAGTATATCCACAATATGATTCTGCTTTGTTTCAATTAATATATCAATAAATTGACTATAAGCATTTGAATCACATTTTAAAAGTTTCATACAATAGTCCAATGGGGGAGAATCACTCCTCATTATATTGTCAAGTGTTCCATGACATGAGAATATCCTGCGTTTAAGAGATAACTCGAGAAAATCATCATCCATAATCAAATGTTTTTCCATAAACACTAGATTTGATCTAATTCTCTCTTTCTCAAATTTATTCATTTTTCAATCCTTTCACTCCGACTGCTGACTCTAGACTGACCCTGATTCGTTAGCCTAACCTGACCAGAAAAGAAAGAGAACATTATCGATTTCGAAACAATTTTATTGAATAATTAGAACAACAACAACATCAATAATACAGAGCATGTACAATCAGCGATACTGTTTATTGTCTTCAATATGTTTCACCAATGCACTTAAAGCACATTGAAGTCTATTCACGTGTGCTATATCAACTTTAGCGGCGAAACATAATTGATCTCCATTTTAAATTTGCTCAAGGATATCACATATCTTGCATATACTGCATCCCATTCCAGACAAAGTCGTGATCCTTTCGTGATTTCCACCGCAATGTTTGGTGCTCTTGTACTATTATCATCAACTCCACTATCAACTTCTAATAGGGTAAACATTCCACTCATCGCCATCAACACAAATATATATCCAAATGAGTAAAGTCAAACTGTTCTTCTTCTTCTTCTCACTCCTTTGAATTCTATTCACAGACTAATAAAACTCTAGCAAAAATCCTTTCTTTATATTCCCTCCGCCGCTAATATGTAAAACAGCCCTCTGATTGGCTGAGAAGGAGACACGTGATCTAACTGTTTCCCGTTATCGGATCAATAAAATTCCCAATCGATTACGCAATCAATTTCTCGGAAATTCACTTCCCCCTCGAGTCCTAGATCAATAACATTGTTCCCGTTAGAATTCAATGCGCATGTGCAACCTTCGTCCCGGTTAGGTTATTACACACAGAAACAACAAATAAATCGATCTTGGAAAAAGAGGTCATTGAGCCCATTACGTAATCTTTCTCCCTAGGGACTCTATGACCATATTGTTTCATAATTCCCCACGCTCGTGAATCAATAATTCCCCCATCGATTATGTAAATCACCCCGCATGTCATTCGCACGTGGCCAAACAACAACAGATCGATTGACCTTGACACCCATTAGACTCGATCGATAATCCTTGAATAAATTATGTCCCGTCAGCATTAAACTAAATTGTAGATGGCAGCAGGGGTGGGTGACACGACTCTCATAAGGCCATTCTACTAATAGATACATCAAAAGAACCAAATTTTAATGCTGATTTCAAATATATAAGTTTCATCAAGTTTAGTCATACCCATAAAAGCTACGCGCCTGAGAATATTTGGCTGATTTTCAAAAAAGGTGGAAAGACCCCCTAAAAGTTATAGAACCTTAATGAAAATCACACCATCAGGTTCAGAGTATCAGTGAACCCTACTGTTGAGGTTTCAAGCTCCTATCTGCAAAAATGTGGAATTTTGTATTTTTTGCCAGAAGAAAGATCACAGATGCGTGTTTATTTGTTGTTTTCTCCCTAGGGGTAATCGTATCGACCCAGTTGTCCTAGAATATCGTGGGAAGGCTCATTGGAACGGAAATTAAAAGTTCTAGTGCCTTTTTTAAGTGACAAAAAAATGGAGGGCACCTAGGCCTCCTCCCACGCTCATTTTTTCCAAAGTCACCCGATCAAATTTTGAGATAGCCATTTTGTTCAGAATGGTCAAACATGTGATAACTATGTCTTTTAGGATGGCTTAATCCCCCAAAGTCCCTGGGGGGAAGGTTGAAATTTATTAACTTTACCCAATGTTAACATATAGTATTGGTTATTGGGAAGTATACAGACGTTTTCAGGGGGATTTTTTCTGGTAGTGGGGGGGGGGGACGGTTTGGGGGTTATGTGGGAGGATCTTTACATGGAGGAAGTTTACATGTGGAAAGAGACATTGCTATGAAGGGGCCGCCGGATTTCCCAGCATTATTTAAAAAAAAAGATCAGAAATTAAATTAAAAAAAAAGTTTTTCAACTGAAAGTAAGGAGCAACATCAAAAGTTAAAACGAACAGAAAATATTACGTATATGATTGGGTTCGCCCCCTAGTCAATACCTCACTCTTTAAGCCAAATATTTTTTAGTACTTTCATAAAAGCTATTTATTCTAATTAACGGCCTTTGTGATTAGGGGTCATTTTTAAAGAATTGGAACAAAATTCGAACTTTAGCGTAAAGAGCGAGGTATTGAATAGGGGATGTACCCCCTAATATACGTATTATAAATATATGAATATAGAAGTTCGTTACGTAAGTTAATTCGTAAGTTACGTATATTTTATTACTAATAAAACGTTCGTAAATAAAATTAAACAAGGTTCGAGAACGCCATTTAACCAAATAAAAGTAAAAATTAGTATGCAAATTTGGTGTTGATTATTCATGTACGGTGAGCCAAAATCAAAACCTGCATTAATTCAAAAACATTCAAAAATTAAATAAAAAAATAAGTTTTTTTTAACTGAAAGTAAGGAGCGACGTTAAAACTTAAAACGAACAGAAACTATTCCGTATATGAAAGGGGCTGTCCCCTCCTCAACACCTCGCTCTTTACGCTAAAGTTTGACTTTCCCACAACTCTATCTTTTTAAAACAATAAAAAAATTTAGCGTAAAGAGCGAGGCGTTAAGGAGGGGACAGCCCTTTCATATACGGAATAATATCTGTTCGTTTTAAGTTTTAACGAAGCTCCTATTTTCAGTTAAAAAAAACTTGTTTTTTTTTTATTTAATACGCTAAGGAACAAAATCTCCCGTGAAGACAAAACTAGTTTGACTACTGCAAATATTTCCTAGATTTATTGTTACAAATATTATTCTCAGAATTTGGTTCTTTAGCTTTTTTGACGTCGTATATCTGGCAGCATAACTAAAAACTTACAAATTTGAATGTTGCAAGTAAAGTACGATTCTTAGACAAGTGTTTAATTAACAATAGATAAAGAGGATGTTAAATGTTATAGATATTTTAAATAGCCAAAAAGACTTAACCTATTTGATAACCTATAAGAATTTATCCACAAATTTATTTACCTTTTTCAAAACGGATAAGAAAATTCAAACAAAGATAATAGTGCGTTTTTTGTTGACGTATATTCTCTTTTTTTTCAACTTGTTTACCAAGGAAGTCATTAAGGCTAATGGCTCTTTTCTAAGGATTATATCTGTATAGTATTAGGAAATTTATAAAAAATAATAAATCTTATTAAATTCATAAACTCTAATAATAGTTAATAAAACAGAAAAAAATACCCAGAATATTCCAAAACTACCTGCTCTTCACCACGTGGTCTACATCTTGGAGAACTTCTTGCTTTATTATGGTTGGCAGATCCATCCCCACCATACCTTTTCGAATTACGCATGGCGTTATTCTCGCCACGCAAATCACTCTCTCCCCAACACTTGAAGTGTGCCCCCTGGTTTACAAAAATTTTTTAAATGGATAATCCCTTGAATGGAGTTTTTTGTATATATCCTAACTTTAAGGAAATTCTTGGCTTGTGTCCACCCCATCTTAAGGTAAAATTAAGTTATATTTCTGAAAGTAAACCGTCTAAAGCTGTGACCCATGAAGTTGGAGAAACTGGATATTTTAGGAACATATTTCTATATTCGGTTTATTATTCTTACACATCATTAAATCAGTTTTCACTTTATCCTTTCTCTAATAGTCATTTTTTCATGAGAACGAACAACTTTATTTTGTACTGTATTTATTTACATACGTATTTATTTGATCATTTGTCGCGTTTTTTTTCAATTTCTTTCTCTTTTGTTGGTAGATTTGGTTTAACCTTCATTTATGTATTATTGTTCCGAATAATATAGCCTAGATACTTAAATCGAAAAATTTATGTCATAATCCTCGAAGGGTCGGATTGGAATTTCTGAATCATAAAAACAATACAAGCAAAAAAAAATAATGAAAAAAGAGAAAACTAAAAAACTTCAAACAATGTTAGAACAACAGCATCAGAATAAAAAGTCAATCGTAATCAAAGTAATTAAACTGCAGAGTGTCAAAGAATGTTAAAAGGATACAACTGATAAAACTTAAAAATAATTAGACCGCGGATTCCTGGGCCGAAGGGACGTTTTGAGGGGCAGCTTCGTGGAATACACTACTCAGTATTGGGTAAGCAGGGGTAAGACTGGGGGGTTGAATTGAATACGACCCAGAGGAGGGGGGGGGGGGTCACTGCTAAATAAACATAAATCGTGGATAATACATTGTCATCCAGTTGACCCAGCTTCTGTGAAATTGGATGGGAGATAAATAAAGGTAAATAATACGGTATTGGACTTTACAGTCCCTACCGGCGGTGCTTATCTCCGTTTCTCGGCCCTTCAGCCAGGAAGTGCAATGGGGGGGGGGGGGGGGGGGGGGGGGGGGGGGGGTCAATCATCATGTGCTTTCGCACACCCTTCCTGTTTACCCTCCCCAGATTTTTCCAGATACCCATTTAGAGAGCTGGGTCGACTCTGACTGACCTTACAGAGTCACGCCACTGACCCCCGTCCCAAACCAAATAATTGGAAACGCTAGGATATGAACCCTTGCCCTCTCGGACAAAGAATCCTAAATCCAGCGCTTCATGCTGCTTGACAACTGTTTCCCATTGGTTACAGTTTTCTACACAATATGTAGTCTTAATTATGCTCGAAGTGGTAGGCTAAGTATTATAAAGATTGCACAGTTCAGACTTTTTTTTTTATTTATTTATTCCAACTTCCTCTCCTCTCGGTGACATAATAATCTTTTTCACATAATTTTAAATCTTTAATGTTACCTACACTAATTTAAAAAACAACAATTATTTTTAAAAATTATTATCCCAACAACATTGATGAAAACACACTCTGCTACTATAAATATTTAACATGATCAAAAATTTTAATAAGAATTATTAGCATTCATTATCATTTTCTGTAATTGTTTCCAATATTTTTTTTTTTTTTTTTTCGCTTTCCTTTTTTCCTATTTTTCCCCTTTTTCCCTTTTACCCCTCATCTTCATTTTTCTCCTATTAAAAAAATAAATTCAACAAAATTACAAACTTCAACCAAATACAAACCACCAAAAAAAACTTCACTTCCTCTATTTTCTCCTCCTTTATGTCTCTGAAATTTATAAAACTAAATTAATCTAATATAACATTTTCAACATCCTAACTATAGACTCCCTTTTCAAAAAAGAAAAAAAATAATTTCCCTTTTTACCAACTAAAAACTGAATTAAGGCAATCAAATACAACAGATTACTCTCCGGGGCATACTAACACACAAATAAAAACAAAACAAAATACAACGCACGTCCCGCTTATAGGATGCTCCCCCTCCTTAAGAGAATCCTTTGGCAGTGGCTTCAACTACAATCCAAACTTTTTTATTACCCCTTCCAGCTTCCATAAAAAAAAAAATAATAATAATAATAAAATAACTACAATTTGAACCATTTTTCCCTTACAAAAACCTCACCAAATAATAAAACATATACTTAAGCAACACAATACTTATTTAGGAAGAAGGGTTCAAAAATTCTAACAAATTAACTCTAAACTTTAAATTTCCAAATAAAATTCATACTTTACTTGATTGCCTTCAAAAAAAAAAAAAAAAAAAAATCAACTATTTACCAAACTCTCTATCCACTCCTCATCAATTCTTTCCTTCCATTTTCTATTCTTTCTCAAAAGCTCTACTTTTCCCCTAACTCCTCCTTTAAATCTTTGTAACTCAACTCTCTTTTTCTTTTTATCATCTTCAAATATGGGTACATGCCCATATCACTATTAATGACATTCCTTTCTGCCTCTTTTCATCACCTTTTCTTTCAAAATCTAACTTCAAAATTTTTTTTTTACTATTTAAACTCACCATCTCTATATTCTCACCTTTAAAAACATCGAAAATAAAACTAAAAACTTCTTTGTTAAAAATACATTCTATAAATTCATGCTGTAAACCATCAACCACCATTTCATGGCACAAGTTGCACTCCTTTATTTCGCCCTTCTTGAAACGGCTTATTCTATCTCGGTAAGGTAATATGATGTGTATCAGCATAAACATCACCTCTCTTTCTCTAGTGTCACACGGTACTTCATTTAGATTTTTGAAAGCCGCATCAAAATTCATGAAAGGTTCTTTTTCTTCAACATGGTACGAAAAAATCGTCCTCCCGGGTCCATATGTAATCATCTATGACCATTTTTCTTTCTATCTGACTCAATCCGTCCTGAAACACTCCTTTTGATCTCAATTCTCTTAAATTTTCCGCTGTTTCCTTTAACTGATCTGGGACCTCTTCCACTAGCGTCAAAACTTGTTCCTCAACTACCAAGACCGGTAGTAGCCAATCTCTCTCCAAACATCCAATTTCACCGTCCCTTTTGAGAATCTCAATAGCATTTCTCCAAAAAAGTGATTGGCATACATTCCTATAATTTATCACTCCTATTCCTCCTTTTAATCTGGGTAAAAACAGCAATTTCATGCTCAACTTTTAAATTTTTCCTCTCCACACTAACCTCCAAATAATTTTTTCTATTCTCTTAGCACTCCCTTCATCTAGCTCTATAGCTGGCACGAAATAGAACAGTAGCGGTAGACAATATGTGTTTACATATGTCGCTCTGAAAAACAAAGAACACTCTCCAATAGCATTTGCCGACGCCAGCATCCCTTCAATTTTCTGTATTTTTTCTTCCCATAATTTACCCCACTTCATCTCGCGGGTCCATGTCACACCAAGTATTTTCGGCCTTTTCTAGTTTCGCCATCCAAAGTTCCTGCATCATTTCTTCCGTATTTTCTGATTCCAGTCTTGGTGAAAGATTGCTTTTTCCCTTGTGGATTTTTACCCTAAAATTCCTCTCATACCAATCAAGTCCTTGTAGAACTGCCTTTACATCTTTGACACTTGATAGGCTAAAAGTTCCATCATCTATAAACCCCAGGGTCTTTAAGCATATCTCATTACGAAGAGGTAAACCGATTATACGGTCTTCTACGTACTTGAAAAAGGGATCAATGTATATTTCAAAGAGGTATGGCGAAGCCGGGTTGCCCTGTTTCAACGATATCTCCAAATCAATCCTCCTTGTAAGCAAGCCATTTATATTTATGACAGCTACTGGTTTTTTGATAAAGACTTTTAAACATACGAACAAAATCCTCATGAAAACCATACTTTAAAAATCGTCAAAGACCATAAAATTCCCCTGTCAACCGAATCATATGCTTTCTCAACATCCAAACTTAAGAAATAAGTAAGTTTCCACACTTCATTTTTCTTTCGGGTCATCTCATCTCTCCTAAATAATACATCTCTTAGAACGCTCAAAATATGCTGTGCTTTTCTTCCTTTTATCCCGAACTGGTAGCTTCCTAGTATATGTTGCATTATTTTTCCTAATCTTTTTTTTACCACTAGGGATGCAATCTTGTAGTCGCAGCAAAGCAAGGAGATGGGTCTCCAGTTGCGTAGATCAGATCGTTCCCCCTTTTTGTGTACAAGGCGTATTACTGCCTACTCTTCCGGGTACCCCTCAATGATAAAAGCGTTAACGACTTTTTCGTAAAAATCCCCCATTTCTTCCATAGTTCCAAATAAAACCCGTAGCTCAGCCCGTCTATACCAGGAGACTTTTTCTTTTTAGCTGTCCTTAAAACTAGTTCAGTTTATTCTTTCGAGACAGGGCTCCCTAAATTTTCGTTTTCCTCCTCGCTTACCATACGGCTCGTTTGGTATTCATTAAAATAGTTTCGGCCTTTTCACCTTGCATCCCCTTTCTTTCTTTCTTTTAAACAACTCCTTGAACCACTCTGTCACTGCTTCACCCATTTCTTTTTGCTCTTCTACTACTTTTTCTCTTCCCTTTTTACTTTAGTCAGGTTACTTTCTTCTCTTTTTCTTCTTGCTTTAACTACAAAAGCTAGGTTTACCTGGTCCGATGCAAACATTTCTGTCATTCGATTGTGAGTTTTCCATCTCTCATACTCTCCATAATTCAGATCTTTTATTGCTCTCTTAATTTGCTCATATTCGAGCCATACGGACTCTCCCTCTTCTACTTCTTTCTATAAGTCGTTTAACACTCTGTACAAGTACCTTTTATTTGCGTTTCTTTGGCGTTCCGACTCTTTTTCTTTATCGCGCAGGAAGACTCCTATTCTTCTTTTAAAATTCAGCCAAAATTGCACTAGGTGACTCGATTCTTGGTAACTGGCCAGAAGCCTTCTTACTTATTTTTTATTTCTTCTTTATCATTTCCCTGGAGGGAACTAATATCCATTCGCCAATAATGTCGCTTCATGGGTAGCGAAATACATCCCATATCCTCTAGCTTTATATCTACCAGTAGTGCACGGTGGTCGGAGAAAGGTACGGCGATATTTTCTATATTTTTATTTTTTCCATTCCATCTTTCCAACAATACACCCTGTCAATCCTCGTGCTGCCCCTTTTTTGCATTGTCGTGAAACCCCTCTCCATTCCCATTTCTTGCCACACATCTACGACTTTCCATGTTTTTACCACTTCTTTTAATTCGATGCTAATCTTCCTTTTAATATTTTTCCGGCTCGAACTCAAAATGTCTTTTTCTTCTAAAACACAGTTTAAGTCGCCCAATAGCAATAGCGGGCCAGTTCTTAAATATCGTGGATGAGTGTTTTGTATTACCAACTGTCTTTCTCTGGCTTTATTTGTGCCTGAAGTCAAATGCACATTTACAAAAACCACTCCTTTTCAGCAATGCTGCTCACTTCACCGTCCTCTTGAAAACGCAGGGTTCCTCTAATGTCCTTAAATCTTTCGTTCACGATGTATGCTACTCTGTCGTTTTTCCTGTTTTTATCCCGTTAACGTTCAGCGTCGCAAATCTCATTTATTTTTGTCCGGGTTTCTTCTGCCTCTTTGGCAGCGCACTTCTTTCAGTCTTATTTTCGCTCGTTTTTTTTCACTTGTAGTTGACGATAAAGATAGGCTACTTAACGTTCGTTTTGGGGATTGGGTTGATTTTTCCTCTGGCTCCTTAAATCCTCTCAGACTACTCAGGGGGTTGATGCCCCTTACCTCGTTCACCCCTACTTCAGCTCTTTTCGAACTTTCTCCCTTAGACTCTGTCATTTCCTTTTCTTTCACAATAGCTACTTCCCGCTCTTGATTCCGGGTTTCATCTTGTTCTTTCGAATTTCCTGTGCGAGTCTTTTCCGTTTCTGATGACCCTGTCGCCCCCAGTACCAGGCTCAACTCCTCCATGGGACTCAAACTTGCCAGCTGTTCATTTAGAGAGCTTGCAATTTTTTGTGGGCCTGTAAACCAGACATTAGCGTTTCTGCCGTTTTCCGAGGACTGATCTGTGAGCACTACGCTTGGGTTTCTACTTCCTCTATTTGTTTTTTTTTTTCTTGGGCATAATAGGGCTTCATGACCCTCCTGATGACAAATGTAACACATTTTAGGCTGACTATCGTAGAAAACCTGCATTTTATCCTCTGTCAAATCTTTACGGACGGTGGGATCGCTACTTCTAAATACATCAGGGCTGTTCCTTCCCGTTAAAAACAGATATTAAACCATCCCCTTGAAAAGTTTTCCTTCTAACATTCACCGCAAGCCCAAAACCTTGCAGTGCTGTTTTTTATATCATGGTCGGTCGCTTCTCCCTGAATTCCTTTGAGATGGATCACGTGTGGGCGTTTTCCATTTTCATCTACGAAAACTGGATATCTTTCATTTTGGAAAATAATTTTCAACTCCATTGCCTTTAGTCTTTGAACCCATTCTTCTGCCCGTACAGGGCTTTGTATCGTTACTCGTACTATGCCAAACTTATTTGAATCATCTCCGTCAATCGCGTGTACGTTTTGTGCATTCAGGCCAATCGACATCAGGAATCGGTGGATATTCGAATGCGGTAGTTCTTTCAATACATTCTATGTGTTTGCACTAAAATCGAAGTTAATCGTTTTCCTTGCAATTTCCTTTTTTTCCCTTTTTTTAATAAACTAAACCTCAACAAAAATGTATTAAACCTCTAACCTATAAACTAACCCTCAACAAAATTTTATTAAAACCTCTATAATATTACCTAAACAACAACAAGCCTTTATTAAACCCTCTAACCTATAAACTAACCCTCAACAATTTTTTTTTTTTTTTTTTTTTTTAAACTCAACCTCAACAAAATTTTATTAAAACCTCTATAATACAAACTAAACCTCAACAAAATTTTACTAATACACTAAACCCCTTTCCACTTTCCAAAAATCCTTTTCAATCTAACATAAACTCACTTACCCAAAAACAGCACCAAATTCCCTTTCACACGCTCCAAAATAATCTCCCGGAAAAACCTATAGCATAAACTAAACCTCAACAAAATTTTACTAATACACTAAACCCCTTTTCCGCTTTCCAAAAATCTTTTTCAATCTAACATATACTCTCTTACCCAAAAACAGCACCAAATTCCCTTTCACGCGCTCCAAAATAACCTCCCTGAAAAACCTTCTACTTTTAATTGCCCAATTGCCTGCTACTGCCAACGCACCATCCGCTCTGTAGGCAACACTGCGCTATTATTTCATCTTATTCTTCTTCCGCCAAAACCTTCAAATTTGAAATGAAAAACCGGTATCACATTCATTTGCAAGGTCTTGCTTTTAACTAGTAACTACACAGTTCATACTTTTAACTCTAATGAAAGCTGATCGTTGAATGCATTTATAGTAAAATAAATATGTGAAATTAAAGATAATCAATGGCCTCGAAACAATTATTTTAAGAGCTATTACTAGAGTGAATTTCTAACCTTAGTCTTTTTTTTAAATTTTATCAAAAAAATCCCCACATTTTGATAACTGTTTACAGTTTTCCTTCTCTTCTCATAGTATTATCCTCTGCTTTACTTTTTCAGTTTTTAGCTAAGAAATCACAAGATTTTGATAACCTTTACAGTTTCCCTTCTCTTTCCCTTCTATTCTCTTTTGCTTTATTTTTTCAGTTTTTAGCAAAAGAACCCCAACGTTTTGATAACTGCTCACAGTTTTCTCTCTCTTTTCCTTCTATTCTCCTTTGTTTTACTTTTTCAGTTTCTAGCAAAAGAATCCCAACATTTTGATGGCTGTTCACACTTTTCTTACGTTTTTCTTTTATTTTCCTTTGCTTTACTTTTCAGTTTTTAGCATTAGAACCCCAACATTTTGATGGCCGTTTACAATTTTCCTTCTTTTTTCATAATATTATCCTCTGCTTTACTTTTTCAGTTTTTAGCTAAAAAGTCGCAAGATTTTGATAACCTTTACAGTTTTCCTTCTCTTTCCCTTCTATTCTCATTTGCTTCACTTGTTTAGTTTTTAGCAAAAGAAACCCAACGTTTTGATAACAGTTCACAATTTTCCCTCTCTTTTCCTTCTATTCTCCTTTGCTTTACATTTTCAGTTTCTAGCAAAAGAATCCCAACATTTTGATGGCTGTTCACACTTTTGCTTCTCTTTTTCTTTTATTTTCCTTTGCTTTACTTTTCAGTTTTTAGCTAAGAAACCACAAGATTTTGATAACCTTTACAGTTTCCCTTCTCTTTCCCTTCTATTCTCTTTTGCTTTATTTTTTTAGCAAAAGAACCCCAACGTTTTGATAACCGTTCACAGTTTTCTCTCTCTTTTCCTTCTATTCTCCTTTGCTTTATTTTTTCAGTTTCTAGCAAAAGAATCCCAACATTTTGATGGCTGTTCACACTTTTCTTCTCTTTTTCTTTTATTTTCCTTTGCTTTACTTTTCAGTTTTTAGCAAGAGAATCCCATCATTTTGATGGCCGTTCACAGTTTTCCAATTTCTCTTTTTCTTCTATTCTCATTTGCTTCACTTTTATAAATTTTTAGCATTAGAACCCAAATTTTGATGGCCGTTTACAATTTTCCTTCTTTTTTCATAATATTATCCTCTGCTTTACTTTTTCAGTTTTTTAGCTAAAAAATCGCAAGATTTTGATAACCTTTACAGTTTTCCTTCTCTTTCCCTTCTATTCTCATTTGTTTCACTTGTTTAGTTTTTAGCAAAAGAAACCCAACGTTTTGATAACAGTTCACAATTTTCCCTCTCTTTTCCTTCTATTCTCCTTTGCTTTACATTTTCAGTTTCTAGCAAAAGAATCCCAACATTTTGATGGCTGTTCACACTTTTGCTGCTCTTTTTCTTTATTTTCCTTTGCTTTACTTTTTCAGTTTTTAGCTAAGAAATCGCAAGATTTTGATAACCTTTACAGTTTTCCTTCTCTTTCCCTTCTATTCTCTTTTGCTTTACTTTTTCAGTTTTTAGCAAAAGAACCCCGACTTTTGATAGCCATTCACAGTTTTTCCTCTCTCTTCCTTCTCTTTTCCTTTGCTTTACTTTTTCAGTTTCTAGCAAAAGAATCCCAACATTTTGATGGCTGTTCACACTTTTCCTTCTCTTTTTCTATTATTTTCCTTCGCTTTACTTTTCCTATTTGTAGCAAGAGAACCCAACATTTTGATGGCCGTTCACAGTTTTCCTTCTATTTTTCTTTTATTCTCATTTGCTTCACTTTTTGAGTTTTTAGCAAAAGAATCCCAAAATTTTGATGGCCGTTTACAATTTTCCTTCTTTTTTCATAATATTATCCTCTGCTTTACTTGTTCAGTTTTTAGTAGAAGAATTCCAACATTTTTGGTAATCGTTTAGTTTTCCTTCTTCTCTTTTCCTTCTATTCACCTTTGCTTTTCTTTTTTTAGTTTTTAGCAACAAAATCCCAAAATTTGTTTAGTGTAATTTCCTCTATTTTCCTTCTGTGAGGAGGGGCAGAAGAAAATCCTGGGCGAGCAAACGAGTATTTTTTTGACATTTTATTTTTACGCTCCAGCGTAGTCAAATTTTATCTGGAATTGTGTAATTCTCAAAATTAATAAATTAAAAAAAAAATTATTGTTGGAGCAGGTATGTCCAAACTCCTAATTTCTGCCTATGCAGATACATACTTGCAAATGATTCTGCGACTTCTCGTTTTCTAAAGTAATTTAATTTACTTTGTCGTAAGCTGTAAAGTTGGCAATGAGCTTGATGTATTCATGTTATTTTCTTTCGACCTATTGTGTCTTAAATTTATGTTTTCTTTTAGGCCTCATGGCGATCAAAAAACTGATAATATAAGCGGATACTTTTGGCATCGAGAAATATGCATTGGGTGTTGTAAAGTATTCGTAATTATATTCTTCAAACATAGACAAATAAATATATAGACTATCTACATTGGCTTTTTCTACAATTAGCCTAGACAGACAATTAGCCTATAAAAAATCTAGACAGATAGTATGAGGGGGAGGTACAGCTGGCATAAGCCACTTTCAGAAATGTATAAAAATGATATCATTTCACTTGTTGATAGATAGTCCGTCATCCATCCATCCTAGGTCAGAACCACAGTTTATATAATTAGCAGTATGATCTTTCCCTATCTCACCCATTATAAAAACCCGGACCGAGGTGCGAGTGCTCCAGAGAACGTATAAACATAAGCGACATTAGATCTTTTTACGGGTAGACAAAGTATAATCACCTACGGAACAAGTACTGACAAAACCACTTGGCCGGCTCACCAATAAGTGGACAATAAGTGCAGAAATAAGGGGGAGGAGCTTTTTGTTCGCACCGAGAATGAAGAGCCAGAAATCATCTGCGGTAAACTTACTGCTAATTATATAAACTGTGGTCAGAACTAAGGTAGATAGTCATGGAATAAGGGTAGTTCAATTAGTCTATAAGTTCGTATGAGCTATTTGAAGGCAATTGGAGACCCCAAATAAAATATTTTCAATGATTTATGACTGACCATCTGCACAGTGGCCATGACCATGTCCATGTCATTTATATTTTCGCAAAAAAAATGATTTCTCCTCGTGCTCAAGTTGGAGGACTTTAATTCTCCTAAATGGGGTTTTTGGCTATGATGGTTCTAATAGTATAGTTTTACCTCGATCCAACATCATTTTTGTTGGGCTTCAGGCTATTCTTTATATTCCCGTAAATTTGTTTTTACAAAATTTACCATATATCACCACATGAATAGCAGCTACCATCCCTGAATCAGCTTGAAATGGTGATTCTTCCTCATTTGAAAGTTTGCTCGAAACATCTTTTTGAAGTTTCAGTTACTATGGGCAAGTGTTCGTTTTTAATAGGCGGCGTCTTAATGCACAACCGTGATCTATGCATAACAGAGAGGTGGATGATGTATTATCGGCTGTGTTTTGCCAAGGAAAGAGTTCTACCTTTCACTTGTGATTTAAAAAAAGAACAGTTTTTTAATTGAAGAGAAGAGTAAAGCTGAAGCTTAAGACGGAAAAAAAATTTGTTTTGCTACCTAAGCAACATTCAATTGTGAAACTAGTTCAAATAAACAGAATGATGATATTTCCGTGTGATTGTAGGATTATATAAAGCTAATGTTATACCCAAAGGCATAAGCGTTGTATCTTTCAACTATACTGAACAAAATGGCCATCTCAAAATTTTGATTCGATGATTTTGTGAAGAAATGGGTGCGGGAGGGGACTAGTTCTCCTATAATCGTCTTGGTCGCTTAAAAAAGGCACTAGGACTTTTAATTTCTGTTTTAACGAGTCCTCTCTTGGTATTCTAGGACCACCTTCTGGATACGATCACCACTGGGGGAAAAACGCAACAACAAAAACAACAAACAAATAAACACGCATCCGTATCTTTTTCATTATAAAAAAACAAAATTAACAATGTTGCAGATGGGAGCTTGAAGCCTCTATTGTAGGGATCTCTATGATACGCTAAAGCTGATGGTTTTATATTCATTAGGATTGTTTGACTTTTTGGGGGCGTTTATGTTTCTCCAGCTAATATTCTCAGGATCGTAGTTTTGGATGCGTAACACTAAACTTAATGAATCGTATATGCTTGGAGTCAGTATAATAGCCAATTCTTTTTACGTAACTTTTGACATCAAAATCCTTTTTTTGTGCGGTTGAGGTTACTATTGAGCCGAGTCAGTTCTCACTGTTCGTTGCCACGAACTGTTAGATTGCTCTAAAAATATTAGCTTATGTTCATAACACTATTCATCAAATTGGTCTTTTGCATGGTCAACGTAAGATGCTTAGTTGCAGGGGCGCGGGTTGTGTGTTGTTGGGGGGGTTCAAGTGGGCAGTTGCCCCAAACATTGTGAAGAATCCCATGCTTCTTGAATATCCGTTATGGACCCCTCTTGCCCCCCCCCCCCCCCCAATAAAAATTCTGGAGATTGGCTTCTGCTTGGTTGAATTTGCTGGTTTAGTAATATTAAAGAAACAAAGATGCTAAAATAGAAATTTTGATTTTGAAATTTGAAATTATGCAATCTATATACACAACCATTCTATACGTCTTAAAAATTAGGAAAAACCTAGGGACTCAATTTTAATGCAAAAGATGCTCGATGCAGGGATATTATTTAAAACAGCCACCCTTACTGGGTGCCTGATTTAAACTTAATGAACGTGTGTATAAAAATTTGTCGTCATAGAGCTTTAGAAATTGCAAGTTTCCTGATTGCTGTAGCATCAGACCAACACTGACATTAATTGGCAGTAAATTGTTTAAAAAAAAAGTGATTGACTACTTAGAACTATGTAAGAATATAATCCTAACATCTTGTTACCAAATAGAAATCGAAAATAAACGTAATTGAACGGTTAAAATTCTAGGCTAAGAATTAATATAATTGTTATGAAAATTTTTCACAATTAAACACCTCAAATTATTATTTAACTGACTTGCCTTCAGATACACATTTTTAGAAAGACAAATTAGGCTATGCCATTTCGTTGTATTTATCCCTTTAATTGACTGTTGACACCCTAACAGAGTCTTTTTCTTCTGATTCCGAAATTTTTTCACGATTCAGTTTTGGCAACAAGGAGGATCTTTACACAATGGAAAAATATTGACAGTTGCATAAGAAACAAAAGAAATATCGTAGAAAATCCTAGTTTTCATGCATGAAGATGGAGCTGGCTAAGATAGGGAGACATCCCCTGACTGAGATGGAGACAGGGGATGAAAAATGTCGTTATTTTGATGTCCTTTCTACTTTCAATAAATCAGACCAGAGAATATTAGCAAAAAATGTGTACTTAAAACAAAGTTTGACATTCCTTTTCAGAAAACACACTATTTTTTTATGCTAAATAATTTTCCTGTTTAAAACAAAAATCTGTTCAAGGTGTATTTAGCATGCTTATTAGTCGTGTAAAGTCGTGGTCTGTCTGGGATTCAGCTCTTGCAAAATTCCCTAGTCCTGGAAACTGTTAGAAAAGTAATATGCTTCTTCTACTTAGATTAAAAACAGGGTATTTTTTCACTGATCTTCTGAAGTGAAAAAAATCTTGAAACTCTAGAATATAGATTATATCGATGTCGACGTTTCTATTTCATCAATAATAAATATCAAATTTTTTCCAGATTATCATTATCCTATGTATTTTATTCATAGTCAGAATTCAGAAAACAAAGTTGGTCTTTCCAATGTTATTTTGCAGATATATGTATAGTTAGTTTCCTCTATTACTTTTTTCCATTCTTTGTTTTCTTTTTTTTTGTTTTTACGTTTGTATTCGTCTGTTCATTTTGTTTGCTAGTCTTTGCTTAGTTTATTCTCTTTTGTAAAAAAAAAAGTTTTCTAAGATCTTTAATTCAGTTACGTTATTCTGTAAGATAAATAAGATGTAAGTCAATGGTTTCTAAAATGAATAGCATCCCCTCCCACCTGTAAACGTTGATCAAGCCTTTGTTCGAGTGAAGATTTTTTTTCTTAGTTTTATACAAAATTTTTCCTCTTTGTTAAATTTAAACATTGCATTTTATTTTGATCCAGTGACTTTCAACTTTGATAAAAGCCCTAGAAATTTCAATTTCCAAGAACCTATCAGCGTCCCCTCTATACAGAGTGGATGGAGAACGATACATGGAAGCCACATAGTTCTTTACTGAGTCCCCTCATCTGACAAAAAGGGGCACTTGGCTGATACAAAAAACGCCTATCTGTCTTCTATGCTTGTTAGGGCTCTGGAATCCGACCGACGAAATGAAGTGACATTTCCAAAACGTATTACGTGTAATCCATTATCCTTTTGATTTGCACTAAATATATTGATATGTTTTGTACAAGACATTTTTCACTTATTAAGCTTTGATTACTGCGTACCTATAATATTTGCTTAGGGTTGTTGTTATTTTAGAAGCAATAAATTTTCTTAAATTATATGCCGGTATAAAGAAATTATGGAAAATTTTTGTGAAGATAGTCTGGTAACTAAAATGTAAATAAAAACATAAGCACACTAACTGATAAGAGCTATAGAACATTATCAACACAATTACCGCTGTACAAATATGTCTGATTTTGGTATCTTATAATTCTTTAAAAAATAAATGCAACAACTGCAAATGTTTTTTGAAACTAGTCTAACAGGTTTCTTTCAACGGACAATTCCTATGCCGAGGATTGCAAACAGTGATTTATCACTGCGTTTACAATATTTAAACTTTTTTGGGGAGTTCAGGGGCGAAAAAAGGTACCTAGGTTAGGTTACGTATTTAATATATGCTATGCTTTACCCCCCCCCCCACTCCCCTCCCCCCTGATGTCACGTGCCCTCTTATGATTTCAGAATTTTGACCTTATGAGGGTTTATTGTTTTATCTAAAACTGCATCTTTATGTATCATTAAATAAAAAAAAACAGTATTTTCCACTGAAAGTAAAGAGCACCATCAAAACTTAAATCAAACAGAACTTATTACGCATATGAGGGGTTTGCCCCCTCCTCAGCATTTCACTCTTTACGCTAAAGTTTGACTTTTTGTTCCAATTATTTAAGAATGACTCCTGATACACAAGGACCGTTTAAATAGAATAAAAAGCTGTTTAAAAATTCAAAAACACTTTAGTGTTAAGAGTGAAGTACTGTGGAGGGGTAAACCCCTCATATACGCATTAATTTTCTGTTCATTTTAAGTTTTAATGTTGCTCCTTACTTTCAGTTGAAAAAACTTGCCTTTTTTAATTTAATTTTTATGGTATTTTAATTAATGCTGGGAAATTCAGCTCCCCCTACCATGGAAAATTCCCTTCCCCCACAAAAACTCCTCCATAGAAAGATCCTCCAACGTAAGCACCCTACCAGACCCCCCCCCCCCCACTAAAATATTTGTATACTTCCCAAAAGCCAATACTATACGTAAACAATGGGCAAAGTTCATAACTTGCAGCCCTTCCCCCGGGGGCTGTGGGGGGTTAAGTCATCCTCAAAGACCTAGTTATTAGATCTTTCGACCATGCTGAAAAATGGCTATCTCAAAATTTTGATAAGACAATTTTGGGTAGAAATGGGGATAGGAGGGGAACTACCAGACCTCCAATATTTTGGTCACTTAAAAAGGGCACTAGAACTTTTGATTTTCGATCAACTGAGCCCTCTCCCAATTTTATAGGATCACTGGTTAAATACGATCACCCTTGGAAAAAAAAAACCTAATAAACACGCATCCGTGATCTTGTGTCAGGCAAAAAATTCAAAATTCAACATTTTTGTATATAGCTGTAGGTTAAATTTGTTGAGTGCTATTGTTCTTTCCTTATTTTTTTTTATTTATTTGTTTTTGTGTATATGGCCATCGGTTTTTAAATACACGCATGTATGTATGTATAGGAGCTTTAAACCTATACAGTAGGGTTCTCTGATATTCCGAAGCTCATGGTGTGATTTTCATTAAGATGACTTGAATTCTTAGTGGTGTTCCCCCCTTTTTCAAGAACTAAGCAAATTTTCTCAGGCTCGTAAATTTTGATGGGTAACATGAAACTTCATGAATTTTATATATTTTGAATAAGCCTCAAAATTGGATTCTTTTAATGTATCAATTATTATCAAGACTCTGTTTCTTATAGTTTCGGTTACTAATGAGCAGAATCGCTCCTTACTTACAGTTAGTTAACACGAACTGTTTGATTTTGAAATCAAAAAACGATCCTTACTTGGGGAAAGAAATTACATTTATTTGTTACCAAAGTGTCCGATATTTTTGTGTATTATGGGCTGGGGCTTCGTTAAATTTAGCAGAGAATTTTCCTCAGAGGAATTATTTTAGGGGGGGGGGGGAGGGTTTACTCATGGGAATTTTCCAGGGGTAAGTTTTCTTGAATTCCCTTTCTTTTAATATAGCGGGAACGCGCAACGGGAAGCTAGTAGGTAAAATTCATACCAATCTGTCAAGCTATAGACTACAGAATGAAAAAAAAAAAAATAAATAGAATAGAAGTTATCACCATGGGCGGTTCTTGCGGTAAGCGAAGTAAGTGGTCGCGTAAGGTGCCGAGTGATGGGGCACCTTGAGCAAGGGCACCCTCTGTGAAAGTTAGAAAAATTTGTTTTTCATTATAAAAAGTTGTATGTTGAATAGAAATTTGTTTTTCATTATTAATGTTTGCATGTTGAATTGTTTTATAAGTAGAATGTTCAACCAATAAATTGTGACTCATATTTTAGCTCCCCATTTTCAATAAATCACCTATTTGTTTATTGACAAATTCCATTCTAATATTTATGTTAGAATTGTACTACACAATAAAAGTTTATTTTATTTTATTGTTACACTTTTTACTAGAAAACCCTGCACACCTTACTTTAAGGGGGTATAATTATATTTTAATCTACCAGGGAAGGGGGCCTGAAGAATAGCCCGCTTACCCAAAAAACGTCTATGGCCGGCCCTGGTTATCACAACAAAGAGTAGGGCCATGGCTCCTTTAAAACCAGCCTTGAGGCTAAAGTGCCACCATAACTTTAATGAAAACGAGTTTAATAAAAGAAAATTAAAATATTAATTAAATTATGATGAAAAGAAAAATTCTCGATGTAAAACAATGTTTCACTTAATTTAGTCAATCTTGAGGGCTCAATATGTTATCTAAACAGGAAGCAAATATACAGGTGTTATGTGGTATCAAAAAAATACAGTTATTTGCTGCCTAAGTGTTCAATATTTTTCCTAATTACAGGTTGGGGCATCTTTATTTGCCAGCAATATAGGAAGTGGCCATTTCGTCGGTGTTGCCGGATCGGCAGCAGCGGCTGGTATTGGCATAGGAGCTTATGAACTCAGTGTAAGTTCTTGTCCTTGCATAATAGTAATATCTAATAAATATACTTTTAATTTGTGGGACGAGCGTTAAATTGGTCATTCATTAAGTCCTAAGATGATGCACTTGGTTCGATCTCAGCTTGGTAATACTGGACCCCAAGAAGGAACTGGATTGTGGCAAAGCAATGCAAGGCCGACACAAGGACCTTAACAGTCAAGAAGCGTCGTTGATCCTATACATACATGTTTAGTATATCTATAGTTATTTCTACTTTACTTTTCGCTTGGAGACCAATCTTTTTATCTTTGCAAATTGTGGGAGTGCCTTTAGATTGACGATCCTTTCCATCTTTTATTTTTTTGCAGCAAATTACCATAATAAGAGGTGACATAACACACTTTCAAGCCTCCTAAGGTCTAGAGTGTCATTTGCTCTTTATCGAAGGTTATTTGTATTTCGACCAGTGGTAAAATGACATTCAAGTTCACAGGAAAGAAAAAAAAATATTACGAAATACGAAAAAAATTACGAAAAATATATAATACGAAAATAAATATAATATAAAAATAAATAAATATAAAATAAATATAAAATGAATATATATAAATAGAAAATAAATATAATATAAAAATAAATAAATATAAAACTATAATACGAAAAAAAATTCCTTTGTGATGAACACATTTGTAACTTTCAAATTAATTAGCTATTTGAAAATCACCTTTTTACAAACAATTTTCATTTCAATTCCTTTTCATCCGAAACTGTTGAAACAGGATGCCTAAACAAAACCATTAAAAAATAAATTTGTCGTTTAAAATCTATTACTCCAGATGACTAAACCGATCTTTCAAATCGGTAAATCATAAAATGTTTTACTAATAGATTTGCTATACATTTATAAACATTTTGGATTTGAATTAGTAGCCTAATAAAGAACAAACAGCAGCCTATAGTACTAGAAATTTTAAAAATGTGTTTTGGAAAAAATGTCGATTGAGGAGTAATTTCTATTTGAAGCTGATTCAGGAGTTGTAACTTAAGATTTCAATTAATCTTAAGGCCAAGATCAATCTTGTCCCTGAAAGTTTCAAGTTAATACCCTTGTCCCTTTCAAAGGCATTGTGGATACGCCCTATTTCCAACATGGATGCATAGAGCGTCTTTTGATTTAATTAAGCGTCCCCCTTAACATTCCGTGAAGTTTCGCCTTAATACCCAGAACTTTTTCGGGCCGACCCAGGATCATACAATCCCGATTTTCTAAAGATATATCCTGTATGCAAACAATGGGCAAATTGCGTAATTTACAACCATTGCCCTGGGAGCTGTTGAGGACTCGGAATCTCTGAAGGTACAGTTATTAGACCTTTGAACTATTTCGAACAAGATGACTATTTCAAAATTTTGATCTAGGTCGGTGATAGGGAAGCTAAACAGGGGTTGGGAAGAGGTTGGTTGTCTTCCAAACAGCTTTTAACATCCTTTTCAAAATGCCCTGAGTTTCAGCTAAATATCCTCAACACTCTGTGACCATGGGGGAAGGAGCATTGCTATGAAGGGGGCGCCAGATTTACCAGCATTGTTTAAAAAACGATCAGAAATTAAATAAAAGAAAAGTTTTTCAACTGAAAGTAAGGAGCAACATCAATAACGCTGGGAATCCGGCGCCCCCTTCATAGCAATGTCCCTTCCCACATGAAAACTTCCTCCATTTAAAGATCCTCCCACATAATCCCCGACCCATCCCCCCCACTACCGGAAAAAAATCCCCCTGAAAACGTCTGAATACTTCCCAATAACCAATATTATGTTAACATGAGGTCAAGTTCATAACTTTCAGCCCTCCTCCCGGGGACATTGGGGGATTAAGTCATCCTAAAAGACATAGTTATCATGTTTTTGACTATGCTGAACAAAATGGCTATCTTAAAATTTTTATCGGGTGACTGAGAAAAAAATGAGCGTGGGAGGGGGCCTAGGTGCCTTCCACTTTTTTGATCACTTAAAAAGGGCACTAGAACTTTTAATTTCCGTTCCGATGAGCCCTCTTACGATATTCTAGGACAACTGGGTCGATACGATCACCCCTGGGAGAAAAAAAATAACAAAAAACAAATAAACACGCTTCCGCGATCTTTTTCTGGAAATAATACAAAATTCCACATTTTGCAGATAGGAGCTTGAAACCTCTACAATTGGGTTCTCTGATACGCTGGATCTGACGGTGTGATTTTCATTAAGGTTCTATAACTTTAGGGGGTCTTTCCCCCTTTTTTCGAAAATCATCCAACTTTCCTCAGGCGCGTAACGTTTCATGAGCAGGACTAAATTTGATGAAACTTATATGTTTGAAATCAGCATTAAAATGTGATTCTTTTGATGTATCTATTGGTATCAAAATCCCGTTTTTTAGAGTTTCGGTTACTATTGAGCCGGGTCGCTCCTTACTTACAATTTGTTACCACGAACTGTTTGATAAGCAAATCAAGCTTAAAAAACAAAATATTTTGGTATTGAGACATAAATAAAACCCAAAACGAACAGAAATTAAATAAACAATCATAGCAAACAAACAAACAATAGTTACTAATATAAATGAGTAAATAAATCTTAAAACGAGTGAAACTTAAATTGAATATGCAAATCCAGCTTGAAACGAACAAAAATCTCTACAAAGAAGTGCTTGGGTTTTGCTTCCTTCTTCCACTGTAAAAGTCTAAAACCTACTGCGTCATTGGCTCTTTACTAAAAAACTATGTGTGTCTTGAATAGTCTTGAAAAGTACAAAAAAATCAAACTGGATGTTTGATATATAATGCTGTTAATTGTTGAAAGATCTTCAGTTCAAGATTTTATTTTACTGTAATTTTGTTTTCATTTTCAATGCTGCAACAACTGGAAAAGAAAATATTTGTAATATAATTGATAAATTAAACGAAAACTTACCAAGTTTGAAGTTTGATTGTAATTCTACTCCAAAGAAGGAGCGCCAGCGTAGCTGAGAGTTCAACTGAGAGATAGACGCGTGCAATCGCCTCGATTGACCAAAGCAACACCAGTATTTTAAAGTCATTATAATAGCTGCGTTTTTTTTCGAAGTTCCGTGTTTCATGGTTCATGTTCCAAGTTTCATGTTCTAGCCCAAAAACGCAGTTTTTGTCGCTTTCGTGTTCTCTGTCCATGTTCCTGGTTGAACGTCTAAAAACGCATTTTAGGAAAAGTGGCAAAATATTCAAAAACTGTGGAAACATGTGGAAAAATTCTGAGCTTTTTACTTGCCTGTTTTCTTGTACACATATGTTTCACCTTGGCCTCTATTCAAAAAACGCATATTCAGCAGGATCTATGTCCATTTTCTTCCCTTCCATCTTATCCTTTCTTTTGTCATCTACAGATAACTTTTTTCTATCTGGATAGGGACCAATCGAACACGGAACACGCACAAAGAGCAAGTTCCAAGTTTGAGGAAACAGACAGTCGAACAGGCAACATGATGTTTCGTGTTTCGCAAAAAAAACGAAGTTTTGTTAAAACATGCTGTTACGTGTTTTGTCGAAAACGCAAAAATGGCAAAACACGATTAAACCACGGAACCAACCACGCAAAAAAAAACGCCACTAATATGTAGTGGTTAAGCTCATGATGAAATGCTGAGAGTTCAACGGGAAGGGAAATTGGGAGGGCAGTTGAACTCTCAGCTACGCTGGCGCTCCTTCTTTGGATTAGAATTACAATCAAACTTCAAACTTGGTAAGTTTTCGTTTAATTTATAAATTCTACTCCAAAAGGAGCGCCTTAGCTCCGCCTTCGAGTTCAACTGAGATTTTAAAGTTCAGCATGAGCTAAACCAACACTAATTATCAAAAATAGCCCTATTCATTAAAAGAGGCTGTTTTACAAAAAATTCATTTATAGGAAGAGATATTTCAAATATAACAAATTACAGTGAATAAATTCAAAAGACAGATAACTGCTGACCACTTTCAATTGCTTTATTATAAAACCTTGCAAACGTTTTGGCATTTGTCCAGCCTACATATTTTATGATTTGATCTGCATCAATTCCTCTTGCTTTAAGGTTGGACGTTGAGGCAGACCGTGTGCTATGAGCACCATAACACTGATATCTATACCTGCGAGAAATAAAACTTTTTTTATCCATCTAGAAATAGATGACTTGGACGCAGCAGTATGAGGCTTACGAAAAGGTGCGTCGTAAGAAAAGGAGATATGTAAGAAAAGGTGCGTCGTTTCTATTCGGATATGATGTCATTCTAATATACCTAGCTAGGTGCGTCGCCGGACACAGGGACGACTCTTGAAAAGGCCGAAATTTAACTACTGATTTGTCGTTTCCCGGTTTCGATGGTTTTAACAACACATTGATTTGAAAATCAAAACTTCCATCGTCATTATGTACCATATTACTAAGTGATAAACTGGTCAAAAACTGAACTCTTTCACAAGCTGATAAAATCAATAAAACTGCTAATTTTTGTGTTAGTGTCTTTAATTGAAGATTTTCGATATCCCAAGCTGGCAGTCTAAAGAGATCGAATATACATTTTACATCCCAAATACTTGAAATCTTGGGTAGACTAGGCCTTCTATTAAAGACACCTCTCATAAACTTCTTGGAGATGTGATTACTGCCTAACTGAAGGCTTGGTAGAATTGCCGATAAAGCACTCCTCGCAGTATTAATAGCACTGTATCCAACACCTGAGTGAAAAAGTTCCGTAAGAAATGTCAAAGTCTCCGGAAGAGTTGCCTCCAAGGCCCGGATTGTGTTTCTTCCACAAAAGTCGATCCATTTTTCAATGTAAACTTTGTACTGGCGCTTAATTGAATCCCGCCATCCATCTATGATAATATCGACTGTGGATGGAGAATATCCTTGGCGGTGAAGCCCTTGCCGGAGACGCCACAAGCCGCTAGGTGTAACGTCTTGGACAATGGATGGTGCATGGTCGGTTTCTGTGGGAGAGACAAAGTAAAAATATCATTTGGTAGAAATATTGGACTTCCTATTAAAAGCTTTAATAATAAGGGATACCATACTTGTGTGTCCAATTTGGAAAGATCAAAATACCAGTGGCCTGATCTGTTTCCACCTTCTGAAGGGTCCTCAGAAGTAAACTGAATGGGGGGAATGCATAAAAGAAATAATGCTTCCAATTCATTGCAAATGCATCTACGAAAAAACATTCTGGATCTGGTTTCCAAGAAACAAATGGTTTAATCTGAAAATTTAATCTAGTCGCAAACAAATCAATATCTATTGACTGACATACCAAAAAATTCAAAATAGTAAAATATTTCAGAATCCAATTTCCATTCCTTTTCATTATCAAATTTTCGTGATGCTTTATCCGCAAAAGGGATATCCACCCTTTGCCCTGCAATACTACCTGCCAGACCTTATTTGCGACATAATTACAAAATTTAGATTTTGATCCTCCCATTTTATTTATATAAGCTACTGTGGTTATATTGTCAGAACGCAGCCGAACATGCATGCCTTTAATATCATGGGCAAAACATTTTAATCCCAGATAAACGGCCTTCGTTTCTAAGACATTGATATCAAATCTCTTCTCTTCTGAGGACCATTCACCTGTGGCCGTTTTCATGGAATATTCATCCACGAGTGCCCAACCTAGTTTCGACGCATCACTACATAAATATTTGTCAATTGATCTAGACTCAATTGCTTTAGAAGCATGATTGGCAATATCCAACCACCATTGTAGTTCCGAGTTTACATCGGATGTTAAAATTATCCTTGCCGCAAAATCACCCTTCGCGTACCTTAATGCTTGAGTTTTCAACGATTCCGCTTTTCGGTAATATAAGGGCCCTAATTCTACTGCTGGAAATGTTGAAACAAGAACGCCAAGAGTTTCGGCCAATTCTTGAATCGTAGTCGATTTTTGACCACAGTTTATAGAATATACCAGTAAGTTTATCGCAGATCATTTCTGGTCTTCGTTCTCGGTGCGAACAAAAAGCTCCTCCCACTTATTTATGCATTAGCAGGATCGATGTTTCCGATTGTTTCCAACAAAGTGCATTATTCGTAATAGCGGGTTTCCACTTGTTTCCGATTAGATCACAGTCTGACTTGTCTACCCATGAAAAGATCTGACTTCGCATATGTTTATATCTGCAAAAACGTTCTCCGGAGCACTCGCACGCACCCGGTCCGGGTTTTTATAATGGGTGAGATAGAGAATGATCATACTGGATAATTCTATAAACTGTGATTTTTGACTAAGAATTTTTGAAACCAAATGTATTACTTTTTTTAATTTTCCTTTCCGGCAGGAAAATACGCATTGATCGCGAATCTAACAAAAAG
The DNA here is from genome assembly GCA_027921565.1 of Artemia sinica. Taxonomy (NCBI): domain Eukaryota; kingdom Metazoa; phylum Arthropoda; class Branchiopoda; order Anostraca; family Artemiidae; genus Artemia; species Artemia sinica. The sequence goes on along the minus strand of CM051267.1, from coordinate 1,651,567 downwards.
CCCAGAAATTCTATTTGTTGGCTTGGAATGAGAACTGACTTTCCCGGGTGGATCCCAAACCCCAGCTCTGACAGTAATTTCGCTGTTTCATAAACATTATTTTGACATTCTAAATATGACCTTCCCAGAAGGAGAGAATCGTCTAAATACGTAACTGACAAAAACCCTTTTCTTCGAAGCAGAGAGATAACAGGTTTCATAAGTTTCGTAAGAACCCTTGGGGTAGATGATAAGCCATTCGGCATTGAAGTGAACGCATAACAAAGGTCAACTTGAAAACAAAGCCACATTTGATCATCAAAATCAACAGGGCATGAACAATAAAAATCGACTAGGTCAATAGAGGCCATATAACAATTTTTTGTCATCAAAAGAACCGCAGAATGAACACTTTCCATTTTAAAATGGTAATATTTAATGTTTTCATTTAAATTTTTAAGATTAAGAATAAACCGGGTAGACCCATCTTTCTTTGGGACTGTAAAAACGGGAGAAATACAACGTATTTCCTTTATTCTGAAGTCGGGTACTTTAACAATAACACCTTTATGCAATAAAATATCAACTTCTTTTCTTATAGCCTGTATTTCTTCAAACGTAAAACTTTTGTTTTTTGTTTTCAAAGCTTTTAGTGGTGTTTTCTCAAATTCAATCTTATAGCCTGAGGCTACAATATTCAAATCACTGGTTATTGACTGCCATTTTGAGATGTACTTACTAATTCTCCCAGCTTTAAAGTTATCAGCCAAATGTTGTGACTGCCTATTGAAATTAGCAACAAAATCATAAATTTCAAGGGCAGGGTATGTTAAATAGTACATACCAGCTATTTGCGATCCCTTTTCTGGAAATTCTGTAATTTCTGGAATTTGGACCTCTCTTGACGGTCCTGGCCCTGCCTTCTGCGATAATTTGGACGGGGGGCCTCGTTCTGCCATCGGCGATAACGGTAGGCCCCCCCCCCTTGCACGTTTTTTGGTTTTCCAAAAGATTTTTTCAAATCCGCCACGGAATTAGCTTTAGACGTTGTTTTGGCAATATCTTTGACAAAAAGATACTCCGTGACTTTGACTTCAGGAGCACATAAAGCTGATGCTACAGTGGGATCTGGGCTCAATTCGAATTTCATCGCATGACGTCTTTTTAAACTTAGATCGTAATTGGTGAGACCAAGCATGTGCACTGCATCTGTAATGTTTTTGACAACCTTTTCTTTAATATGCTCATTTTCTAGCTCAAGAATCACATTTGCTGCCTCTAAAACACAAAATGTTGAGTGAGCAATTGTCTGCTGCACTTGAAGTGCCTTAGCATCCCTCTGTTTAGCCTGTGATGAGAGAATAGCCCAAATTTCACTATTCACCGTTGGAGGAACAATTTTTTCGGTATTCGCAGGCCTAGGGTGGTGCTCAAATAACTCTTTTAGCTTCACTATTTCCAAAGGCTCAGAAAAAGCTCTATTTGCAACTTTGGCAAGTTTTTTATGGATCTTGGGACCCTCTTTGGTACCAGAGCGTTCTTCAGAAATCTTTTTGAATAGAGCGTCATTTGACGTGTTTTCTTTCAATCTTTTACCTTTGTGCTTTTCCTGATAAGCCTTCCGCTTTGTGTCATGGATTTTTGTGGGGCTCCGAGAGCAAGATTTTTCGTTCCTAGAACTAATTTCAGGGCTCCGAGAGCCATACCGAGCACGATTTTGAAACTCTGGGTTCCGAGAGCCATTTGTTTGATCGCTATCACTCTCACTTGAGAGTATTCTGCGACGCGAATGAGCTTTATATTGCCTTCCACGCCTCTCACGATCATAATCTTCATCGACTAAATTGTCCAACAATCCAATCACTATCTCACTATCACTCATTATTTAATTTGGTCCGAATCAAAGCGAATGCTAACGTCAAGTCGTCAACTGGTGTTGCTTTGGTCAATCGAGGCGATTGCACGCGTCAATCTCTCAGTTGAACTCGAAGGCGGAGCTAAGGCGCTCCTTTTGGAGTAGAATTCGTTTTCAGTGAAGCACCAACGACGTAGTAGGCTTTAAACTTTTATAGTTAGGGAAGGGGGCCGTATCCAAACTCTTGTTTGCAGTGAGGCTATATTTGTCTGGAACAGTCTTCGAAAGAACCAATAAAATTAAACTAAATATTTGATATATAATAATACTAATTACTGAATCTCATCATCTCATCAGTTTAAAATTTAATTCTACTGAATTTTTATGTTTATTTTCAATGTTGTAATAAAAACAAAAGAAAATATTTGTAATATAAATTCGTTTCAGTAAAGCACTAAAGACGCAGTAGGTTTTTCAAAATTCCCTATTTCAAAATATTTTTTTTTATTCCAAAATAAATTAACAGTTTTGCTAAGAACTGATAAATTAAACTGAATATTGGAAATATAAGGATTTTAATTGCTGAAAGCTCACCAGGTCATGATTTTGTTTCACCCAGGCCGGATATAAAGCTTTGACGCCTCTTGGCCTAAGCGGTTTTGCCGCTCCGTTTTTTGCAAGATTTTCCAGGAAATGCCCAAAACTTTGGGAACAGTGAAAGCCGCAGGGCCTAGTTGGCCTATTCGTAAATCCTGGTCTGGTTTGACTGCAATTTTCATTTTATTTTCAATGTTGTAATAAGAACAAAATAAAATATTTGTAATATAATTCCTTTTAGTAAAGCGCCAAATATGTTATCCCAATTAATTATAATAAAAATCGGGAAACAGTAGGCCTTAAACTTTTAGCGATAGAGAAACGGGCAGTAGCCATACTCTTGTTTGCAGTGAGGACACCATTCATTAGAAGTACATAACCGCTAGCAATACTCTTGTTTGTAGTGAGGACACCCTGAAAACAACCGTGGTCTAACAACCAATCCTTAATCCAATTCTCACTTGTGTTTGAATTCTGTTCTCCCAATTATTATAATAAAAAAAGGTAAACTAATTTTGCAGAACTTTATAGCCATTTAAGTAAGAAAATGATAATTCTAAGTAAGAAAATTGGTTATCATACAGTTCGTTACCCGGCTCAATTGTAGCCGAAACTCTAAAAAAACAAAATTTTGATACCAATAGATACGTCAAAAGGATCATACTTTAATGCTGATTTCAAATATATAAGTTTCATCAAGGTTAGTCCTACCCATCAGAAGTTACGCGCCTGATAAAATTTGTCTGATTTTTGAAAAAAAAGGGGGAAGCACCCCCTAAAAGCTATAGAAACTTGATGAAAATCACACCATCAGATTCAACGTATCAGAGAATCCTACTGTAGAGGTTTCAAGCTCCTATCTGCAAAAATGTGGAATTTTGTATTTTTTTGCCAGAAAAAATAACGGATGCGTGTTTATTTGTTTCGTTTTTTTTTTCACCCAAAGGTGATCATGTCGACCCAGTGGTCCTAGAATATCATGGAAGGGCTCATTCGAACGGAAATTAAAAGTTCTAGTGCCCTTTTGTAGTGACTAAAAAATGGAGGGCAACTAAGCCCCCTCCCACGCTCATTTTTTTCCCAAAGTCACCAGATTAAAATTTTAGGATATCCATTTTGTTCAGCATGGTCAAAAATATAATAACTATGTCTTTTAGGATGACTTAGTCCCCCAAAGTCTCCAGGGTAAGGGCTGAAAGTTATGAACTTTACCCAATGTTTACATATTGTATTGGTCATTGGGAAGTATACAGACATTTTCAGGGAGGATTTTTTTCTGCTAGTGGGGGGGATTGGGGGTTATGTGGGAGGATCTTTCCAGAGAGGAATTTTTCATGGGGGAAGGAATATTGCTAGAAAGGGGGCGCCATATTCCCAGCGTTATTTAAAAACGATTATAAATTAAATAAAAAAAAATTTTTCAACTGAAAGTAAGGAGCAACATCAAAACTTAAAACGAACAGAGACTATTACGTATATGATTGGGTCCTCCCCCTAGTCAATACCTCGCTCGTTAAGCCAAAGATTTCTTAGTACTTTCATAAAAGCTATTTATTCTAATTAACGGCCTTTGTTATTAAGGGGTTATTTTTAAAGAATTGAAACAAAGTTCGAACTTTAGCATAAAGAGCGAGGTATTGACTAGGAGGCGAACCCCCTAATATACCTATTAAAAATATATGAATTTAGAAGTTCGTTACGTAAGTTAATTCGTAAGCTACGTATATTTATTACTAATAAAAACGTTCGTAAATAAAATTAAACAACTTTTGAGAAAGCCATTTAACCAAATAAAAGTAAAATGAATATGCAATTTTTTTTTTAATTATTCATGTACGGTGAACCAAAATAAAAACCTGCATTAATTCAAAAAATTTCAAAAATTAAAATAAAAAACAAGTTTTTTTTTAACTGAAAGTATGGAGCGACATTAAAACCTAAAATGAACAGAAATTATTCCGTATATGAAAGGGGCTGTCCCCTCCTCAACGCCTCATCTTTGCGCTAAAATTTTTTATTGTTTAAAAGATTAGTTGTGAGAAAGAGTTTAACTTTAACGTAAAGAGTGAGGCGTTGAGAAGGGGACAGCCCCTTTCATATACGGACTAATTTTTGTTCGTTTTAAGTTTTAATGTCGCTCCTTACTTTCAGTTAAAAAACTTTTTATTTAATTTAATTTTTTTAAGTAAGAGAATGATACTTTTACCGTTAGGGAAACGGGCAGTAACCATACTCTTGTTTGTAGTGAAGACATTATTCATTAGAAATACATAACCCCTACTCCCTGAAGATGACCGTGGTCTAATAACCAATCTTTAATCCAATTCTAGCTTGTCTTTGAATCACCGTAGTTTATGTTATATGATCTTTGAACTATTTTTAACGAAATGGTAATCTCAAAATTTTTATCGGATGCATTTGGGAAAAACTGCGTGGCTGGTTGCCCTCCGATCACTTTTGATTCTTAAAAAGGGCACTAGAGCTTCCTATGTTCAATCGAAGGAGCCTCCTCCGAAGTTTTTGCGACGACGCCTTCTATATGAAGTGCCTATGGGAAAAAGAAATAATAATAAATAATAAAACATTAGAGCCGTATGGCCTTTACAATAGACAACGCTATAGCGTTTCCTCTGATATTGTCGTTGTGCCTTTTCGACAGCTATCCTGCATAATCAGGTTGGCAGCCTGAGAAATCGTTAGGACGATTTCGTAGGTTGGCAACGGAGCACAGAAGTAGATTTTTGCGATTTGTGTTTTTCTTTGTTTGGGTTAAATAATATTTATGCTACGTTATGTTTATGTAATGCCAATTATCTAAAAGTGAATTTTCTTTTTTGTTTTGCATTGCCATGGCCATATGGCTCTTAGAATTATAAAATTTACTTGCTGTAGCGTGCTTTGATTTTGTTCAACATCTCCCTCAACACTTTTTGAAAGTTTCCCCTTAATGCCCTAGGTCTTTTTGGAGACTCAGGATCAAAGATTCATCTTTTTCCCAATAACCAGCCTTATAAACAATGGGAAACCTGCATAACTTACAATCCTTGTTCAGGGTCTCTGGGGTTTATTTCATCCCCTAAGGTATAGTCATTTGACCTTTAGACTATTTCGAACAAGATAACTACTTAAAAATGTGACAGGATTTCTTTGGGGATAGGGAAGTATAGACAGGGCATGGGAGAACGTTGGTTGCCCTCTGACAACTTTTCAACATCTCCCTCAACATGCTATGACAGTTTCAATTTAATACCCTTGGTCGTCCTTAAGATATTGCACATATGCCTTTTTGATCAACTGGATGCTCATAGGGTTTTTATTTGGTTTAACATACCCTTCAACGGTTTTCGAAATCTCACCAGGAAAGATTTAAATTAACAACCTTGTCCGTTCGTGAGATATTGCAGATACTTCTTTGTCATATCATGAATGCACACAGCATATTTTGATTTGGTTCAACATTCGCTGAGTCATAAGGGAATATTTCATATTAAAATGAATTGGACTTGCAATTTTGTAGGATAAAGTTCAGCCTTATTCAGTCTGGGATTAACTCCGTTGTAAAAAAAAAAAAAAAAAAAAATGAAATTGAGAAAAATCAATGATCGTCATCGATCTTTTCAGACACATCATTTGCTAATGTTGAAACTTGCATGTGGAAAATGGGGAAAATATATAATTTACATTCCTTGCCTCGGGGCCTTGGCGAATATGGCATCCCCAGAGGCATGGTAATTAGACCGTATGAAAATTTTTAACAAAATGGTATAAACAAAATTTCGATAATTGATAAGGAGAGGGAGTTCCTAAAAAGGGAAATGGGGAGGGGCTTATTGCCTTCCAATCTCTCTTCATAATCCCTTCAACATACCCTGAAATTTTCAACTTAATACCTACATCAGTTCCTTAGATATTGCTGATAATCCCTTTTGATAACCACCATGCAAATAGTGTGTTTTGATTGTATTTGGCAACCCTCTCATCATTTCCTCAAGGTTTTACCTCAATATCCTAAGCCTTTTTGGAAACACAGGATCAAACATGCTCCTTTTCCCTATAAACTCTATATATGTTATATGTTAACAATATGTTAACATTAATATGTTAACATTATATGTTAACATATATATGTTAACTCTATATGTTAACAATAGGTAACTTGCATAACTTGAAGCCCTTGTCCTGGGGACTATGGGGGATTATGTCAGCCGCGGAGGCATAATTATTTGACCTCTGGACTATTTTGAGAAAAATGACCATTTCAAATTATCTCTGACTGACTGTCTTCCTCTGGCCACTTTTAACTCTTAAAAAGGACACTAGAACTTTCTATCTGCCGATGAATAAGTCCCCTTCGAAATGTATATGACCATCCCTTCTATGTGAAGTGCCTCTGGAGAAAAAAAAAAATGTTAAGAAAAAATTGAAGCTTAATGGCTCTTTACTATAGACAACGCTAAAGCGTTGCCTCTCGGTTATTTTATTTATTTTTTTTTACAGGAGTGACCGTTCGGATCAGGAGACGATCAGGAGAGGAATCATTCGAAAGGAAATTAAAAGTATTAGCGCTTTTTTTAAGTGACCTAAAAGATTAGAGGACATCTAGCTCCTCTCTCACCTCCTTTTTTACCCCTAAGGATATCTGATCAAAATTTCGAGATAACTATGTTGATCAGCATAGTTCAAAGGTTCAATAACTATGTCTCTAGTGATGACATGACAACCCACAGTCCCTGGGGAAAGAGCTGTAAGCTATGTAATTGATCCATTGTTTACACATAGTATTTGTTAGTGGAGAATATACATAAATTTTTCGGGGAAGGGGTAAATTTGTGTGTATGTGGGAGGGGAGGCCCACGGGAAGAATTATTCGTGGGAAGACAAATAAATAAAAAACTAAAAAAAGTGCGGGAATTTTTCCAGAGTGAAATTTCTGGAGGAAATTTCAGCGAGGATGGTAGAAACTTTTTTTTCAATTTTTTGGGAGGAATATTTAGTGGGTGGAGTTTTTGTGGGAAAAATTTTAGGGGGGATATACCAGAATGATTTAAAAAAAGGTCAGAAATTTGACTATAAAAGGTTTTTAAGTGAAAATAAAAAGGGACATTAAAACCTCAAACGATCAGAAATTATTCCAGTACATGAGAAGGCTGCCCCCTCCTCAATCCCTTCTCTTGTTACACTAAAGTCTTTAGTGCTTTCAAAAACATCTTATTACATTCCTTATGTTTCAGCAGTGGTCCTTAACGAATTTTGACAAAAACCCGAACTTTAGCGTAAAGAGGAAGGAGTTGAGGAAGGGGAAGCCTTTATGCACATACTAATATTTTTAAGGTTGATTGTGGCTCCTTACTTGCAGTTGAAAAAACTTGCGTTTTTCTTATAATTGATTAAAGAATGAAATGTTTTATTACTTTCAGGCTATTTACATAGCGATTATTTTGGGATGGCTTTTTGTTCCAGTATATATGGCAAGTGGAATAGTAACCATGCCTGAATACATCAGAAAGCGTTTCGGTGGTCAGAGGATAAGAATTTACCTTTCTGTACTTTCACTGTTGCTTTATGTTTTTACAAAAATTTCGGTAAGATTTTATAATTACTACATATATTCCAAAAATGTTATTTTCACTTGAAAAGATGACTTTTTTTCCATTCCAAAATAATGAACGGGAATATGAATCGACTAGTAATCTATTTTTCCGCTATTATCCGTCATTTTCGATACATACGGTGTGCATTATTGTGTATTGTACATTTTTACGCTTAAGATCATAAATTGCGTCTTAATCTTGCATTTAATACAGTTATGTCAACGTTCTATTTTATGGTAATTTTTGTCCGCATGAATACAAGTATAAGGAGCCCAGCGGCTTCACCACCGGCAGGCATTAAACTTATCATATCCTTTTTATCAGGCGTTAAACTTATCATATCATTTTTATCAGGCGTTAAACAATATATTTATCAAAAATATATTGAATCTCATTGTCGCTCGTTTTCTAATTACAGACAATGTGAACTTCTTTGTGATGTCATGGCGTCACCATAGGTTCGATGCAAATACCCTGAAAAAAATAAGAATTTTTCCTTAAAGGTGTGACCTATTTAGATCCTTTTTTGCGGCCAGAAACATAAATATGGCAGTTTTAATAAAAAAAAGAAAAACATGCACACGATTTTGAGGCCAGACAAGGGCAGGTTTGTATTTTTTTTTTTTTTTTCATTCTCGTTTGCTTCTTGTCTTCTAACTGCAGATAATGTAAGCTTCTTCTTGATTTCATAGAGTCAGGTTAGGTTCGATTGAACCAGCCTAAAAAAATACTAAAAAGGTATATAATTATAACAAAAAAATGTTTTAAATAAATACACAGTTGCTCGTTTAAAGGGAGTATATATATTCCGTATTCTTTTGTTTTAAGTCATGAAGTGTTAAAAAAGCAACAACAATTGAGGGCATGAATTCAATTCCTCCGTCGTGTTAATGCATCAAAGAATCATCTATTTTCTAAAATTTGTTTTCTTCTGGAACTCATTGTGATTCTTACTGTTACTTCTCTTCTAACCACAGATTTCATTTACGATTCGATGTATTCTTTGTGATACTGGCTGTCCAATTTCTTCTAGTCTCAGATATCACCTGCAAATGCTTTTCGTGCACCATTACCTCCGAATGTTTTCCATGCCTTTTACTATAGCTGTTCAGATTCATTCAAGATCATCTGTTCCAATACCATTGCCCTCTGGAATATCTAGAATACAAACTGTCATTATTATCATTTTATTCTTTAGTTTCAAGTAATAGGGTGGCAAATCAACAATTTCAGTTGAATTAAAAAAATTCTATTGTTAATTCAATTCCTCCTTCCTGCTTATCCCTTATAGACACTGAAATAATGCGCTCCTTATTCGAAATTAATTTTCTGAAATTTCTAAACTCCATAATAGCATACTTATGGGGTTAATCTTTAGTTCATCATCAATCAATTATTTTATTAATACTAAAACACTATTACAAACACGAAATGGCTATTCGGCCCAAAAAGCTTGACTAGTTGTGGGCCACACAATACAATAATATAACTCTGAAAGAACCATAAACAATGCGCTAAATCACACAGTTCATATAAAGATAAAAGAGAATATACACTAGAATATAGTAAAACAAAAACTTAAAAAGAACAGGTAGCAATGATAATAATAATAATAACAATAAACAGAAACCAAGAAAGTAGAGAAAACAGAAAAGACTAAATTGGCATTAGCACATAAAACAAAAGAAGAAAAAAGACTAAGACTTTAACAGTTAGGAAGGTTCCTAAAAATAAATTAAAAGAAGAGGAGAGAGATACATCAGCTGGGATAGAATTCCAAAAAGAAAGAAAAGAGAAAGAGAAAAGAGGGATAATAAAGAAAAGGGAAGCAAAATTACTGGACTCGTAAGTTTTAAATTTTTCACTTTTTTTAACTTTGTATAAAAAGACTATATATAAATATCAGTATATGTATTACACCAGGAATCCAACAATAAATATCAGTATATGTATATTAAACTGTCAATCCATATTTATTTGTTGTTTTGATCAATAATCTCGGTTATGATGTCTTTTTTTGTCTCTTTCGATATTATGAGAAATAGGAAGATTCAGGTCGAAATAAAGAGTGTTTTCAGTAAAGTGTAAATTATTTTCTGGTCCTCAGAAGACTAGGGGGCTTCAGCTCCACTCATCTTAGTTTCTGCTCGTTTTGATTTTGACTCGGCTATCAATTGTAATTTCCGTTGGTTTTGGGTTTCATTTATTTATTGATGGTTATGTTTTGGTAAATATACGCTTGTAAAATTAGTAAGCTTAATTTCTGTTCATTTTTGGTTTAATGTAGCTCTTTACTTTTCTTTGAAAAACTCATTTTGTCAAAAAGTTTTTTTTATTTTTTTTAAGATCGTTTAAAAAATACTGGGTACGTCCCTGATAGACTCCCCAAAAATTAATTTTTCAACTTGAAAGTAAACATAAATTATCTTTTTGTCTTCTTTGGGGTAAAACATAAATTAATCTTTTTGGTAAACATAAAGTAAACATAAATTATCTTTTTGGGGTGCTGTAGTTAATTTTGCCCCAGGCATCACTCACCCTAGGAGCATGTCTGCCCCTACCCCCTCCCCCTCCAAGTCAATTCTAGGCAAATTTACAGTAAATATATATCCGACTGATACATAAGTATTAATAAGACTTTAGGGCAAAGAGCCGAGGGTTTAGGGAAGGGGGTGTCCTAATAAAACATATGATAATTTATAATCTTCCAATGTATCTGTTTCTCCTATTTTTTAGTCTTTCATAGACTAAAAAATAATCGAATAAGTTTTTAATCTTTCATAGACGAAGTTAATGGTCTTTTTTTTTTAATGTGAGAAACTTTCAAGTAAACTTGTAACAAAAACTTAAGCAGAAATATCGTTTGAGACAATTTTTCTATTATTTTCTATTAAAATTCGCATAGGCTTAATGTCAATGGGTAATTTTAATAGCATATTATCAGTTCGATTACGTTAGTGGCTTCATTGAAAAGTGAATTCTCATCACTTTAAAAAAAAAAATATAATAATTTTGAAAGCGGTCTTCTTTTCATTATGTTGGATAATCAATTCAAAGAATGTATCCTCAAAAAGCATTTATCCGGGAGAACTAGTTGAATAGACCTCATGACTTATAAAATTCAGAATTTCGAAGGTGTAAATTTCAAGCCAATTGAAATAAAGAATAACTGTTTTTAGGGCCCATATTTGGGAAGCCCCACACTCACAGGTTTAAAAATTAATTTTCTTTTACTTTTCAATTTTAAGCGTCAAAACCTTTTATGTCAAGAATATACTCTTTTTTAAGAATTTCAGACATCTAAGTTCGTAAATTTCAAACTTCTTCAAATGATAATTTAACATTCTTTCACTCTCTAGCAATTCAAAGTTGTTTTTTTTTATAGACCAAACCTCAAAGCTTTTCCCATAACTTATGAAAGAAAGTAATCTTAAGACTCATTTTAGTGAAACTTAATCCTTACATGGTAATACAAGTGAGTCAGTATAAACAAGTGAAAATGCTAAATTAGCGCCATTCTTTGAACCATCCCCCTAAGAAGATAAAACAAAACAAGCCGCTCTAAACTTAAAAATCTAAATAAAATTAAATAAAAAAGAAATAAAACTAAATAAAACAAAATTTGAAAAATTAAAACTACACTTCCAAAATTAATTAAATGACTAAACGATAAAAACCGTAAAGAAGAGAAAAACAAGGATAATGAAAACCAGTGAAAAGTCAAAGAGAACTATGCAAATATTTCGAATAAAACTAAATAAAACAAAATTTTGAAAAAATTAAAATACAACTTCCAAAATTAATTAAATGACCTAAACGAATAAAAACCGTAAGCAAGAGAAAAACACAGGAGTAATAGAAAAACCAGTTAAAACCTCCGCTTGACCGTTCTCAGTGCAGAATAATAATAAATACCGATAAAAACCCAAAGGTAATATAAAAAGACGGTAATTATTTCGGGGTCTGAAAACCCTTTTACTTTTACGAAATTACGAGGAAAATCGATCTTCCAGTGTATTTGTTTCTTCCTCAGTCGTTTTTATTTTACCTTGTGTACCCATCTTACTCTTAGGAATAGTGTTATGCAGTAAAACGGGAAAGATGAGCAGGGTTGCCACCCGGTGAAAAAATCAATAGATTTCAGTTTTTTTTTTTTGGTTAATTTAGTGATTTATGTGCAAATTTAGTGATTTTTTGTCTAGGCAACGTAAAAAATCTCTAGAAATAGTGATAAATCACTAAGGGTGGTAACCCTGAAAACGAGTAACATTAGATACCCTACTAGTTTGGAAAGGAATTTTGATCGGATAATGATTTGAATACTGAAAAAAACACAACAGAGCGAATATTTTGAGGGGACAAACGCCTCTATTCTTCAGTGCGAAACGAAAAAATATAATCAATGCGAGTGCCGAAGAACAAACCAACGAATAAAACCTGGAAAGTCAATGTGAATGTAAAAAAAAAAAACAATGAAAAACAAATTAAAGGATGAATAAAGATCAATAAAAGCCAAAAAATTGTAAGAATTGAAACCAAATACCTAACAACAATAAAAGTGAGTCATTCACCAATATCCATGATTTGCAAAGAAATTCAAAATTGATCCGCCATCGACGGATACTAGCGAATAATTGAGAAATAAAAGAAAAACATTCATTCACTCAAACCAAAACGAAACAGCATTGAATGAGTTTGAGAGCTATGTCATCTGACTCCTGATTTTAATAATTGCATTCCTCGTAGACACTCTTTGAGACTTAAGGGGCTGTTGACGTGTCTGATTAAGTGATTGGGAAAGTTTTAAAAGGTTTGTATCTGGGACTATTAAAGCTTCGGCCTCTCTTTTTAGAAAACCGAAATACGACTCATTTATTCTCAAATCACCTGAATTCCTGTTCAAAGCTAGACCTAATTGTTGGTATTTATAAATTTCAACAGCTTCTCTGTAGTGCTGGACAATACCTTTGTCATGCGAATTAGGCTAGCCTGATTAAACAAAATAGCATGGTCTGGGTTTTCAAAAATGTGCTCTGCAACGGCAGAGTCAAAATTTTCTGTTTTTTTTTTCGCTTTTTAAGTGTATTATTAATTGAGGTAGGGTGCTGAGTTAATCTATCCGTGAGTCGCTGATCAGTTCTTCCGATATACAAATACCACACGAACAAGGGATTCTGTAGACACCGGAGTTTTCACCTATCGGGATAGGGTTTGTTCTTCACCTATCGGGACATCGGGATATCCCGGGATGTCGGGATAGGGTATCGGGACCTATCGGGATAGGGCTTGTTATTTGTTGGTTTGTTCTTCGGCACTCGCATTGATTATATTTTTTTTCGTTTCGGGCTGAAGAAGAAAGGCGTTTGTCTCCTCGAATTATTCGCTTTGTTGTGTTTTTTCAGCATTTTCATTTGGCCTTTAAAAACCCCATTTTTGCTCGTTTTTCTTTCTTTATGTTATGTGAGGCCATTGTGATTTAAGAAAGTATCTTAATGATTTGAACCGAACATGTGGAGAGCCTCAAAATCCAAACACAAGCAGCAAACACCCCATCTAGGAAAATCTATAAAATAAATAAACATGAAGCTTTTTTCCATAAAAAGTTAAACATAAATAAATACACTGTTGTTCGTTTAAAGGGAGTAATATATATTTGTTTTTGTTTAGTTTTAAGTCATGATGTGCCGAGATAGCAATTCCAATTATTTAAGAAATTTTGGTGTAAATTCAATTCGTCATTTCTGTTAGTGCATTAATGAATTTTATGACAACTTTATGACAACTTTTATGACAACTTTATGACATTTGTTTTTCTGGGATTCGTTGTGATTCTCACTGCTGCTTCTCTTCTAACCGTTTCGTAACAAAAATCCGACCCAACAAAAAGTTCATTAAATATAACTAAAGGAAAACTTTAAGTTTTATTATTTGGTCGTACAAAGGGCAACTGTGATGTCAAAAAAGAACAGTAGCTCTACTTCATTTGAATTTTTCTCTTTTGCTGAGATTTTTGTGAGTTATTCTCTTTTCTATCTGCATATATGTACAAATCTCCTCCTGTTCTCAATAATTTTTGCCTATTATTCCTTATCAAATCCAGTCCTTCGCAGATGTTTTTCTCTCTCTTTCTCTTTTATACATAAACAGCCCAGCAATTTGTGTGTGTTTTGTGTCTCTCTCTCTTTTAATATTTCGCTTCCTCTCATACTCTCACTTAGTCTTTTTTTATTTCTCTTAATATTATCAGGGTTTTATCATATTATTTGTATTTATAGACATAGGCCACTATGTGGCTCTTAATTTCTCTGGATCCTGTTTGAACTTAATTCACACGTCTATTTTTTTTTTATCTTTTTTCATTTTTTTTTAGTCAACTTGAGACTTTAACCTATCTTTACCACACTGTTAACAGTAATGAAAGACAAATCGGGAGGTCATCGGATGCCTAAATTCTAAAAAAAAAAATGACAACAATATATACGTCATATATTGTCATTACGTACGTCAATACATCAAGGCCGTATCCAGAGGGGGGGAGGGGGGTTACCCAGTTTGAACCCCCCCTGAAATTTTTGACCGAGTCGAAATTTAGTATAAATACCGGTAAAGACAAAACCTTACCAGAAAAAAGATGCTATAAAAAAAATCGGGAAAACATCGGGTAACCCCCCCCCGAACAAAAATCCTGGATACCTGCTTGCAGTGCATACGTCGTATATACATCATATATACAATATATATGTCTCATTTTACAGTGAGTAAAATGAGAAAAAAATTACGTAATTCTACAAAATGAGGTGAAATACCCTCATAGAAAGGGGGCCACTGACTAAAATTACGTAATAAATTTTGAAATGTGAGGAAACTTTGGTACTTCTATCCAACTAAAATACGATAACACATTTTGACCGCTCTCAAATAATGATGGTCACAAATAAGTATTTTTCTAGCAAATATGGTATCAAGTTGGTATTAGTTGAAAATAATTAGAAGAAAGTGTTTAAGTTAACTTGTAGCTATAGATTTTTCATGCATCCACTGTGCCGTCCTCGGCAAAAACCTAGCATCTGCAATCTGCAGTTTCAAAATCTTGACAAAAGGACAATTTCTTTAATGTTTGGGATGGGAGAAATATATAGAGATACAAAAATTCTTCAGTAAGTTTTTAGCAGTTCTGTTTCATCCTGTCTTGGCAGCTCTGTTTTCAACTAGACATAGATAGAAGGTTTTGTAATTTAAGCGTGGACTTACTAAGTCTTGGCTGGTGAAAACTGTTGAACTCTGCTTTAAACTCCGTAAGTATTAATTGCTGTCTCAGATAGTATGGCGGATAGAAAACATGACACAAAAAGTACGTCACTGAGCGTCCAGAAAATAATTTCCAAAAAACGGAGAACAATACAAATGAAACACAAAACTTAAAAAGGGCGAAATGGATTATTTTTGACCAGACTAAAGTTGCAGCAACCTGTTTTGTTTTAAGGGACAAGTTGTTGTTTCTTATTCTGGAAGAAAATAAGTGAACATAGGCCACTTCAGCCAACTCTGATACTTTTTTGTAGATAATGGATTTGGCAGCGGATGGCCGAATTTTTTAATAAGTAATATTTAGTAGGGGTGCCAATTCTATAATAGTAAGCACGGGTTTCAATCAACAAAAAAAGGGGGGGCAAAAAACTTTTTTTTATCTGGGGACAATTTTGTAGCTATTTTTGAATGAAAATATCAACAAAAACGTTTTTAAAATTAACGGAGGAAAAAAAATACAGAAGGGCTAATTGCCCCCTCTCCCTATGGATGACCCCGATATGTAGGCTTGTCCTCGGTCTTGTCACGGTAAGGCTTGTTTACATGTAACTTATTCACCAGAAATTGATCCCTAAAGTAAGTTACTGAGAGTAACGAAAATTACTATCAACAACAGAATACAAGACAGAAGAAAGTCAAAACTAAAAAAGATGGTATGGTTTATCTTTGAAGAACCTAAAATTGCGTTAATCCGATTTTCTCTGAAATGCAAGTTTTTATTTCCCAGGAGGGTAGGATTTACCTTCTCAATGAATTGAATACGCCCTTATTTCAAAAGTAATTGTATGACAAAGCCAAAAAATTGAACCAAATTTAAAGCCAAGAATTCGTTTTTGCTGAAGTTTTTTTTATTTTTATCATTTCTCAGGCTTTGGAGTGTCTTTTATTTCCCAGAAATCAGTGCAAGTGCCTTATAAATCAGCAAACTTTCTGTTTGAAGTTGTTCTGACAAACAGCTTACAATGACTAACACTTTTTCAATATATGCAAAGCTGAGACAAAATAGGCCATGTCAAGTGTCGCTGCATGATATCATACGTTACCACAGTTCGTGGTAACGAACTGTAAGTAAGGAGCGACCCGGCTCAATGGTAACCGAAACTCTAAAAAACGGAATTTTGATACCATTAGATACATCAAAAGAATCAGATTTTAATTCTGATTTCAAATATATAAGTTTCATCAAGTTTAACCTTACCCATCAAAAGTTACGCGCCTGAGAAAATTTGGCTGATTTTCGAAAAAAGCCGGAAAGACCCCTTAAAAGTTATAGAACCTTAATTAAAATCACACCATCATATTCAGCGTATCAGATAACCCTACTGTAGAGGTTTCAAGCTCCTATCTACAAAAATGTGGAATTTTTCCATTTTTTGCCACAAGAAAGATCACGGATACGTGTTTATTTTTTTTTTATTTCTTTTCTTTTCCCCAGGGGTAATCGTATTAACCCCGTGGTCCTAGAATATCGTAGGAGGGCTCATTGGAACGGAAATTAAAAGTTCTAGTGCCCTGTTTAAGTGACCCAAAAAAATGGAGGGCAACTAGGCCCCCTCCCACGCTCATTTTTTCTCAAAGTCACCCAATTAAAATTTTGAGATAATCATTTTGTTCAGCATAGTCGAAAAATTTAATAAATATGTCTTTTAGGATGACTTAATTCCCCACAGTTCCCAGGGGAAGGGCTGCAAGTTATGAACTTTGCCCATTGCTTACATATTGTATTGGTTATTGGGAAGTATACAGACATTTTCAGGAAGGATTTTTTGATGGTGGGGGGGGGGCTGGAGTAGGGGGATCACTCGGGAGAATCTTTCCGTGGAGGATGTTTTTTGGGGTAAGGGACATTTCTATGAAGGGGGCGCCGGATTTCCAAGCATTATTTAAAAACGATCAGAAATTAAATTTAAAAAAAAAAAAACAAGTTTTTTCAAACTGAAAGTAAGAAGAAACATTAGAATTTAAAACGAACAGAAATTATCACGTATATGAGGGGTTATCCCCCAAGTCAATACCTCGCTCTTTACGCTACAGTTTTTTTTTTTGTGCTTTCAAAAGAGCTATCTATTCTAATTAAACGGCCTTTGTGATTCAGGGGTTTGTGAATTAATTTTTTTTTAACTCTTAACGTAAAGAGCGTGGTATTGACTAAGGGGAGAACCTCCTCATATACGTAATAACATATACGTAATAAAAAAAAAACAATAAAAAAAATAAGCGATACAGCTCAATAGTAATCGAAACTTTTAAAACGGAATTTTGAAGTCAATAAATGTGTCAAAAGAATGGGCTTGTAATGCTGATTCTAAATATAAATTTTATTAAGTTTAGTATTACTCATCAAAGGCTACGAGCCTGAGAAAATTTACCTGATTTTTTAAAGAGGGGGGGGGGAAGATTCCCTACAAGTGAAAGAATTTTAATGAAAATCACACCGTAAGATTCAGCGTATCAGAAAACCCTATTACATTGGTTTGAAGCTCATATCTGCAAAAATCTGCAACTTTGTATTTTTTGCCAGAAGAACAATATACGAATGTAGAAGTTCGTTACGTAAGTTAATTTTTAAATTATGTCAGAACCAAATTTAGAGACAGCCATTTAGCAAAAGAAAAGTAAAAATTTTTATGCAAATTTTGTTTATTTATTCAATGACGGTGAGCCAAAATAAAAGCTGCATTAACTAAAAAACGACCAGAAATTAAATAAAAAAAAAAAACAGTTTTTTAAATTGAAAGTAAGGAGCGACATTAAAACTTAAAACGAACAGAAATTATTCCGTATATGAAAGGGGCTGTCCCCTCCTCAACGCCTCGCTCTTTTCGCTAAAGTTTGACTCTGTCTCACAACTTTATTTTTTAAAACAATAAAATACTTTAGCGTAAAGAGCGAGGCGTGAGGACGGGACAGCCGCTTTCATATACGGAGCCCCTTTTTTGGTCTTCAACGACACATTTTTTGCCCTGGGACGCCCATTTAGAAATGATTTTGTTTAATAAGTAGAAACGGATTATCATTTCTAGCTAGAACACCTTTATTGTGGTCGGATCCTATCATTATCTCCCTTGTTCAGCCATCAGCCTGATCCAAGAGATAATCTCATCGTAAGCGTTCTCGTCAGGGCGTTCTTTTGGCCATGAGTTTAACGTCAAATGTCCTTTGCAAGTACTGAAAAGAAATAACACTAAAGCTTGGAATCCACTTTAGGCATTTTCCACGACAAAATGACATTTTAATCCGAACAAGGCGAAATACTATCGAACAAAATTGTGGGAAAACGGATCATCTTAGAAATATCGAACAGCTATTTATCTAACCTCAAATTCGTCCCTAAACATAGATTTCCTCAATATTCAAAGCGAGGCTGTGAAGCAGTGGTGGATCCAGGGGGCGAGTGCGTACTCTCCCCCCCCCCTCCCACCTAGCGTAGTCTAAAGTAGTTTAATTTACTTAACTTATTCAAGTTTGCGTTAATTTAAACTTGCTCCTAATGCAAGTTTATCGAATCAACCTATTTTGCGCCGTCCCCCTAACATTGTTTTTATCGATCAACATATTTTTGCCCCCCCCCTAAAAAAATTTTAGATCCGCCCCTCTGTAAAGACTATTTGGGTTTCAGTTCCTTTCCTTTAATATGTAGAAAAACTTTAATAAGAAAAACACGAACAAATTAATTATTTCCAAACGCAATTAAAGGGCAATTTTAAAACATTATTAATAAAATAAAGAGGAAAATTAACCAAACACCATCCCATACTCTATAGATGGTTACTACACCTTTTTTTTTTTTTTTTTTTTTTTATCATAATGTTCTAGAGTGAATTAAGAAGGGTCATGTCTACCATTTTAATTTTGAGGGCTATTCATTGCCATCACCAACCTGGTAGAGAAAATTTCCTGGCTAGGGGTACTTACATAGACTTAGGTCTTCCCACATTGGTTGCTGCAAAAAGTGACAACGTTGCCTCTTCATGATGACTTCTTCCAACCTTTAACCAAGATCTTCAAGGGATGACTTCGACAGTGCAGTATCTATATGGCTAGGGACAAGATGAAAAAACGTATTTTTCTTTTACTAGAATAGTACCATTTCTTTGAAAACTGCAAACTTTTTCATTTTATTGACATTTTTTTCTCCCTTGTCCGCTCGTATGGGAGCCCCTGCGTGTAACTAGTAAGAACCATATCAATTTAATATCATAAACTGAGTAACTTTCCTGTTTATTTGAGATTATGAGCATGGAGTACAAAACAAAAAGCTAGTTTTTGCCGATTTGAAACTAGCATAAATGGTTATTTCAATGAAAATCGCTCAAAAACAATATACATTTAATATATAGAGATCAGTTTTTAAACAAAAAATACAAATTAAAATCACAGCATAGATTTGTACGACAGCAAATGCTAAGTGAAGGTCGTATAATTGTTTATGTAAATCTTTTGCCTCACTTGTCCGGAACTCCTCTTCGAATATCATACCTTTGGATTTTTTGTCTACCCCTTTGTGGAGTCGCATTTCTTCCAGATCTGAATTTCTGATTGGACTGTATATTTTTCTTGGGCTGTATCCAACATCAACTTCAAAATTCATCTGTTGGTAAGAAGCTGGTAAACAAATTCCTTCCGACCAAAATTGACCATCAGGGCAAAGAAAGTTAGGACCCTCCGTTGCATCAGTATGCTCGGGTTCACTGCCTTTATTATTACTTGGCACAGGGAAAGATGTTTCAAGAAAAGCTTCATCGATGAAGCATCTGCCAGAAATACAAGAATTTCTATTTGGACACTGCTTAGTGAGGTCACATTTGTCTCCTCTCTGGTTATTTGTTGGACGCCCAGTGCTTGAACTAATAACAACTGAAACAGAAAAAATACCGCTAAATAAAAATGGTAGTCTATAGCATGACTAAAAAGAGTGAGATGGTGGGGGAAAATAATCCTACTTCCTTATAAGGAAAGTATTTGTTTATATTTAGGAATCTATTTGAAAAAAAAATTCTATCACAAACTCACCTCACATTTTTGGATAAAACAAAAGAAAGAAAGAAAGCACAAACAAAAAATACGCCAGTAGTTTGAAAAAAAGTAAAAAGATTCGACATAAAAACTTAAAATGGATTAAAGTACACAAGAGTTTACAAGATTTTTAATATTTCCATAAAAAAATTATAAACTTAAAGATAATGTGATTTGTGATGAAATTCTAACTGCCAGGGGGTATAAATTCACAAAAGTTTGAATGTGGCGTGGCAAAACGAGTGTTTTCAATTTAGAAGGGCAATTTTATTACCTTTTTTTCAGCCAAAATACAAAAAAGACGTTTTGTAGTAGGTTTTTTTATGTCGAATGTTTTTGCCTTTTTTTTAATTACTGATCTAATTTTTATTGTTGTCTTTTTTTCTTCCTTTTATTTACCCCGATTTTTCTTATAGCTAAAGCAAAAAAAGGACACTTTTTTAGTGAATATACAATTTTTTTCAACACCGAGGAGGGGAAGAAGTTATTAGGAGCGATTAATCCTCCCCCCCTCCCCCTATTGGCACCTCTGCAAAAAGCTGAAAATAAAAGTTGCGTCTCCTCGAACACAACAGACAATTGGTAAGAAGAGTAAAATAAGATAGATATTTATTTAAAAAAAAAATCATTATCACAAGCCCCAAAGGGCCGAATCCGAAATTCGGAGTCAAAAATGTTCTTTAAAAAACACGAAATCTGGCAAGAAATGCAAAAATGATGAGGAACTGCAGCTTAAGCAAGTGCTTTTTAAACACTTGCTTAAATATCTCAGGGGTGAAAATCTGCATTATTCCTGAGAAGGAGAGGGGACTTAAAAAGAGGGTATGTACATTGGTGTAAACATATATAACCATATATGCAAAATTAGTTTGGTACTTTTTTGGAACTTCATTTCAACCTCTGCTGGAGTGCATTCGTTAGGCTAAAAGGTCGTTGTATGAAGTCGATTTTTCTTTTTACAAACCAAAAGAGATTATGTGAGAAAAGCAAATTGTCTTCTCAAAATTCAACTGTGGCAAGTATACGGTTCAGATTAACATTTCGTCCTTCATAAGCTTTTGTATTTTGTGTGGCCAGATTGTTAAGAATCAATTCGGCGCACACTGACACAGGATGCACATTATTTATGCTGTACGTTCATTGATTATAGACAGCCTTTTGCTTTAACAATTAGTAAGAGATTATAGGTTTCATTTTTTTAAAACTAACCTCTCGTTAGCTTTGTGAATACTTAACACATCTAAGATCCCCTATTAACTATTGTCAAAATTGCTTCGGATGCTCCCTGTAGTGCTGGAAAAATTTGCTAACGGGCCCTTTGTCCTGAGACTTTTAGCCGACTCCGAGCCTTACAAAATGACATTTTTGGCATCGAATGTCCTTAAGAGAAACAACAATTTGATGTTTTAGATTACAATATTATAAAGTATTTTTCGCTAATAAAGCAATGCAGACAGGATATAAGCAGAGGGGAGAGGGCTAAGGGCCGGGCATTCCTTAGAATTCTATTTTGTGAGTTGGTAGATATCTTCAAATATTTTATATATTGGAGCCCCGAAGAATCTTCTTCGTTCGTACCTGCAATGAAAATCAAAAAAGCAGAGATTTTTCGATTGGAAATTCTAAGAAGAGAAGTATTCCTAGAAGTGTAGATTTATTTTTTAAGAAAACTTTCAAGAATATCATTGACCATTCACTTTATCTGCCTCAAAGCTCTTTGTAAAATTTAGTACGTTTAAAAAAAATAAAACGAAGAATTAGGGAGAAAAATGAAGGAGAATTTAAACATAACGTGAAGTTAAAAGCTGTAGGTACTTAATAGAATTATTACATGCACTGCAATGTACTTTCTTCCAATATTTGGGAAGAAAAGATTGAACTTATGTTGTGGAAAAAAAAAATGAATTAAAAAAAAGTAGATAATTTTGGAGACCACACTGCTTTTCCATTACGATAAAAAAAATTCAAATAAGGATAAAATCCTTCTAATAGACAGTGTTTGATAGAAACTCACAAAAATACCAGATATTTCTGGCATAAGGCCAGAAATATTTAAAGCATAAAGAATCTATTTCTTCGGCTAAAAAGCAAGATTCTAAGTCTGAAGATTTTACTTCAGCCCTTTCAGAACATATTTTCAATTTTCCAGACCATTTTATTTTGTTCGAAAATGTATCTTTGATTTCTAGGGATCGGTGTTTAAAGCAAAGTTTTCGTGAAACTCTTCAAATAAAGAAAGTATTATTCAAGAATATTGCTTTGAATTGTGATGCATGTGAATTTGGGCTGAACTCTATCTACGATAATTTATTAAAATCTGACAGAGTAAAGTTCAATTCATCCAATGTGGTTGACCTCTGTCCAAGTGTTATATCATTGAACGCTAATGAACCGAATCGAAGAAGGTCAAAGAGACTAGCTTCCGCCTTTGTTTTGAAAAAATTAGTTCAAAATTGTTTTAGTTTAGTTTACTACTGATGACGGTCACTGCATATGTGACCAAATA